>CM076574.1:79066025-79666025 GCA_034641835.2 Pinus albicaulis | reverse complement strand
TTTGAAACTGCAAAATGTAATCAATGACTGCCAACACCTGGTCTGTTACAAAATGTTTTTCCTGCACACCATGAAATCCAACTTCTCATTAAACATAGATTTTAGACAATATTTTTGATGTCTAATATTGAAAACCGTACATGTCATTAAAAAAGATTACCCAAAGATTTTCATCTGGAAGAAAATATCTCAACATTGAAAAGAGAGTCTTCATCTCAATGTGTCACTTCTTTCAATCATTTTGGCATTTTGTTTAGCAGACGATACGATGCCTGTTAGTTTATTTCTAGATTGAACATGAGCTGGAAGACTGGAAGTGTAGCTTGTGGCCATTAAATAAGGATGATCCACAAGGTTATGGAGGCCAATTGGGGTTATAGGATTTCTATCGACGAAGCAATGGACATGATGGGGATTATATGTTTAGGGATATTTAGGCAGTTGCATTGATAGAATTTTGTTGGAACTAGATGCATTTCTGACATCATCATAGGAGAGAGATTTTGGGCACAACGTGGAGAGAAAGTTCATTTTTTAGGATAAATTGTAGATGGCGATCAAAATGTTACAAATTATAAACCCTAAGATAATGTTGAACATTAACAAATTGACAACAATATACCTACCAACAAGTGGGTTCAAGATCGTATGCAACAAGATTCATCCTTTCCGAATTTCTAGTTAAGGAGAATGCCCCATATCAAATTGTAATAAAGAATTGAATATCAGAAAAGCACGTGAATAAACAAGTTTCTCTGGCTTATCTAAGTGATTGGATTGTTTCTTGAATTTAAGTGCCCCCCTACAAGTCCATGTTTAATGTGATTACGATCCACTTCATTGAATCTAAGCATTGTATTTGTTGCACTGTCTAGAAAACTTCTCTGAAACAATGATTGATTATTCATTCTTCCAATTTTAGGGAAAATTTCATCCTCGAAAAGTAGCAACTTGTCTTCCTCAAAGGAAATGTCTTCAATGAAACACCTCATTCTTTCATCTTCATTATGACCATATATAGTTCTTTCCCTCTGGTTTTGATGCCCTCACTTGTCCTTGTTGGTGCTCTCTACTCCTTTCCTTCCATTGATAGAGAAGTGAAGTCATCCAAGAGCATCAAGGATGGAGAACCATTGGAACCCTCACTCTTAACTAACTCCCTTCGCAACGTGGCTTCAACCTTTGTAAACTGGTGCCTGAGCAAATAATGCAAAATAAGACTCAAGTGTCTACCATTGGTACAATCACCTCTGCAATGTCCTAATATGTAGTTTAGGCAGCTAATGTTATGATACCATCTGTAATAACTACATGAAACATACAATAAGGATTACAAATACTCAACCAAAATGCACTGCATTCCACATATCAAGCCTAATCCATATTCATTTGAGAAATGGTGTACTACTCCTTGTCTAAGCCCTCCATGGCCTTGCCTCTGACCCTTATTCTATCAAGACTAACCACGCATGCAACCACAACTGCCACTACTGATATTGTTATCTCCGCAGTGGGAGTACTAAACACGACACTAATAATTGAACACATATTCTATTAATTTATAAATGAACACCTACAATTCAGATAGGCAACCTTTAAAGTTGGTATGTGCACAGAGGTTGTAGGTTCGGCCCCATCCTTGGACATTATTAATATAATAATACCCACATCAATAGGATGATCCTATCGTCATCCCGCCGTCCCATATAGGGGTCAAAAATCGAGACATGATATATTCTCTATCCTCCAATCAAATAAGAAATATATCATTTTAAAAAAATCATAAAATAAAAAAAATATAATTCTAATGTTAAACTTTGAACATTAAAATATTATTCAAATACAGATAATTTAATTCACTTAAAATGATCATAAATGTCTCTAGAACATATTTTATATATATATATATATATATATATAATGTTTTAGATTATGATATTGATAGTTTATTTAATTATTTTTTTAAGTAAGCGGTAAAATTGTATTAGTTAATTGTAAATAAAATAAATGGTTAAAAGAACTATTTGTATTCTCCAAATCTGTATTTAATGGTTTAGATCCTTATTGTTATATATTTTTTAATTTAAAATGAGGCGATAAATTAATTTACATTTCAAAATAACAATTAACAATACTAAGTCTTAAAATCTATTAAAAAAGACATTTAAATGACATTAATATTCTCCAATTTATTTGTAATCAATACCGATGGACTTTTATCGACAAAATTTAGATATAGTTGCAAGAGCCATTCGACCTTAATCACGCCTTATATCACTAACATATTATACTATATTGTAGCGTTGAGTGATGTTACTTAAGTGGGCCATAATCTGTACCCTCGTCAAACTAAATTGTATGTCTAATTTGATTAAGAGATTCGTTCACCAAGTAAATACAACAACTACTTATCAAATTTTAGACTTCAACGGCCTAACGTGACATCATTCCACATGGGTAGTCTATGTTCATACAAGAAATATCATTTTCGGCATTTAATGGGACAAGTGAGATAATGATGGAAAGTGAGAAGTCACCATTTTCTCATTGGAATGTTTTAGGTTTTTTTTGGGTGAGTCAAAAGTATATTTATATTATTATTTTAAAATTTACAAAATATAATAGTATAGTTGTATTATATCTGAGCAATTCAATTTTAAAAGAGAATCAGGTTAAGGGTCGGGTCTTATAAGCAAATGTTTTGAGTGCATGGCACGACAAACGGTGTTAATGGTTATTTATGGCATAAAATTGACAAAAGACAGTAAAACATAAAACATCATCGCAGCGGATTAGGAGGAGTCGTTGGTGGCATTGCAAAGAAGCTTGCACGTGTATGGACATGGTAGTCTATGTGTTCTACCTAGATTTCCAATGCTCAGAGGTGGTCATGGGAACACCTCAGCTGACGTCGTAGACTCTCCAGAACATCTAGAGTTTCATTTTGCATGTCTTGGATATCATTTATATAAGAAATTAGCTCATTGCGTTCTTCATACCTTTGCTCCCTCACGTTGTCCAAATTGAGTTGAATATGTTGGAGCTAGGTTGATATCACATCTAGGGTGACCAGAGCTTCGACTTGTCCCTGCAATCGGGATGGATAAACTGCCATTGCTAGCTCTCCATAGATTCTGAGTCCGAGCTTGGCTCCCCATTTAATCTTCTTTCCTTCATGTCGCGTCTGAGGCCACCTTTGTGAGCTCTGCCTCATTGTTGTGGCATGCAACCCCTACGCCTACTCCGCGTTCCCACTAGGCAAGAATAGCCTTCACCCGCACAGGATGCCTCAATTCTTCCGAGGTTGCCAGTGCTGAGACCCTCCTTGCTCTCCCTTCCGTTGGCGCCCACCAACTGGCTTGCTACGACCATAATTCCAAGAGTTTGCTCCCCTTTCCTTCTATTTTTTGAAGGCCTCCAATATCGGCATGTGAACCAAAGTAGAATTGCTCTGGAGCTCCACCTAAGCCTACTCCAATACCACTCCCCCTCCTTGTCCACAGGCAACACAAACTGCACCACCAACCAAGGTTGTTCACCACCCGATAGACTCATGGGCTTGTACTTCACTTCCACAGCCTGTAGAGTGGAGGCTACCTCCACCGCTGTGCACTGTACATCCAACGACCAGCTTCCAGGATCCCATGGTCACAAACAAAACCATACGTAGCGCACAATTGAATTTTTTCTTCGGCTCTCGCCCTGCAAATAAGGCTCAAGCCATGGCTTGAGAGCAGACGTCGTAGCATAGGGTGATCTCTCCCGTCGAACACTCACCATCGCCCAACCGTGACTGAATGCACTCTGCATCTTTGTCTCCCATGATATCTTCCTCCACTCATCGTGATAGAACGCGGGACGAAGGGCCATCAACTCAAACGTGTGAGGTATTAATGCTTCAGTTTGGGGCGTCGCTGCAAGCCGGACCCTCCCACTCGCTCAACCACCATTTGGCTACGTGACAAGACACCCCCATCGAGGAAGGTTTTTTATTATTTTAATAGTCTTTAAATGCCATTTTTTTTTTTAGAATTTGGTGAAACATTTTGTGGCCAAATCTTAATTTGTGTTATTTAAATTGGTTTTATGACTGCATATATGGATTCAAGACACCCCCATCGGGGAAGGTTTTTAATATTTTAATAGTCTTTAAGTGTCAATTTTTTGTTAGAATTTGGTGAAAAAATTTGTGGTCAAATCTTAATTTGTGTTGTTTAAACTAGTTTTATAACTGCATATATGGATTCAACACCCTAAAAAAACCCTTGGAGCACTTCAATTGTGAAGAGTTCACTTGTCAAACTTGTGATTCCAATGAATTCATATCAGATTCTAGACGAATTAAATCAGAAAATAAATTAGAAAACTTATTAAAAAAATCACTCTTAAATTACTTACAAAGCTATAATTTTATTATTATTTAAAATTATTTTTTTAGCAATTACTTGATATATTATTTTTGACAAAGCTATAATTTTATTTACTTAAATTATATTTTTAAAATTTTAATTAAATTTTATAAGAAAAATATTATATATATTTATATGATAGAGATTAAACATGTAAGTGAATTATGAAAAATAGAAAATATTTCAAAAAACATTCAAGCTTAATTATATTTTATATGAATAGTTTTTAAGTGTGGTTTTTTAAAAAAAAATTGATTTATTTTTTAATTTAATCTATCTAGAATTTAACAAAAAATCATTAAAATCAAAATTTTGTCACATTTTTTTCACTAAATTCCAACTAAAAATCACCAAAAAAATCCAAAAACACGCACTTAAAAATGGTCGATGACAATGTCATATACTTACATAAACCTCCTTCCATCTCATATAAATAAACTTCAACTTAAAAACATTCGGTAATTAAATAGATTATTCTTATCCATTTTTTAAGTTGGGATAACAACTAGTGTTCTAACGTGTTGTGATGTCAGATTATGTCTTAATTTAGATCTAAATTTGCTTGAAGTTTCGGGATAACAATTACTGTTCTAACGTGTTGTGATGTCAGATTTGGTCTTAATTTAGATCTAAATAAAAGGGAAAAAATAATGTTTGATTCTCTTAACATACTCCACCAAGGTATTATGAAAGGCATGCTTTGCTTTCCAATGGAACTTTCTTATTTTACTTGAGCGGCTTAGATGTTTGGAGGCAACCTACTTGTAAAAATTCGAGATAGATTTGTCCATTCTATGGAAATTACTTTAACAATAAAGATGAAATCTTGTACATATTTCAAACAAAGTTGTATCTTTATGCAAATCATGTGGGTTATTTAACCTGATATGGAAATGCTTTATTTACAATGATATGGAAATACTTTAGCAATTAAAAGCTATAAAGTCAAAGACATCTTGTGCTTATTTCAATCAAACTTTTATTTTGGGTATATTGTAGGGGTTATCTAAATCATATAAAGATTTAATTATGGTAAAATATATATATATATATATATATATAATAAAAATGTATATTAAAATTATTAAGTTTGAATTTGAATTCAATTTCATAAAATATAAATTTAATTTATATATTTTATATATATATATATATATATCTTGTAAAATATATAAATTTAATTTATATATTTTATATATATATATTCGTTTTTTTTAAACAATTTCTTTCAATTTATTTTGTATTAAGACATTTACTAAATTTTTTTTTGAAATGGTGTGGGAGATGTTCAAAATCTTGACATCAATATATTCAAACAAAACAATGAAACTTTCAAACCAATCAAATGTGTCACCATTCCATTAATACTCATTATAATATCTATTTACATAAATTACGTGTTTTTCTCATAACTTTTGTTTTAATCTAGTCATCTTTTTTTCATTAACAAAAATGAGTAATTTTGGTATTAAGTTTGCGCCTGGTCACAATAAATACTCGGGAGATTACATTGCTAATTTTCAAGATAAACTAGAGTTCGAAGTGACCACAAGCCCATTACATGGAAAGATACCAGTAGACTAACTATGGGCCCATTTACATAAAATTTACAAAACTACAAGAGGAGCAAAATACACATAGATTGTTTAATCATTATAATGAAAATTAGTCATTTTTCATCGATGGCCTGTTGAGGTCAATGTCTCGCTCCCCTGGGTCCACTTGGAATTGATGTTGGCCTGCAGGGACTCTGTTGAATTTACAATCCATAATTATGCCTCGAGGCACATCAACTTCATCCATCAGGGGAGAGATCTGATGTTGGAGAGCCATCATCTGGTCCACGAATTCCAACTATGAATGATACATTTGGAAAATTTTAACTTGCAGATCGTAGTCAGCCCTATGGAGGGCTTCATGAGAAGATACACAATGTGTGCAAGGGTTTTTCATTGGTTAAGTCTCTAAATAAGTGTCAGAATTCATGAGAGCACACAAAAGAGACTAGAAAATATGTGAATACCATAAGGATGTTGAGAAATCTAAGGCAGAGAGAAGAGTTGATTTCTCTAGCAATGATAAATTATTTTGAGACTTTTTACTTTTCTTACTTATTAGGTTCTTCTTTACTTGATTGTTATTGTGTGTTCTTATTCATCAAACAACTACCAAAAGAATAAAGAGACAAATGACACCAGATGTAGGTAATCAGCCAGGGCCAAATCTATCCTAGTTTGAGAGGAAAACCCAATGTATTCTTCTTCTTATAGACTCTTCAATTAATGAATTCCAAGACCTAGGCCCTTGACCAAGAACCCCTCCAAGACCAATTCAATTCTTCTTCAGTGAATAACTTCTCGTTCTAGCAACTTCAAATTATCCTGCAAATGCAACTTTGACTTTCCAAAAAATTGCAACTTCGCTTCTCTACTTGGGAAGATTCTCTTTCTTAGAGAATTTAGTTTCCAGAACAACTCTTCTTGGTGACCTATTAACTTTTCTTCCACAACTCAGCTTCACTACAACAATATTTTCCCTAATTGCTTCATACATGTGGAGATAAGTAACCTAAAAACAAACCCAAAACTTTGACTTTTTCTCCTTCCTTAGTCTTCCTCTTCTTCACACTTTTTTTCGTCCTTATGATCGAACTTGAGTGAGTGAGAGTGTTTTCTCCAAATGAGGTCAAATACCCTATATATAGGCTTCCCTAAGCTTCTTATTAGGCCGATTTGACATGTCCTTAGGCCGACCAGTTGCCCAATTAGGTTGACTTGATGCTTGCATATTTGACTTGGTCTTGGAGGTTATTTTGGCTCTAATTTGACTGAAAAATAATAATAATAAATAAATAAAATAAAATAAAATTATATATATATATATATATATATATATATATATATATATAACATGCCCAAGAAGGGTCATTCATACATGACAATGACTCTTTTGACTTTATAGACTCAATGAAAAATCCTAGAAGCACAATGGGAGCTTGACCTAAAATAAATTTTCCTTGAGCATGAAACCCATGCCTCAAGAACAATAATAATAAATTTATATTTCTCTTTACATCAAATGCATAAAATCAACATTACATATGTCATTATGAATACTGAACCTAATTAAATATTTTAACACTCCCTCTTAACTAGGGAGGTATTCATAATCCATACAAGGTACTTGGAAATTATCAATCTGAATAATTTTCATAAAAAGAGTCGGATTGGTAACCCATCTGTATAGCATCATATCATCCAACATTGTCACATAGCAATGCCTTGACTAACAACTCTATCTCTCCACAAGATCATAGCACAATGCTAGCGAGACCAATGATTTATAGACACCCTCATCATTTTTCCCATAAGTACTCCTTATGCTTTTAATGAGGTTACCAAGAGCTACATCACTCTATAGGTGACATCCACAGATTTCTATTTCATGCTTCTTTATGATGTAACGAGCTCTTGCTTTCAATCGTATTCTTCTATGATGCCATCTCCTAACATGATGCATCCATTGATATTTATACTTTACAACAAAAAATTTTAAAAAAAATCTTGAAAATAACTAGGCGAGGAAGACTATCTAAATCATAGTAGAGATCTTTTACTTCCTCCTTCTTGGATTTCTTCTTTTCGTCTTCTTCCACTTCTTCAGTGATATGGGCTTCTTCCCTTCCTCTTTTGTTGTTCTCCTTCTCTAGCTTAGGACATTCTCCCTTGTAGTGCCCATATTCTTGACATCCATAACATTGAATCTCTAACATATTGATCTTCTTCTTTTTCTGAGGACCGGACTTGCCAAATATCCCTTTGCTTCTTGAGATGACAACAAATGTTTTAACCTTCTTATTTGATCATGTATCACTTTTTTCCTTCAACCTGTTTGCTTCACTCTTACATAGTGACCACAAATTATTAAATGGGATAACTTTCTTCTCTTCATATGCCTTTGATACAAGGTTTCCTTGTTCATCAATTAGAGAATTTAGATTAATGGTAATCATTTATTTATCGGATATCGTCCCTCCTAGATCTTGAAGTTGATTCCTTATTTTTGATGTTTTAGGAAGATATGTAGACATCCCTTCATCCTTTGACACTTTCAGCTTGCATAGTTTAGATCTTAGTGATATGACTTATCCTGTCGAGCATTCAAAGAATAATTCTTCTAGCTTATCATATATATCTTTTGATGTCTCCAACTCTTCTACATATGGGATGAGAGAATCCTTTGAGCCCTTATATTATTTTTCATATATTTAGATAGAGATTTCTCTTCAGATGGTTTGGAGACTTTTCCTTTGACATTATTAATAACTTCATTTTCCTTGAGGACTAGTTCTATCGTCCTTTTCCATGCAAGGAAGTTTGATGACCCAAAAAACTTTTTGTTCTCCTTGCAAAATAAAGTCATTTTACTAGATTTATATATATAATTATAAATACTTACTTATCAAGTGAAGATGCACTCCTCAATTTGATGCCTTTTTTGATGATATTGATGAGGACTTCTTGACGATGCCTTGATGTCTCTTGGATGATCTTCTCCAAGGATGTTTGAGATAAGGATTCTCTTTTGAGACTAAATCCTTTGATTTAATGAGAGGGAGATTTCCAAACCAATGCTTCTTCAGTGAATAAATTATTTTTCCAGCAACTTCGACCTATCCTACAACTTCAACTTTCCCAAAAACTGCAATTTTGACTTTAACTTTGACTGCAACTTTTATTGCAACTTCTACTGTAACTTCGCTTCTATGCTTGGTTAGATTCAGTTTCTTAGAGAAATCGACTTCCATAACAAATCTTCTCGGTGACCTAACTTTTCTTATGCAACTCGTCTTCAATGTAGCAATATGTGCCCTAATTCCTTCGCACGTGTGGAGATAAGTAGCCCAAAAAAACAACTTTTTCTCCTTCCATAGTCTTCCTATTCTTCACACTTCTTTTTTGTCCTTATGATAAAACTTGAGTGAGTGAGAGTGTTTTCTCCAAATGAGGACGAGTTCCCTATATGTATGCTTCCTTGAGCCTCTTATTAGGTCGACTTGACATGTCCTTAGGACAACTAGTTTCTCCATTAGGCTGACTTGATGCTTGCATGTTTGACTTGGCCTTGGAGGGTATTTTGACTTGAATTTAACTCAAATAATTTTCTTACAATATCATATCATGGAAAGATGATGAAGAAGTAAAGGAAGAAGGGAAGCATGCTCAAAGACACCCTTGAAACTGAACTTACAAGTTGATCGATCAGGAGAAAGCAAAGGGAACCTAGTTTGTGACCACTATCCAAGACTTGATATCATTGAAGATTCTTTATCGCCAAGCCATGTGGAGGTGAAAAAAAAATCATCTTCAATAATACATCCAACACTCAACAACAACAATGGCTTGACATTTCAAAATCATAAATAATTCCATGTCAACAGTTTCATATCATGTCATGTCATAAGTGGTCATCTGCCACATCATTATTGTTGATCATGTAAATTATATTCAAAATGTATTGTAAAGTGGAAGTCCAAAGGACACAAATGTAATATGAAGTCTCATGTAAGTTGAAAACTCATAGGAAGTCAAATAGTCATAAGGGCATTCAAAGAGTCACAAGGAGAAAGCATCACCCCTTAGTTATATACTCCCTCATTGTATGAGCAAAGGAATTTTCACCTTGGCTCCACTTGCAAATCATTAGAGACATAATCTAGTTCTTTTGTGGAGCAAGGAGTGGCTTCAACACTCCACTATTGGAGCTAGTGATGTTGATTGTATATATGTGTCTTGGAAATTTTACTTAATGACATAAGCCTACAAGTCCAACACATCCCTCATGCATGCATTATGAATGTTTGTAAGACTATTCTATGGATGTTTGTTTTTCATGATTGCTTTCACATGTGCTAAGATAATTGAACTATTTCAGTTATTTTAGTACTTGTCTTACTGAAAATGTGTTGTAATGGTTGTTATCTCTGTCCCATCACTATGGACTATTCTGCAATACATTAGGAAAACCTTTCTCATTTGTTGGTTGTAATGACCATTGCATAATTTGTGGACCATTCCACTGGATGTTAGGCAGATCCTTTCGATCCAAGTGTGTCTCTTCTTGGGTGGTACTATTACCTCTCTCTTAGATCCGCACTTCTTTCTCTCCCCTTAAATAGAAGAACCTTGACATAGTTATAGTTGAACACTCACCAAGCACACCCCCCTTGTTTTTTGAAAGTGCATTTGCACTCCTCTCTCTTTCTAACAACCAGAGCCAAGGAAGATATTTAAGAATTCGTCAACCTGGGCCTTTATTCTGGATGGGACTCCTACACCAAATTGTGTGAGGTATAATTGGGACCTCATATCAGGAAGATCCCTTGAATGTTTGCAAGTCCAACACCATCAACACCTACCTACGGAAATGAGATTTATGCCCTAACACAAGCTGTGAAGAAGTGGAAGCACTAACTAATGGGAAAGAAGATAATATTCCACACATATCACCAACTTCTATAGTACCTACAGGCATAAAGTAATATACAACAAACCCAACATTATAATTTTATCATAGTTTCTACAACAATTTTATTCGGTGTTCAAGTACAAGGAGGGTGACACAAACAAGTTGGTCGAAATTCTTTCAATGCCACCCACTTCGAAGATCACAGTTTTGGGGACTCTTATGAACATGGAGCCATTCACCCATGATGCATACAAACAAGCATATTTAGAGGTGATGACTTCAAGGAGTTGTTTCAATATTTGCATAGTCAAATTCATATGCACAATAGTTATAACATTGTTTACTACTATCTCCAGGATGATCTACCCTACTGGATGGATAAGTTATGTGTTCTTAAAGGTGAGTGATTACAACAATTAGAGAGGCTCACACCTCCAAGGTTCCACGACACTTTGGTGTAGGGAATATAGTGGCCAAATTGCAGAGGTATGTGTAATGGCCCAAGATGCAAGAACATGTAGCTATTTGTAGATTTTAGATTTCTGTGGTGAGAGTTGTGAGTTTCTGGGTTCGGAATCTCCACAGTGGACATTTTTGTGTCGCTAGGTTCATAAGAGGATGTGTGCTTTTTTGTAGCAACAAACCTAACAATAGGAAACATGATCTATATCGTCTGTTACATGTACCCACGTGTCCTTGGGAGAGAATTTCCATGGACTTTGTGGGAGGTTTACCAAAAACTAGGAAGGGACGTGACAACCTGTTCATGGTAGTTGATAGGTTTAGCAAGATGTGTGTTCTGATGCCTTGTAAAAACGCCATCAATGGGCAAGAAGTAACAAACTTTTTTTTTAATAGGTTTGGGTTCACTTTGGGATAGAAAGGAGCATAATTTTAGACAAGGACACAAGATTTCTCAGTGCATTTTGGACTACATTGTGGGAGAAGATGGACACAAATTTGAAGAGATCTACAACATTCCATACACATATAAATGGGCAGACAAAAGTAGTCAATATGACTTTCATGTAGCTTCTGAGGGAATACAACTAAAAGCATTTGAAGACCTGGGATGAAAATACGGTATAAATAAAACATTCTTACAATAGAGCAGTCCCCATTTTATTTTATTTTTGGATATTTACTAACTTCGCCTTTGGACATTGAATATGGGTAGCAAGGAGGAGTGAGGGAATATCTTACATAAGATGCCTTGAGGCTAAAAATTTTGTAGAGAATATTGAGAATATTCATATATAGGTACAAGAGACACTGTAGAAGTTAGAGGAGAAATATAAGACCCGGAATGATGAACATAGAACAAGGAAATCGTTTGAGGTGGAAGACAAAGTATGGCTACAGTTGAACAAGGAGAGGCTTAAGGGGTTTGGTAAGAAAATCAAGGATTTGTGGTATGGCCCCTTTAATATACTAGAAAAGGTGGGTGATAATGCCTATCGACTCAGTTTACCACCATATATGTGCCTTTACTCAATTGTGAATGTAGACAATCTGAAACTCTATGAGCCTTCCATGCTAGAACATGAATAGGAACATGTCCTACCTTTAGTGGAGGATTTGGCTCTAGATGTTAAGGCGGAGTTTACAGAAGATATAGTTTTACCAAATAGGTGCATGACTACAAGACAGGGGAAACATGACCTTTAGAAAATTGCTTTAAAGGAAAACTTCCAAGCAAAGCTAAATGGTACACCTGAGAGAAAGTGGAGGAAAATTTTCCTCACCTCATTCAGTAGAAGCTTTTGGGGACCAAAAGCCTCCCAAAATGGGGAGGTGTGATCTAGATTGGATCATTATATTATTTTTCATCCATCTAGATTCTTTTAGAGTGGAAAAATGGAAGAATTAGCTCTCAGGACCATTTTTACCAACTGGTTTTACACCAGGTTTGAACCTCTTTTATATTTGAGGCATCAAATGACGTTTTTTTTTTTTTTTTTTTGGGGGGGGGGGGGGGTGGGAGGGCCGAATTTGTTGCTTTAGTGTCGAACATTTTTTTCTCTATTATACACCAATATACCTTTCCAACATCGCTAGAATCACCTCAATCAAAGTATGTATGTGAAATTTATGCCACTCAGAATTTGTTCTTCCTGTTTTCACCATCGTAATTCGAGAGAAAGCAATGCCAACCCCAATTATTCATGAAAAATGGGCTAGCCAAGTGATTATGATGAATAATACTCTAGAAGTTTCTATATTATATCTTTGGTTAAGAGTTGAGGAATTCAAATCTAACCACTAGTAGCTTATCGGGCTGTGCTATAACCAGGCCACTAGGAGGAAAAGGGGTTCCATTCTTTCGAGTGCATTTGTTCCATAGTTGAGAAAAAATAACCCAAGAGGTATAGGAGATAGAGCACAAAAAGAGGATTTGTGCATTGTATTATCCCATGGGCCATAGGCCATACTTCTTTGTACCTGCACACATATTTTCATTCAAGGAAAGAGAGCGGAGTGACCTCACCTCACCTTCTAGATGAGTTTTTCTCCTAAAAGGGTTTCCCAAGTCATATCACATATCAATTTTGTTTATGAGCTTTTATTCCATCGTTCTATATTTTCCGCATAACTTTTATTTGTATACATATGCTATTAATAATAAAATTGTAGATCTATAAATCTAAAGAGAGATACAACTGTATTACTACATATTTTTGAATTTTTAAACATAATTTTATAAAATCGGTTGCAACAAATTGTCCAGTGGAATGTCCACAATAGTTTATGGATCTAAAATAAAAGAATTATCAGTGAAGCCCCAACTCCAAAATTCCTAAACTAGAAAATTCTAAACTCATCATAACCGTCCTTGTGTTTTTTCTTGTCAACCTTAATGCTCGCTTGGCCCACATAGAGGGTCATCTTTAATGTGGCCTTAAGCCCCCATCTCCAACAAGTGCAAATGAAAAAGATTTTTCCCAGTCACTTCCTTGAATAATTGATGCTTCTTTCAGCCTCCTAGCAAATGTTTTCTTTCAGCAAAATAGTTTCTTTGTGTAGTTATGTAGCTAGCAACACTTGAATTTTTGTATATCTAACATAAAGTATGTCAAAAACTTAAACATTAAACTAGTTTATTTTAAGTTGGTTTTGATTGCTAAAAAATAGACCACTATTAGTAATTCTTGTTTCCCTTACCATTAATAAAAATAGATATATAATATTAATAATATATATAATATTAAAAAATATATAATATTGATAAACCTATTTTAATTAATATAAAGATATAAAGTATACATAAATTTTCAAAGGTTAAGGAGACATTTAACAATTGAAAAGTCCGGTAAAATGAACCAACAAATAAGACTTTAATGAAGTATAAACATGTTTAATCTTAATTTTTTTTTAAATGGATTTTAATGGAAAATGAATTAGCAAACCATCATAACTAGTGACACCTAATCATCTATCAATTTAATTAATAATAAATTTTTAAGGGAAAAAGAAGTTTACCAAGCAATCATAACTAGTTACAACTAACTATCACTTATTTAAATTCAGAGAAACACATTTAGGATTGTTCTCAAGTTAGAACATGAAGACAATTTGAAACTACATAAAATATGAAAAAATTAAATTATTAATGATACTAAGTGCACCAACTCACCAGGATGTTGAGCGACAAATGACCAGATGTCAAAACTTGTATTTTGTTCAAAAATATAAAAACTATCTGTGAATGTGAAGACTCTTCACTAAGCCGGTGTGAAGCACATGGACATTAAGAGAACAACACAACTGCCCTTGAACCATTTCTGCATAATAATCATAATATTCTCATGCATAGTTTCCTCATCTTTGTCTATGGATTTATTTAAAGGAATGATATGTTATCCTAACGTATTCTAATTCACCTCATAACCCTATCTGCATATACAAATGAACAAATAAACTAAGAAAACTTCGATGTGGAAACCTTAATACAAAAATTTTCTTTGGCTTTTTTTATTGCACCCAATATAAATTCACAGTTCTGTTCATTTCTTATTTTCTTCATCAAATTGGAATAGCAAATTGGAATTGGAAATGAAAGAAATCATCCATCACTCCCTCGAAAAATCATAACGAATATTCAACGTGCTTACTTTTTGTTATTCAGTTTTAGGTGTGGTTGCAAAATATACTTTATCAATTCTTTTTTGATAATCCAAAAACATGCAAAAGATTGTGCAATGAAGCATATGAAGTAAAGGAAATGGGGAAAGCTAGTAATAAATGAATAGTACAAAATTGTTAAACCTTCAACATTTATGAGAAAGAAAAGATGATTAGTTCAAGCAGTATACAAGTCTTAAGACTCGAGTGTGGCCATTCATTATCAAATGCCAAATTTTCTCATAAAGGATCTTCATGTTAAAAACGTTAAGATCGTGTTCCTATATCATAAACAAACATTATAAGATATATATGTTTTAGCTTGCGATAGAGCAGAAACAAACATTATAAGATATATATGTTTTAGCTTGCGATAGAGCAGAAGACAAGGAAGAATAGTATTACAACTTAATTGGGAAGATGTTACTTTGGTATGCATTGTATGAAAGACTCTGCTATTGCTAATGGAAAAACCAACAATGCTCAAAACTTGAAGGCCAACTTCTTCCACTGCCTTAAGATTTGAGTTCATAGTTTGATGTTCAAAGGTTTTTTTGGAGACTCGAATACATAAACTAATAGGCCATATTTCCACAGCAGGGAATTGATCCCCATCTTCTCCTTGAAATAAAGAAGATTTACTAATTTTCTGGTTGCAGGACAATTGCACGCCATCCAAAGAAACATTTGCACTTCTTCTAGAGTTGGCCTTGGCATTCATTTTATCTCTTTTCGTTGAAAGATCTTCGATTCTTTTTTGTAGCTGCAAAATGTAACCAATGACTGCCTACACTTGGTATGTTACTGAACGTTTTCCCTGCACACCATGAAATCCAACTTCTCATGAAACATAGATTTTAGACAATGTTTTTGATGTCTAATACATAAAACCTTACACATCATTAAAAACAATTACCCAAAGATTTCATCTGGAAGCAAAGTTCTCAACATTGAAAAGAGAGTCTTCATCTCAATGCGTCACCGCCTTTCAATCATTTTGGCATTTTGTTTAGCAGATGATACAATGCCTGCTAGTTTATTTCTAGACTGAACATGAGTTGGAAGACTGGAAGTGTAGCCTGTGGCCATTAAATAAGGATGATCCACAAGGTTATGGAGGCTAGTTGAGGTTGTACGATTTATATCGACAAAGCAATGGACTTGATGGGTATTATATGTTTGGGGATATTTAGGCAGTTGCATTGATAGAAATTTGTTGGAACTAGATGCATTTCTGACATTGAGGTTGTTTTTGGCATCGTCACATGAAAGAGATGTTAAGCACAACTCGGAGGGAAAGTTCATTTTTTAGGATAAATTGTAGATGACGATCATAATGTTACAAATTATAAACCCTAAGATAATGTTGAACATTAACAAATTGTCAACAATATACCTACCAACTAGTGGGTCAGTGATCATCTGAAACAAGATTGATCCTTTCCGAATTTCTAGTTAAGGAGAATATCTCATATCAAATTCTCATAAAGAACTGAGAAAAGCACGTGAATAAACAAGTTTATCTGGCTTATCTAAGTGATTGTATTGTTTCTTGCATTTAAGTGCTCCCCTACAAGTCCATGTTTAATGGGATTACGATCCACTTCATTGAATCTAAGCATCGTATCTGTTGCATTGTCTGGAAAACTTCTTTGAAACAATGATTGATTATTCATTCTTCCAATTTTAGGAAAAAGTTCATCCTCGAAAAGTATCAACTTGTCTTCCTCAAAGGAAATGTCTTCAATGAAACACCTCATTCTTTCATCTTCATTATGACCATATATAATTATTTCCCTCCAGTTTTGATACCCTTAGTTGTCCTTGTTGGTGCTCTCTTCTCCTTTCCTTCTGCGGATAGAGAAGTGAAGTCATCCAAGAGCATTAGAGATGGAGAACCATTGGAACCCTCAGTATTAACTAACTCCCCTTGCAATGCTGCTTCAACCTTTGTAAACTAGTGCCTGAGCAAATAATGCAAAATAACGCTCAAGTGTCTGCCATTGGTACAATCACCTCTGCAATGTCCTAATATTTAGTTTAGGCAACTAATGTTATGATACCATCTGTAATAACTACAAGAAACATACAAGAAGGACTACAAATACTCAACCAAAACACACTGCATTCCACATATCAAGCCTAATCCATATTCATCTAAGAAATGGTGTGCTACTCCTCATCTAAGCCCTCCATGGCCTTGCCTCTAACCCTTATTCTATCAAGGCTAACCACACATGCAACCACAACTGCCACTATTGATATTGTTACTGTTGCAGTGGGAGTACTAGACACGACATTAATAATTGAATGCATATTCCATTAATTTATACCTGGACACTTCCAATTCAGATAGACAACATTTAAAGTTGGTATGTGCATAGAGGTTGTAGGTTTGGCCCCATCCTTAGACTTTATTAATATAATAATACTCGCGTCAATAAGTATAGGATGATCCTATCATCATCACGCTGCCCCATATAAAACTCAAAAATCGAGACATAATGTATTCCTCTATCCTCCAATCAAATGAGAAATACATCATTTAAAAAAAAATCATAAAACAAAAAATATAATTCTAATGTTAAACTTTGAACATTAAAATATTTTTCATAAGTATGGGTAATTTAATTCACCTAAAGTGATCATAAATGTTGCAAGGATATAATATATATATAATGTTTTAGATTATGATATTGATAGTTTATTTAATTGTTTTTTCAGTAATAGTTAATTGGAAACATGTTTTTTTTCCAAAAGAAAAAATTAAACTTTTTAAGAATTGTGGTTATTTAGGAGGAAGAAATTTTGACCATTCCTCCTAGCCCTTTCAATAAAGATCATAAAGAAAGCATCTGCTTCTGGCCCCAAGCTTCCCTAACAATAAAAAAAAAAGCGCCCTCAACACGTGGAAAACAAACCTGTTGATGTTTGCCTCCCAAAAGACAAAAAAAAACACTAATTGGAAATATGTTAAGTAGTTAAGAAAAATTATTTGTATTCTCCCAACCTGTATTTAATGATTTAATGATTTAGATCTTTATTGTTTATTTTAAATACGATCAATTAATTTACATTTCAAAATAACAACTATAACAGTAATTCTTAAAGTCTATTAAAAATGACATTAAATTTCTCCAATTTATTTGTAATCAATACCCATGGACTTTAGTCGACAAAATTTAGATATAGTTCCAAGAGCCATTCGGCCTTAATCACGCCTTATATCACTAACATATTATACTATATTGTAGCGTTGAGTGATGTTACTTAAGTGGGCCATAATCTGTACCCTCGTCAAACTGTATGTGTATGTCTAATATGATTAAGAGGTTCGTTCACCAAGTAAATACAACAACTACTTATCAAATTTTAGACTTCAACGGCCTAACCTGACATCACTCCACATGGGTAATCTAGGTTCAGAAAAGAAATATCATTTTCGGCACTTAATGGGACAAGTCAGAATAGTTTTTCTCATGATTTAGGTATATTATTATTATTATTATTATTTTCATTAAAAATATATTTATATTATCATTTTAAAATGTATAAAATATAATGATATAGATGTATTATATCTGAGCAATTTAAGTATAAAAGAGAACCAGGTCAAGGGCCTCATAATTAGAAATCTTGAGTGCATAGCATGGCAAACGGTGTTAATGGTTATTTCCAGCACAAAATTTACAAAAGCGAGTAAAACATAAAACATCATGGCGATAGATTGGGAGAAGCCATTGGCGGCATTGTAAAGAAGCCTGTGCGGGTATAGACATGGTAATATATGTGTTCTACTTGGATTTCCAACGCTCAAAGGTGGTCATGGGAACGCCTCACTTGATGTCATAGACTCTCCAAAGCATCCAGAGTTTCATTCTGCATGTGTTGGATATCATTTATATAATTAATTAGCTCATTTTGTTTTTCGTACCTTTGCTCCCTCATGTTGTCCAAATTGAGCTGAATATGTTGGCGTTGGGTTGATATCACATCCAGGGTGACCGAAGCTTCGACTTTTCCCTGCGAACGAGATGGAGAAACTGCCATCGCTGCCACCGAGTGTTGGCTCTCCATAGATTCTGATTCTAAGCTTGGCGCCCTGTTCAATCTTCTTTCCTTCATGTCGCATCTGAGACCACCTCTGCGAGCTCTGCCTTGTTGCCACAACATGCAGCCCTACGCCTACTCCACGTTCCCACCAGACAAGAATAGCCTTCACCTGCACAAGATGCCTCAATTCTTCCCAGGTTGCCAGTGCTGAGACCCTCCCTGCTCTCCCTGTCGCCGGCGCCCACCAAATGGCTTTGCTACAACCGTAATTCCAAGAGTCTACTCCCCTTTCCTTCTATCTTTTGAAGACCCCCAGTATTGGCATGTGCACCAAAGTAGAATTGCTCCGGAGCTCCACCTGAGCCTCCTCCAATACCGCTCCCCCTCCTTGTCCACAGTCACCACAAACCACACCACCAACCAGGGTTGTTCACCACCCGACAGACTCGTGGGCTTGTGCTTCACTTCCACCGCCTGCATAGTCGAGGCTACCTCCATCGTTGTGCACTGTACATCCAACGACCAACTTCCAAGATCCCACGGTCACAAACAAAACCATACCCAATGCACAATTGCATTGTTTCTCTAGCTCGCACCCTGCGTGTAAGGCTCAAGCCATGGCTTGAGAGAAGACAATGTAGCATAGGGTGGTCTCTCCCATTGAACACTCACCATCACCTAACTATGAGTAAACACGTTATGCATCTTCGTCTCCCTTGATATCTTCCTCCACTCATCGTGACAGAACACGAGATGAAGTGCCATCACCTCAAACATGCGAGGTATTGATGCTCCAGTTTTCCGCGTGGTTGCAAGCCGAATCCTCCCACTCACTCGGGCACCATTTTGGCTATGTGAATAGACACCCCCATCGGGGAAGGTTTTTTATTATTTTATTAGTCTTTAAGTGTGGATTTTTTTTGTTAGAATTTGGTGAAAAAATTTGTGGTCATATCTTAATTTGTGTTGTTTGAACTAGTTTTATGACTGCATATATGGATTCAACACCCCCAAAAAATCCTCAGAGCACTTCGATTGTGAAGAGTTCACCTGTCAAACTTGTGATTCCAATGAATTCATATCGGGTTCTAGACGAATTAGATCATAAAATAAATTAAAAAAATTTCCAAAAAATCACTCTTAAAAACTACTCGTTATTTAATATACCATTACTTACAAAGCTATAATTTTCTATTATTAAAGTTTATCTTAATAATTATTTAATATATTATTATTTACAACAGTATAATTTGATTTTCTTAAATTATATTTTTAAAATGTATAAATTAATTTAATATTAGAAAAATAGGACTTTTAAATTTAAAATATTTACTTAAATTATATTTTTAAAATGTATAAATTAATTTAATATTAGAAAAATAGGACTTTTAAATTTAAAATATTTAGATTATATAATTTTTATAATTGAAATTATTTTTAAAATTTTGATTAAATTTTATAAAAAAAAAATGTTTATATACCTATATTATTAATTTATGAAGTGTAACCTAGTTTTTTCAATTTTTATAGGAAAATTATATTCAATTATAATTATAATTATATATATATATATATGGAATTTGAACTTATTTATCTTTAAGAATTTAGTTCTTTTAAATATGGGATTAAATTTGAATGAGAGATTAAACATATAAGTGAATTATGAGAAATAAAAAGTATTTCAAAAAATATTCAAGTTTAATTATATTTTATATATTTTATATGAGTAGTTTTTAAGTATGGTTTTTTGGAAATATTTTTGATTTATTTTTCGATTTAATTGGTCTAAAATTTAACAAAAAATTATTAAAATCAAACTTTTACTACATTTTATTCACTAAAGTCCAACTAAAAATCCGTCAAAAACTCAAAAAAAAAAAAACTCGCACTTAAAAGTTGTCGAGAACATTATCATATACTTACATAAACCTTCTTCCACCCTATATGTGAATGAACTTCAACTTAAAAACACTCCGTCAATAAATAAATTATTCTTATCCATTTTAAAGCTTTTGCTTTATGTTTCGGGATAACAATTAGTGTTCTAACGTGTTGTGATGTCAGAGTCTTAATTTTGATCTAAATAAAAGGGAAAAAATAATTCTCTTAAACTTGCTCCACTAAGGTATTATGAAAGGCATGCTTTGCTTTCCAATGGAAAGTAGAGACTTGCTTACTTTACACCTGAACGGCTTAGATGTTTGGAGGCAACCTACTAGTAAAAATTCGAGATAGATTTGTCCATTCTATGGATATTACTTTTAATAGATAAAGATTTAAAGTTTGAGAAATCTTGTCCATATTTTAAACAAAGTTGTATCTTCATGCAAATTATATGGGTTACTTAACCTGATATGTAAATACTTTATTTACAATGACATGGAAATACTTTAGCAATTAAAAGCTATAAAGTCAAAGAAATTTTGTCCTTATTTCAATCAAATTTTTATTTTGGGTATATTGTAGGGGTTATCTAAATGATATAAAGATTTAATTATTGTTAAAAAAAAAAAAATTGGAATAATTTTTTTATAAAAATGTAGATAAAATTTATTAAATTTGAATTTGAATTTAATTTTATAAAATACAAATTTAATTTATATATTTTATAAATATTAAAGCATATTGTTTTTAAAAATATATATATATTTTTCTATTTTTTAAAATTATTTCTTTTGATTTATTTTGTATGGAGACATCTACTAAAAAACTTTTTTAAATGGAGTGGGAGACGTTTAAAATCTTGACATCAATAATCTTCATACAAAACAATGAAACTTTCAAACCAATCAAATGTGTCACCATTCCATTAATACTCATTATAATATCTATTTACATAAATTAAGTGTTTTTCTCATAAGTTTTGTTTTAATTTCGTAATATTTTTTTTAACAAAAATAAGTACTTTTGGTATTAAGTTTGCACCTAGTCGCAACAAATACTCGGGAGATTACATTTCCAATTTTCAATATAAACTGGAGTTCGAGGTGACCACAAGCCCATTACATGGAAAGACACCAGTAGACTAACTATAGGCCCATTTACATCAACTTTACAAAACTACAAGAGGAGAAAAAGACACAAATTGTTCAATCATTATAATGAAAATTAGTTGTTTTTCATCAATGGCCTATTGAGGTCAATGTCTCGCTCGCCTGGGTCCACTTGGAGTTGATATTTGCTTGTAGGGACATCTCTGTTGAGTTTACAATCCATAAATATGCCTCAGGGCACATCCACTTCATCCAACATGGGAGAGATATGATATTGGAGAGCCATCATCTGGTCCACGAATTCCAACTGTGAATGATACATTTGGAAAATTTTAACTTGCATATCGTAGTCAGCCTTATGGAGGGCTTCATGAGAAGATAAACAATGTGTGCAAGGGATTTTCATTGAGGAGGTCTACGAATATGTGTTAGAATTCATGAGAGAACACAAAATGAGATCGCAGAAGATGTGAATACCATAAGGATGTTGAGAAATCTAGGGCAGAGAGAAGAGTTGATTTCTCTAGCAATGATAAATGCTTCTGAGACTTTTTACTTTTCTTACTTATTAGGTTCTTCTTTACTTGATTATTATTGTGTGTTCTTCTTCATCAAACAACTACAAAAATAATAAAGAGACAAATGACACCAGATGTAGGCTATCAGCCAGGGAAAAAACCTATCCCATCTTGAGAGGAAAACCAATGAATTCTTCTTCTTATAGACTCTTTAATTGATGAATTCCAAGATCTAGACCCTTGACCAAGAACCCCTCCAAGACCAAGTCAATGCTTCTTCAGTGAATAACTTCTCGTTCCAGCAACTTCGACCTATCTTGCAACCTCAACTTTGACTTGCCAAAAAACTGCGACTTCGACTACAACTTTTATTGCAACTTTGACTACAACTTCGCTTCTTTGCTTGGGAAGATTCTCTTTCTTAGAGAACTCAGTTTCCAAAACAAATCTTCTTAGTAACGTAACTTTTCTTCTGCAATTGATCTTCACTACAACAATATGTGCCCTAATTCCTTCGCACATGTGGAAATATGTAGCCCAAAAACAAACCCAAAACTTTGACTTTTTCTCCTTCCTTAGTCTTCCTCTTCTTCACACTTTTTTTTCATCCTTATGATCAAACTTGAGTGAGTGAGATTGTGTTCTCCAAATGAGGTCGATTTCACTATATATAGGCTTCCTTGAGCCTCTTATTAGGCTGACTTGATGATGCAGGGGCATTAGGCTCAAAACAACCTTTGTTCATAAATAAATGTGAAAGGGGGTCTTATGTTTTGTTTCCCCATGTAAATATTCATAATTGAGTTATTTTTAGTTAATAGAGAGGAAAATTTCACTGCCCAGATGATTAGTGGGCATAGGAAGAGGCAATCTGTCTCTATCTTTCAGAGCGTTAGTCTTATTTGAAACTGTAGGAATTTGAAGAGTTTGTGAGTCATCGAGAAATTCAAATCGATTCATTGTAATTGATATAAAAATAAACCTCTGTGACAGAGTCGAGAGACCTGCAAAGAGAACTGCATAGAGCTGCATAGGGGAGGAAGACCATCAGATTGAAGATCTGGCCAGCGAGTAGTTGTAAGTAATTTCATTGCATAAATGAGGAAATTGTTACAGTATTTCTGTGTATTTGGTGAATTAAATTCTGTATGAGTACCTTGGATTTCAGTAAATGACTGTATGAGAAATGAGTGAGTAACTCTGTATGGAAGGCATTTTTCTCTGTCAAATAAGACTCAGGTTTATTTGTTATTTGGTTCGAATGAGCTTGTGTATTCGTGGATATCTGTGTGCTCTAGTCAATCTCCAGGGAGATTCATTCCTTTGATTGTGAATTCTATGAATTGGTCAAGAGTCTGCATATATATTCTGGGAGGAGATACCTTGTCATATGGAGGTTTAATTTACACTCTATTCCATAGATCGATGTTAATTTGTATTGCAATGCATATGTTGTGTCGATTCGGTTGCTTGTTTCCTATGAAGAGCCTCGACTGAAGTTGAAAAGGGTGATCTCGTTCACCTGCGCATATTAAACCTAGTTAAGGTCTGTCAGAGTCATAATCTGCCCCCCAATTGAGATTGGATCAAACCGAGTCAAGTCTGTTAGTTACAATAGAGAGGGCCATTTGTATTATATGGAGCGTTATTCTCTGTGTAAAGGACCGATGTAGAAATTCGAGCGAAAGGAATGATAACTCGTGGTAGAGGCGGAATCGTGACTGAATCGAACAGTAAAAGCAGTTTGATCGCACCGCCTTTGTAGGATAGGCGATAATTAAGAAATCAGCGCGATCCCATAGACTGGGTGACGCGTGTCCCCGAGCAGGTTTGGAGAAACCATTCTCATCGCAAACTAACGCCCATGCATCTATTCGGTGCGAGATCCATTGATGGCCGTCGGATCGGTTGGTTGGGAGCGAAGGGATGGTGATCGTTGGATGAAACTAGCATGTATGATGTGGCCAACATTCTATTGGTGTTATTGGCGTTAGAATAAAGTCGAATCAGCGTATATATATGGTAGCAAATGTTCGTGTGTGGTGTGAAGGTTTCATAAAATGTCGTTGATTAATATTTAAATTGCATTAGTAATAAAATCAAAGTCAAGGAAGGCATTTTTACATACGTCGTGGGTTTGGAGTTAATGCTGATTCAAATTTATACCCTTGATCCAATTTCATGAAAGGTAGGAGTTCATGTGAATAAACATAATTGCCATGTTATGAATACAATGTATGGGGCGGTCTTTAAACTATGCAAGTTCGTGAAATACTAAGCATTTATATGATCATTGGTTGAGAGTAGAGCTCCCACAGAAAAGAAGTGAATCTGAGATATTATATACATATAATAAACTTTGAAATTAATATCTCAAATCTCTGAGATTCGAGATATTAATGCTCTCATATTTAAGTGTTTAATTTGCCAGCGTAGAATAAAGGAAGGTTGTGATATTGCCCGGATTGGGTCGGTCGGGCAATGAAATTGAACACATTTACACACAGACAGAGTTTGAAAATTTAAGCAACTGGGACTATGGGTTTACCCCTGCACCAAGAGTGGTATCAGAGCTAGAATTTAATTAGCTCTCTGAAAATTTTATTTTTGAATTGCACATGTATTGAATAGTGAGAAAGTTGATGTTTAAATCTGTTTGACAGAGTTGCAAATTTGATTAAGTATTCAGTGAAGGTTGATAGCCCAGATGTGCAGAATCTAGAGGTGAAGAAAAAAAAGGATTCCTGAAGATTGCAACAGATAGATGTCGTGCAGGTGAAAGAAGAAACAAGATCATTCAAGGATCTTGAGAGGTAAGATGATGAGCCTTATTTGAACTCTAGTTAGAAGGATTTGTTTGCAGAATACAGAGTGCAAGCAAGTGAGGAAAGGATCTCAGCAAGAAGTAGATCACAAGCTTGAGAGCAGTGATAGAAGAGTCCAGCGAGGGATTCTGAGTGCAAAAATAGTGTGGCAGAACCTGGAAGATTCCCAACTGAGGTTGGATGGCAGAAGAAAAGAGGTGTTCTTGAGAGAAGCTGCAGAGTGAAGCATAGAGAGCAGAAGAGAGTGCTCAGAAGGTTCCAGAAAGAGTGAACCAGTACTTGCCAAAAGAAGGTTCCAGGGAGAGTGAACCAGTACTTGCCAAAAGCTGGATCCGGAGGAATGGATTGGTGAGGTAAGTTGCAGCAAGAGGGCTTTCTGTTGCAGAGGCTTAGTGTAGCTTGTGAGTGAAGAACTCCTAGAGAAGAAAATGGCTACTGAGAGCCATAGCAGAGATTGTAGAGATTGCAGAGGTTCTGAGAGAGGCCACTTCAGAAGAGTGACGGAAGATGACAAAGCAATTGGCATGAGGAAGAGACTCATTGATGAAGAATGGTGGAAAGAGGTAGCTGAGATCAGAGAGCAGTTTAACAAACTGAAGAGAAGGATAGAAGAAAGCCAGAGAGTTGGTTGGCTCATGAAAAAGAGAGTAAATTGGCAACCATTATAGTTGAGATTGAGGCAAAAGAAGATTGCCCTATTGAGAGAAGAACTCAGAGCAGCTGAGTTGCAAGAAGAAATTTTTGCTTGTGAAGAAGAACAACGCATAGATGAAGAGTGGAGATATGTAAGAGACCTTGTAGGATATAATGAAGACTTGAAGCAGCAAGAAGCTTGTCTTGCTGGGGAGGAAATCATTGAGGATTTCCTGAGTTATTGGACAAGTCCAGATGATGTAAGGGCTTGTGTTCTTGAGTCTGACAAATGTGAAGTGATGACAGACTCCACAGAGGAAGAAGAACCCCGAGTTCTTGAGGCAAGGATGGAAATTGAAGATTCCATGTGCAGGCTTGTTCAAGAAGAAGTGCTTGAGGAAGAAACCAAGACTGAAAGGTCTTGTGATTTGAAAACTAAAAAGTTGTGTGTGTTTGCAGGAATAGCAGGTGAGAGAGAACAAACTACTGATGTTGTCACTAAGGAAGAGAATGGAGCAGCTACATGTTTTGAAGATGTCCATGCACAGTTGGAGAAAGATTTTGCTTTCCCACATATTGGAAGCAGAGGAGATTTAGTTTATGATATTGGCCAGAAGTTGGAGGCTGACCAGCTTAGAGAAATTGGAGACGAGAATACTATTGAAGAATTTTTGAAGCATATGAAAGACTTGGAACATCAAGAAGATTTGATGATCAAATCATCGAATGAGGCCATGAGGTATTATGTTTTTAAAACTAACTAGTTGTGTATGACTGTAGGTGTTGATGAAGGCAGTTCACATGATGGAATTGTGATAAATGAAGCTGACTGTTTCCAAGCCAGATATGATGAGTATCTTCCAGGTGAAGATCAGATTGTGGAGGAATTCATTAATTCCTTACTTTATAGAAGGGATTGCTTCAATGAGGATGTGACAGTTATGTTTGATGATGAACTTGTCATTAATGATGATAATGACAATTTGCTTCTATTAAATGGCCAAGTAAGGAGTGATGGACAGGTAGTTGAAGTCTTTGCAGAGATGGGAAATCAGAATTCCATTCTGATGAAAGTTGAGGAGATAGTGACAACAGAAGATAGTGAAGAGGAGATGCCAAGATTGTGGCATGAATTAAGTGTTCTGGAGCAGAGGGCAGAAACACAGAAGGAAGGTGTTCAGATGGTAAGGATAGAGATGATTGAAGATGAGAAAGTTCACTTTTATGAATTAGAGTAGAGAGACATCCTTGAAGAGGATGGTGCAGAGGAGAGACTAACTGACAGTCTCAAGAAATGTTTGAAGATTTGGAGTCAGCATTCTGATGTGCTAGTGGGGAAGAAAAGAATTGTAGGACAGCATACTGAGATGCTACCAGAACAGAGAAAGGCTCTGAGGCCTTGTGAGTTTGATTCTGACAATTGTTTGATGAATGCATATCCTGTTGATGATGGAGATAAGTTGATAGCATGGGGCAATCAATTGAAAGAGAAGGAGAATTCTGTGGAAGATTTTAAACCATGGAATGGAGAAACTGAGCTACTAGAGAGTATGCTGAATCAACAGTATTCAATACAAGAGAGGAAACCTCAATTTCTGAATTGGGGATTCTAGAATGAAGACGAGCAGCTGAAAGAAGATGAGACAGTCATGCCTCATGTACAGAAAATTGTTGCTATTGGTAGCAGAGAAGAATTGGCTCGTTTGAATAGCCAAGAGAAGATTGGGGAGAAGGTTGTAGAGCAGATTTTTGGGGCTGCTACAACAATGGAAAATCAGAGTTTTACTCTAATAGAAGATGGAATCTCAGTGGTTGAAAGACTTGAGGTGATTAGCAGAATCATTCAAGAAGAAGGGAGGCAATTGCTGAAGATTGCCAAGACAGAAGAAGAAGATGTTGAAACTGAGTTGCAACATAGTGAAGATTTGTTTAGCCAAAGGAGATGGTTGGAATGTTTGCTGAAGACATCCAGAAAAGAAGGTAAAATGCTAGGGCAACAACTGATTGAAGTGTTTCTGGGAGAAATGCTGGAGCAACAAGCTGAAGCGTTGCCAGCAGAGGAGAAATTTTTTTACTGTTGCAGAGAGGGTATGGATGATTGGGTGGCGAATAGGGCAACAGTAAGGACTAAAGAGATAAGAATGCAGCAAGAAGAAGTAAGAGTCTAGCAGTTAGAGGAAATATTAGACAGAGAAATAACATTGATAAGAAAACTGATGAAGAAGATGCCTCAAAAAAGGACAGGAGCAAGGAAGCAGAGAATCAGCAGCAGCAAGAAGAAGACAGTCACAGACTGTGAGGGCATAGAAGGTGCAAAGATGCAGACCCAGATATGGAAGCCAGGAGGAATGCGGAAGAAGGACGCTGCAACAAATAACCAGTTGCAGAACAAAGTATGGGATCCAGGCAGATAAAAATGAAGGCACATGATCAGGAGATCATGAACTATTTTAACCTAGGGAGTCTAATGCAGGGGCATTAGGCTCAAAACAACCTTTGTCCATAAATAAATGTAAAAGGGGGTCTTATGTTTTGTTTCCCCATGTAAATATTCATAATTGAGTTATTTTTAGTTAATAGAGAGGAAAATGTAACTGCTCGGATGATTAGTGGGCATAGGAAGAGGCAGTCTGTCTCTGAATGTCAGAGCGTTAGTCTAATTTGGAACTGTAGGAATTTGAAGAGTTTGTGATTCGTCGAGAAATTCGAATTGATTCATTGTAATTGATATAAAAATAAACCTCTGTGACAAAGTCAAGAGACCTGCAAAGAGAACTGGATAGAGCTGCATAGGGGAGGAAGGCCATTAGATTGAAGATCTGCCCAGCCAGTAGTTGTAAGTAATTTCATTGCATAAATGAGGAAATTGTTATAGTATTTCTGTGTATTTGGTGAATTAAATTTTGTATGAGTACCTTGGATTTCAGTAAATGACTGTATGAGAAATGTGTGAGTAACTCTGTATGGAAGGCATTTTTCTCTGTCAAATAAGACTCAGGTTTATTTGTTATTTGGTTCAAATGAGCTTGTGTATTCGTGGATATCTGTGTGCTCTAGTCAATCTCCAGGGAGATTCATTCCTTTGACTGTGAATTCTGTGAATTGGTCAAGAGTCTGAATATATATTCTAGGAGGAGATACCTTGTCATCTAGAGGTTTAATTGACACTCTGTTCCAGAGATCGATGTTAATTCATATTGCAATGCATATGTTGTGTCGAGTCGGTTACTTGTTTCCTATAAAGAGCCTCGACTGAAGTCGAAAATGGTGATCCCGTTCACCTGCGCATATTAAACCTCGTTAAGGTCTGTCAGAGTCATAATCTTCCCCCCAATTGAGATTGGATCGAACTGAGTCAAGTCTGTTAGTTACAATAGAGAGGGCCATTTGTATTATATGGAGCATTATTCTCTATGTAAAGGACCGATTTAGAAATTTGAGTGAAAGGAATGATAACTCTGTTGAAGATTGCAACAAGAAACAGTGAAGGAGGCATCCTGAAACATCATTCCTGATCCTAGTTGGAAAGTGATCACCTAAACTAGGTGGGGCCCACACAGGTGATTTTTGTCGCAAAGTATATTTTTAGACATGTCTATCATATTCTATGAGTTGTAGGATGCTATTTGTGGATGGTTGGTCAAGTTGGAAAAATAGATGGACTTATATTTTTAGACATATTGGGCGGAATCTATTTTTAGATTGCTAGTCTAAAAATAGATATGTCGAATATTATTAGCTCTTAATAATATTTGGACTATAAACATTATCTTATTCTCTTGGAGCACTTCAGATAAGTGCACAGATGTGGCACAGGAGCTGACAGAAGGGACAGTATGAATTACACTATTCCTAAGGGTTAAGTGGAGCTATTGGATGGATACTTCAGCTTAGAACTCATGTGATAGAGTTTGGTGGAGTTGATTGAGGAAGTTAATGGAGTCGTGTTCGCCTTTAATTAATCTAAACATAGTTGAGCTATTTGTCTATTTTTTAACTAATTGATACAATTAGTGAGAGTGGTGTGAATTAATTCACTAATTATAAACTCATTAATCAACTAAATAATACATCGCTTAACTTCAGCATGGACAAGCCAAAGGAGACCGCAAAGATAGGTGAAAGTGCAAGTGTGACTATAAGTGATGCATGGTTTGCATCCAACACTTAGTAGAGATGCCTATAAATACTGCATGAGCAAGGCTAGGGTAATACATTCTCATCAAGAGGCATTATTCAGCAGGGATTGCATAGTAGAGGCAGGCTAAAGGCTGGCAAAGATCGGTGCATGGGATTTGCAAGATCGGGCCTAATTAGTGTGTAGCAAGTGGAGATTATACTGAGAACTTGTGAGGAGCTTTGTATGATGATTGTTACATGATATCTATGACATATATAATATACAGATAGTTGGAGTTTTTCAGCTTTAAGCTTTCCCATTACATACTGTGTTCATATGTGTGAATTTTTTATGGTTTTAATGTGTGCATGCAATTGATTTTATTTCCGCATATAATGATCAATCGTAGAAGAGATTTTGTATTGTGCATGAAGATAAAATAGTGTGTGATCAGGAGAATCTCGGTGGATAACATATCAGTTATTCAAATTTCTACATGGTATCGGAGTGATATTGATCATTGGAGCAATTACAAAGCATTGAAGCAGTTGAGTTTTGTGCTAGTGGAATTCGAAATTGTTATAGTGATTTCTTGGTGTCAAATTTGAGATGTCTTTCAAGGGATTGTGATTGGAATATGCCCTTGAGGGAAGCTCAAATTATATTGCATGGAAGGACAGGATGGAGGCGGTGCTGGATGACAATGGGTTGAAGGAGTTCATAGATGCAAGAATTCTTAAACCGGGTTCTAGCGATGCTTTCGCACTTGACGCATGGCAAAAGAAGGTAGCAAGGTGTCGAAGGATTCTGTTGGAAGGTGTGAAGGATCACATAGTGTCCAGCCTTCATGGTAAAGATTCCATTCTTGATGTGGAAAGCTTTGACATTTGTTCCAAAGAAAGAGTGACCAGAGGGAAGTTGGCGCTCGAAGGATAACAACCTCCAGAAAATAAAAATGAGAAGAATGACAATTTATTCCGTGATACTTGACAAAGTTTGTCCACCTAGGATGAGCTTGGGAGTGTAGGAGTTAGTGGATGATGAGGAATTGGTGAGCTTGGCTCTCCTTGGGCTTCCGAAGAGTTGGCATTCCTATGAGGATTCTGTCAATGGTCGGGAGAAATTGCCAGGATGGGAAAGACTGTGGTCTGATCTTGTGCAAGAGGAGATAAGGCGGAGTACCAAGGATGGATCTTCATCAAAGGTATCTGATGAAGAAGATTGCGCTTTGGCTGCCAAAGCAAGGAAGGGGAAGGGCAAGAAGAATTCTTCTCAATCCGGTGTGGATGGTAAAGAGCGTGACATGTCCAAAGTGAAGTGTTTTCACTGTCACGATCACGGACATTACACCACGAATTGTCCACAGAAGAAGAAGAACAAGCAGGCTGCTAGAGCTACAGCTGGTGAGGCTCTTGCCTCGCAATTTGAGCTGGACTTCTCATTGATCGCATGCATGGTGTCTAGTGCATTGGGATCGAGGTGGTATTTTGATAGTGGCGCTTCCTTTCACATGACGGGAGATGTGAATCTTTTCAGTGACTTGGTGGAGAAATATCTCCAGTTGCATGTTGAGTTGGGCAAAAATGGACGATAAAATGCGACCGAAATTGGTACCATAACCTTTCAGAGGGAGTCAGGTAAACTCATTCTTTTACAAGATGTAGTGCATGTTCCAGGTTTAAAGAAGAATTTGATCTCAGTCGCAATGTTAGAGGATAAAGGGTATGAAGTTGTCTTTAGTGAGGGAAAAGTTTTCCTTTGGTACAAAGCAATAGGACAAGTCAAGAAGGTTTGGATTTGAGCTAAGAATCACTACAAACTTGAAGTAGATGGGATTTCTACGGAGCTTCCTATTGTTGGGAAGTGTAAGAAAGACATGCAATTGAAGCTTGAGAGGGAGCTGGATTTGCATGCAGGTAAGAGTGAACCTCAGGATGTGGAGAAGCCACAAGATGAGGATCATGGAGTGGGAGAAACCACTCATGCAGAGAAATTTCATGCCATATGGGCAAAGGGAGTGCATGCAGCTATACCACCAGGTGAGAGGTGGGGCAACATGCATGAGTAATCCCAAGAGGAGATTTATGGGCAGGATTCATGGATATGGTGTGGATCTCATGAATTGACCCTGGCTACGAGGTGCCCACAGAGCAGCAGTAGCATGATCAGTTGGATTGATGCAATGATATCAAAGTGACAGCAGCAGAGGATTGGAGCGCGAATCAAAGTCGACAGCAAAAAGAGTGCATGGGTGCAAGAGTTCAACATGAAAGACTGCTGGTTCCTAATGACATGTGCGCTGGGGTCAGCGAGTCAAGACTTTGATGATAGATGCACTGCATCGATTTAGTTTTTGGAGCCTATTCGGGGCTGGGGAGAGTTGCGTAGCGTATGTAATGGCGCGTAAAGGTTGCAGGGCGAATGCATGGAGTTTCATGTCGCATGCAAAGACAGTCATTTCTTGTTGAGAGGGAGTGTTGAAGATTGCAACAAGAAACAGTGAAGGAGGCATCCTGAAACATCATTCATGATCCTAGTTGGAAAGTGATCACCTAAACTAGGTGGGGCCCACACAGGTGATTTTTGTCGCAAAGTCTATTTTTAGACTATGTCTATTTTTAGACATGTCGATCATATTCTATGAGTTGCAGGATGCTATTTGTGGATGGTTGGTCAAGTTGGAAAAATAAATGGACTTCTATTTTTAGACATATTGGGCGGAATCTATTTTTAGATTGCCAGTCTAAAAATAGATACATCGAATATTATTAGCTCTTAATAATATTTGGACTATAAACATTATCTTATTCTCTTGGAGCACTTCAGTTAAGCGCACAGATGTGGCACAGGAGCTGACAGAAGGAATTATTCTATTCCTAAGGGTTAAGTGGAGCTATTGCATGGATACTTCAGTTAGAACTCATGTGACAGAGTTTGGTGGAGTGGATTGAGGAAGTTAATGGAGTTGTGTTTAGTTTAGCTAATCTAAACATAGTTGAGCTATTTGTATCTAGTTTAACTGATTGATACAATTAGTGAGAGTGGTGTGAATTAATTATTAATTAATTCACTAATTATAAACTCATTAATCAACTAAATAATACATCAATTAACTTCAGTGCATGGACAGTTTCAGTGGAGACCAGTGCAAAGATAGGTGAAAGGGCAAGTGTGACTATAAGTGATGCATGGTTTGCATCCAACACTCAGTAGAGATGCCTATAAAGACTGCGTGAGAAAGGATGGGGTAATACATTCTCATCAAGAGGCATTCTTCAGCAAGGATTGCGCAGTAGAGGCAGGCTAAAGGCTGGCAAAGATCGATGCATGGGATTTACAAGATCGGGCATGATTAGCGTGTAGCAAGTGGAGATTATACTGAGAGCTTGTGAGGAGCTTTGTATGATGATTGTTACATGATCGCTATGACATATATAATATTATTACAGATAGTTGGGGGTTTTCAGCTTTAAGCTTTCCCATTACATACTGTGTTCATATGTGTGATTTTTTATGGTTTTAATGTGTGCATGCAATTGATTTTATTTTCGCATATAATGATCAATGGTAGAAGAGATTTTATATTGTGCATGAATATAAAATAGTGTGTGATCAAGAGAATCTCGGTGAATAATATATCAGTTATTCAAATTTCTACAAACTCGTGGTAGAGGCGGAATCGTGACTAAATCGAACAGTAAAAGCAGTTTGATCGCACTGCCTTTGTAGGATAGGCGGTAATTAAGAAATCAACGCGATCCCATAGACTGGGTGACGTGTGTCCCCGAGCAGGTTTGGAGAAACCATTCTCATCGCGAACTAATGCCCATGCATCTAGTCGGTGCGAGATCCATTGATGGCCGTCGGATCGGTTGGTTGGGCACGAAGGGATGGTGATCATTGGATGAAAACGGCATGTATGATGTGGCCAACATTCTATTGGTGTTATTGGCGTTAGACTAAAGTCGAATCAGCATATATATATATGGTAGCAAATGTTCGTGTGCGGTGTGAAGGTTTCATATAATGTTGTTGATTAATATTTAAATTGTATTAGTAACAAAAATCAAAGTCAAGGAAGGCATTTTTACATATGTCGTGGGTTTGGATTTAATGTTGATTCAAATTTATACCCTTGATCCAATTTCATGAAAGGTAGGAGTTCATGTGAATAAACGTAATTTCCATGCTATGAATACAATGTATGGGGCGGTCTTTAAACTATCAAGTTCGTGAAATACTAAGCATTTATATGATCATTGGTTGAGAGTAGAGCTCCCACAGAAAAGAAGTGAATCTGAGATATTATATACATATAATAAACTTTGAAATTAATATCTCAAATCTCTGAGATTCGAGATATTAACGCTCTCAGATTTAAGTGTTTAATTTGCCAGCGTAGAATAAAGGAAGGTTGTGAGATTGCCCGGAATGGGTCGGTCGGGCAATGAAATTGAACACATTTACACACAGACAAAGTTTTAAAATTTAAGCAACCGAGACTGTGGGTTTACCCCTGCACCACTTGACATGTCCTTAGGTCAACCAGTTGCTCCATTAGGACGACTTGATGCTTGCATGTTTGACTTTTTCTTGGAGGGTATTTTGACTCTAATTTGACTGAAATAATTTTCTTACAATATGCAACATGCCCAAGAAGGGTTATTCATACATGAAAATGACTCTTTTGACTTTATAGACTCAATGATAAATCCTATAAGCTCACAATGGGACTCTAGTTTATCAATTACAAGCATACATACCTCATCCCTCTTAATCATGGACTTGACCAAGCTCCCTCTTGACTAGGGACTTTCTTACAACAACTCTTTAAGTGGAGATCATGGGACAAATAACTACTTGTAGGAATCCTTCCTTCGATGTCATGAGTTTTCTTCTTTATTATGGAGCCTACATTCTTTCGGGACTTCTTATAGGGCACAAACCATCCATCACTTTCATTCATGAGTCATCTCATACTTCATTTAATCAGAAAGTGATCCATTAGTCCATATTTGGCATTCCTTCATACCTTGCTACCTTATTCTCATCATGTTTCCTTCAAGATATTTCATCCTATCACATGAGTGCCAGTTGTAGATGACATCTACAACTCTTCCCTTGGTAGCCCTGCATTATCCCATCCAGATATTTTTCAAAAATAGAAAATGATCATTAAATCAAAATTACCTTTTTGATGGTCTTTCATCATGACATATCCTTGCTTGTATCAACATATTTCACATATACTGACACATCTCTGAAAAGATATACAACGTCAAGGATCTCTTTATTTTTTAGACTTTATCAGGATCTTCATATCTTTCCCATGGGGATATCATAGTCAAATATTCGATTTCTTGGATGTTTATTTCCTTTTCCAAAGTTGCAATTTTTATGATTTATTCCTTCCTTTGTTCACGCATTCCCTTCCCAGAACTTCCAATCATAGTTCCTTCAACTTTTTCAACCACCTCATATTTCATATGAGGACATATTATGTTGATTTCATCTAGTCAGTGTGTGAACCATGCCTTCATGCATCCTTTCGTAGGAGGAGATCCTTTCTTTTGATCATGCTCTTGAGGTAGATCACTCATTCATGATATATGCAACCATATGACATGATTCTATTTTATCAAGTACTAGCATACATACCTCATCTATTTATTTTGGTCATATAATATTCATCTGACAACTTCCTTGATTGAAATAACTTCAATCCCTTGACCTGCTTCACTTCTTTTGTCACTATATCATCATCTCAAGTTGAAATTCTTGGCAAGACACTTGCTTCTTCTAGTAGGTGAACCTTCAAATGAAGATTCCTTCGGAGGATCTTGATTATCCTCATCTTGCAAATTCTACTTTTGAATGATGTATGATGAGGATCTATACTAGATGAATTTATTTTTCCCATTTAAGTACTCATGCTTCTAATGAGGTTACCAAGAGCTGCATCATTCTATAGTTGACATCCACAGATTTCTACTTCATGCTTCTTTATGATGTAACGAGCTCTTGCTTTCAATTGTATTCGTCTATGATGTCATATCCTAACATGATGCATCCTATGATAGTTAAACTTTACAACAGAAAATTTAAAACAAAATCTCGAAAAGAACTAGGTGAGGAAGACTATCTCAATCATAGTAGAGATCTTTTACTTCCTCTTTCAATTTCTTCTTTTCGTCTTCTTCCAATTCTTCAGTGATATGGGCTTCTTCCCTTCCTCTTTTGTTTTTGTCCTTCTCTAGCTTAGGACAATCTCTCTTGTAGTGCCCATATTATTGACATCCATAACATTGAATCTCTGACATATTTATCTTCTTCTTTTTTTGAGGACCAAACTTGCCAAATATCACTTTGCTTCTTGAGATGAAAACAAATGTTTGAACCTACTTATTTGATTATGTATCACTTTTTTACTTCAACCTGTTTTCTTCACTCTTACATATTGACCACAAATTATTAAATGGGATAACTTTAACCTCTTCACATGTCTTTGATACAAGGTTTCCTTGTTCACCAGTTAGAGAATTTAGATTAATGGTAATCATTTCTTTATCGGATATCGTCCCTCCTAGATCTTGAAGTTGATTCCTTATTTGTAATGCTTTAGTAAGATATGTATAAATCCCTTCATCCTTTGACAATTTCAACTTGTATAGTTCAGATCTTATTGATATGACTTATCCTATCGAGCTTTCAAAGAATAATTTTGCTAGCTTATCATATATCTCTTTTGATGTCTCCAACTTTTATACATATGGGATGAGAGAATCCTAAATGGATCCTATAAGAATCCTTTGAGCCCTTAGATCCATTTTCATATATTTAGATAGGGCTTTCTCTTCAAATGGTTTGGAGACTTTTCATTTGACATGATTAATAAATTCATTTTCCTTGAGGACTAGCTTTATCGTCCTTTTCCATGCAAGGAAGTTAGAAGACCCAACCAACTTGTTGTTCTCCTTGCAAATAAAGTCATTTTACTAGATTTAGATATAGAAGTATAAATAGTTACATGTCAAGTGAATATGAACTCCTAAACTCGATGCCTTCGTTGATGATGATTGATGATGACTTCTTGGTAATGCCTTGATGCTTCTTGGATGATCTTATCCAAGGATGTTTGAGATAAGGATTCTCTTTTGAGATGAAATCCTTTGCTTTAATGAGAGGGAGATTTCCTTGATTTTATGATGATGACAACGCCTTTTTTGTTTTACCCTTGAATGTGAAAACTTCAATATGATTTAAAGTCCTTCTTTTCCCTTTGATGATTGATAAAGCAAGGATCCCAGGCAATTTTTAAGTGTAGATTCCTTCTTTGAATTAACTAGGGTTTTGACTTCCTTCAAGATGATGATGTAGCCTTTGTCTTCAAAATGCCTTGGAGATGAGAGGACCTTCTTGATTCTTTGAAGCCCTTGATATCCTTCTAGAACCTTGATATTTGAGAGCTTGAGTGTCCCTTTGTGAGCTTCCTTTTATTGACTTGTTACCTTAGCTCTGATACCATGTTGAGAAATCTAAGCAAGAGAAAAGAGGTGATTTCTCTAGCAATGATAACTGCTTGTGAGAATTTTGACTTTTCTTACTTTTTAGGTTCTTATTTACTTGATTATTATTGTGTGCTATTCTTCATCAAACAACTACCAAAATAATATAGATACAAATGACACCAGATGTAGGCTATCAACCAGGGCCAAAACGTATCCCAGCTTGAGAGGAAAAATCAACGAATTATTCTTCTTATAGAATCTTCAATTGACGAATTCCAAGACCTTGACCCTTGACCAAGAACCCCTCTAAGACCAAATCAATGCTTCTTCAATGAAAAATTCTTGTTCCAGCAACTTCGACCTATCTTGCAACTGCAACTTCGACTTTCCCAAAAACTGCAACTTTGACTGCAACTTTAGCTACAACTTTTATTGCAACTTTTACTGCAACTTCGCTTCTATGCTTGGTTAGATTCTCTTTCTTAGAGAAATTGACTTCCGTAGAAAATATCTTCGTGACCTAAATTTTCTTACGCAATTCATCTTCATTATAGCAATCTGTGCCCTAATTCCTTCGCACGTGTGTAGATAAGTAGCCCAAAACATCAAATTTTTCTCCTTCCATAGTCTTCCTCTTATTCACACTTATTTTTTGTCTTTATGATAAAAATTGAGTGAGTGATAGTGTTTTCTCCAAATGAGGTTGAGTGCCCTATATGTAGGCTTCCTTAAGCCTCTTATTAGGTCAACTTGACATGTCTTGAGGATGACTGATTGCTCCAATAGGCCGACTTGATGCTTGTATGTTTGACTTTCCCTTGGAGGGTATTTTGACTCGAATTTGACTCAAATAATTTTCTTACAATATGTAACATGCCCAAGAAGGATTATCCATACATGACAATGAATCTTTTGACTTTATAGACTGAATGAAAAATCCTAGAAGCTCACAATGGGAGTTTGACCTAAAATAAATTTTCCTTGAGCATGAAGCCCATGCCTCAAGAACAATAATAATAAATTTATTTTTATCTTTACATTGAATACATAGAATCAACATTACATATGTCATTATGAAGACCGAAACTAGTTATATATTTTAATAAATGAAACCACCCAGACTGCCCCAAGATGACCATAGGAGGAAGATGCTTGGTTAGAAGGTTTTGGGAGCAAGGGAATTCAAGTGTAAGCCTCACAAACCTCAAATTATTGAATCCAACAGAACATATGAAAGAAAAATGGTCATACAAAAACTCAACCAAACCATAGAGAGTATCAAAATTCAACTTTAAGACAAAAGACAATGATTTACCGCCTTTCCCATGAACCAAAACCTTACAAAGAGCTCATGAGAAGGGTGGCCAAGGTACTACTAGAATGATGTACAACAGAGCCTTGAACCTCTTTAATAAACTTGAGAGATTGAAACGCAAAGCATAGAGGGAGGATCCTTCTTCACACAAATTTCCATCCAAAATGTAGAGATTGCAGAGCTCCAAGTTTAAAACAAATAACAAAGAGATACCTTCTTGCACAAGAGCCAAAACTTACCAAAGGGCACTATAATTGGGGATCCAAGGTGTTGTATGGTGGCTTTAGAACCAATAAGTCTCTTCCTCCATAATTATCAAGAACTGGAGTGTCTAACCAACAACTTCGCCACGCGGAGAAGGATCAACTGATACCAAGGGTGGAGCTCTTCACAGAGCTACCAAAAATTTGGACTTTTGGATGCCACAATTAAATCCAAAGGCATAACCACATACAAGTTAGAATACCATGGATATTATGGAGCAATAAGGAATGTGAACTCATACATTAGTGGAACAGGGGAAAGGAGAAGTTTGGATTTATCACTCGTTACCCTATCAATCCACACATTCCTCATTAGTTGAACAATAAATTTCCTAGTACACCTCTCAGGGAGACCCATCATGATTCTGAGAGGAAGGAAACTCCAAGGTTGGGAAAAATGATCACAATAATGCCAATGGCGTGAGGAAAAGGGTAGCACAAATTCATGACGATGTTTCCCATATGATGCCACATCATGGAGGATGAAAGCCTAATATTGATAAAAAAATCTCTGATCGAACAAAATAGATGCATATATTATGGATAGCCTTGCATAGGGTAAATTGGGTGAAGGGGGTTATGTAAAATTGGGAGGGTAGGTCAGGGTTATTATCGAAAAAAATGTATTCCAAATTGGGGAGGGACAAAGGGGGGAGCAAGATCCTAGGATCCATATAGCCATAGGGATATAACAATAACTACTAGAGTAATTAATTTCTAACTTAGTCTCCTCCAAAGATCAAGTCTTATTGGATTGAAAATTAGCATCCATGTTATTGATTCTGAGACTATGGTAGAAATCCTTGGTATGAAAGGATGCAAACAATTTTCTAATTCTTTGAAGCACCAAGGCAAGGGAGTTATCCTTTGGGAAACTCCTGTTAATGAGATAGTGGATCGTAAGCAGTGAAACTACCAAGACAATGATATCTTTAATGACTTTATTTTAGAAATATATAGACCTTGCAGGAGACCATGCATCTCATCTTAATTGTTGGTTTTTCTTCCCAGGCCCCATGAAATTTATCCTCAATATTCCATTGGGATTAAGTAATATCCCTCCCCCTCCTACCACCTCTAAATTTTTTTTATAAGCCTCATCAAATTGTAATATCCATTTGTGTTCTTGTTTCTTCCAATAATACAGTTCATGAGGAGACAAGTGCAACATCTAGCTAGGAGAATGCAATCTTGAAGAAGGAGGATGATGTGATGGAAACAATTTAATTAAGGGGCCAACTCATTGATCTTCCAGAGCATCAATGGAGGAATCTTTAAGGATAGGGTTGATTTCAATACATAGGGAGAGGACCTTTAAAGTTGTAGACATAGCAGAGAAGGAGATACTTTTGAAAATCACAAAATTTCGAGAAAGCCAAATTTGCTAGCAGATAAATTTGGGAAGGGAAAGCCAAACAAATTTAAAGGAGGATTTAATTTTAAGGGAGCCCAAACAATGTCTATGCCAAGAGGAAAATAACTCCTGAAGGCCAGAATGCCAACTAATTATATGAAACAAAGGTCCAAGGGTGATAGACCAAACGTCATCAGCGTAAGAGCATTCCAGAAAGGGATGGGAGATATTTTCCTCGTGGTTTTCACATGGTGGGCATCTTGAGGGGCCTTGGATACCATTCTTCCTAAGATTCTCTGTAGTCAGAATATTCTTATGGAGAAGCAACTAACATAATATATTAACTTTGGGAAGAGAATTTGGGGCCCATAGTTTGCTCCAAAGAGAGGATATGGGAGGAATTTGAGATTGGAAGAGAAGGTCCAAGTAGCCCTCTTTGACTGAATAGGAAGAATATTTCTAGCCAATTTTGTCCTACAAGTGTTGATTTATGGGAGAAATTCTGACCAAATTCCATTTTAGAACTTCACCAAGGGGTTTAATGTGATTAGGGAGGTCACCGAAATTCTAGTCAATCTAAAGACCATCTTCATTCCACTAAGAGATGTTAGCCAAGGTTTGTATTCCCCTCAAGTGCAAGTGGATCTTTAGAGGGCGTAATTCCTCCATATTCTTAAGTGACATGTGGTGGAGTATAGAATCTTCCCAAAGTATGATATTTTCTCCATTCTTAGGGATCCAATTAAGATGTGAATTGATAAAAAAGGATGTTGACGAGAGGAGCTTCTAGATAGGAGAGCATTTCCTGAATTTTTGATCCGCCTTCAGTTGTTGTTGGTATTTTTCCTTCAAGGTTGATCCCATTGTAAATTTGGTTGATTCCTCATCTTCCAGTCAAGTTTCACTCCAAATTCAATATTCATCAGAGAAGGATCTCTGATACCCAAGCCCCCATGAATTTTTGGGTCTCAAATTGTGGCCCATTTTACAAGATGAAATTTTTTGGAAGTATACTTGCCCCCCTCCCACAAAAAATTTCTAAGATGAACCCCCAAAAGGTGTTGAATATACTTGGGGGCCATTAGAGAAAAAAATTTGGAATAGGGGAATAGTTGAAAGAACTATTTTTGTCAGGACTACTACGTGAGCCAAATTGAGCCAACAGGCTCCCCAATTCTCCATTTTATTATTTATTTTATCCAAAATATTATGCCATGATCTAGAGGAGGGTTTTTTTAAGCAAATAAGAATCCCCAAATATTTGAAATCCATCCAATTTGCAACCACTTTGAAACCAAGCACTTCAACAATTTTATTTTTTTGTATTATACTAATGTTCCATATGAAAATTTGGTATTTGGCCCCATTTACCAATCCTCTAGATGTAACAAGAAAAATTTCCAACACCCTTTTGTTCTTTTTACAAATCACAACCGAAGCTCCCCCTAGAAGAATCATCTCATTTTTGAATTGTCCACGATTGGTGCTCGTGGTGTCAACAGAGAAGCAAATCTCCAGTAATTGGTCAATTCTTCTTTCACACTCCAAATTCCTACTCAGAGATTTTTCCATTATAATATACATGAACGGAAAAATGGGGCATCCTTGTCTTAGCCCCCAGGAGGCCTTGCAGAAACTTTTTTCTCTTCCATTGATAAGGGGAACTATCTAAGGAGAACCAATACACAGGGTCACCCATTGAATATATTGATCATCAAATCCCAATTTTGTATTACTTTGAAAATAAAACTATGACGACTCCATCAAATGCATTGGCCATGTCTAGTTTAATAACCATGCCCTGGTCGTCTCTTCGCCAACTTGAATCAATTGCCTCCTGAATCATAATTACATTATAAAAAATGTGTCTCCCTAAGACAAATCCCCCTTGATTTTCATAGATGATTTGTAGAATAATTTTGTTGAGGTGCATCGCCAAAAGTTTATAGATAATATTGTAAGAGAATTTGCAAAGCGAAATTGGCTGAAACCTGACAAAGGAAGACAGATTGTTTATTTGGGAATGACAACTAAAAAAGAAAAGTTTATTCCTCCCCTCATACAAATTTGCTTGAGAAAATAACCAATCATTCTGACCAAGCCCTTGTGTATTACATCCCAGAAGTGGTGATCAAAATTGGTATGGAAGCTATCTGGGCCCGGGGCTTTGTCCGGGTGAAAGGAAAATACTACCTGATTTATTTCTTCAATGGTGGGGTTAGCAATTAGAAGTGCGTTCATCTCCTCCGTGACCAACTTAGGGAATTTTTCTAGCATGAAGAGTTCCTCCTTAGTTATTTGATCATGGGCTCGGTACAAACTGCTAGAGTGAGTAGTTGCAACATCTTGAATTAACTAAAAATCATCATTTTTTCCCTTGAACTTAGATTTCCGAAATTTGTTTCTTCCTCTCCCTCTTTTTTGCTTGATTATTGAAGAACGTAGTATTTATGTCCCCCAATTTTAACCATAAACTCCTTGATTTTAATATCCATTTCTCTTCCTCCTATTTTAGAAGTGCATGGTAAGGCTAGAAGGTTTTTACTTCTTGATGTAGGTGTTATTCTAAGACAAATTATGTTTCCATCTAGGATTGAATGTGTTCAACTTGTTTTCCCAGAGTTAAAACATAAACTTGATCGCTTGATTTACCTTTCTTTAACCATTGTTTGATGTCTTGTTTGATTCTCTTAATTTTGGTCTCCCAAATACGAATCGGGCTACCATCCACCCACTGAGGCCAAGAAGTAGCAACCACCTCTAAGAAGCAAAGAGATTGTAGCCAGAGCACTGATAATTGAAAGGGAATGGGGCCATTATTTTGGGGCATACTTAATTTAAACAAGATAGGGAGGTAGTCAGATCTATTCCAAGGAAGGATCAACAATTGGAGATTAATATTCAAAGATAAGAAATTATTAGAAGTTAGAAATCGATCCAATTGTGATGCAATATGTCATGGCTCAGATTGTTTCTTATTCCATGTGAAACACAACCGATGAGGTTTAATGTCTATTAGTTGCATGGAGATAATTAAGTCCTCCATGGATTCTTGGAAATGATCCCTAGCCATTGTCCCCCCTCTTTTCCTTCTAGTGGGGGCTAGCATTAAAGTATCCTCCAACAATGCAATTACTCTCAAAATTCGATTCTTTTAGATCCATAAGATATTTCCAACATTCTTGCTTCTCTTGAAAATGTAAAGGCATATAAATATTAATCACATTGCATACCTAATTCAGGGAAAATATTTTGAAGGAAATGGAAATCCAATGTTGCATCTTCGTAATATTCAAGAGCTTTAGTTGATTAGGGTCCCAAAATGTAGACACACCTCTTGAGGTGCCCCAGGAGTTGATCAAAAGAAGATTACTCCTGCTCCATATCATGTTCTGTTTAGATGAGAGGTCATTCTCATCTAATTTAGTCTCCTGGAAAAGGGCTACAATTGGATTTTATTTAACTATCAGTGATTGTCATTCTACTATTCTTTTGTCAAATTTGAGGCCTCTGCAATTCTAGGAGATGATATTCATTAATTACTCTTACACATTAGGGGAATTTTGAGGTCTAAAATGAGCCTCCTAAGGAAATAATAAAATAATAGCTAAACCAATAAAATAATATTTATGAATTTGAAATTCACTTTTTGCACGACAATCCATGTAATCACAGTTAAATTCAATTCAAAAGTTGTATCAAAATAAAATTAATAAAAAAATTGTATTGAAGTGAATATAAATAAGAATGAGTTTTTCAAGAAAAATTTATTATCATTGAACAACTAGTGCATTTGTCCTTTGTACTTAAACAACTTAAAATAAAATATAAATATAAATTTATAAATTCTTAATTACATTATATGCTATTAATTAAAATTTATATTATTTAAATTATATAATGACATGTAATTAATATACCATATAAGAATAATATAATATAATATAATAAATGTATAGGGATATGCATTGTTTCTTTCAAGAAATTTGAAATGACAATAATATTATTTTATTCAAAAAGTGTGAAATGACATTTATTATGAGTACTTTACTTTATGACTTTAAAAGTACTTAAAGCAATACCATGGTTAACCATGAGTTGTTATCCACCATTGAGAATGTGAAAAGTAAGTACCTTTAACTCAATCAATGCCACCTCAACCATTAGGGATGATATCATCCCCTAAAATGTGATTGGTTCTCATAAAGTGAATTTTGATTGTACATTTTCCTTAGGAGGCCCATTTTAGACCTTAAGATTCCCCTAATGGTGGGTTCCCCCTTTTAGGGGCCTGCTATTGCACATTTTTTCCTATATTTGATTCCATGGTCAACTAATTGGTGGGGGATTGTACTATGATATCCCAAATCCTTGTCCTTTTCAGTTTGCTCAGTGCGAATTTTCCTATTAGATTTCCTTCTCATGCATCAGATGTTTCTTTCCATTTCTCTATTCTTTTTACCATTAATTTCTCATCTGCTGAACTAGCAACTAGTGCATGACCTGTATCTTCCTTTGGTGACTAATAGGAATCTTCCTCTTCCTCTGAAGAAACTACTGAGTTATTTTGAGAGTCCTCACATGTCTTATTCTCATCAGTTGATATTTTCTCAGGGCTTTAGGAAGGTGGATTTTGATGATTTGGCTTTGGATATTTGTGAGAGGTTACCTCTTATTGATTGAGATTTTACAACACTTCATACTTGTTGTTTTCTCCTTTATGATTTACATATTAATATGTTCTTTCTCCTTTGTGTGCACTTGTTTTGTTGTTAATCGGTGGACCTTTAGCCTATTGTGCAACCTTTCCTTGTTGAGGAGTTGTTGTCTGTTGGGGCCCCTTCATCTTTTATATTTTTTCCATTGATCTACTCAGTTTTCTTGATTGGATGGCGTTTTAGTGCAATTTATGGCAAAATTCCCATACTCATGGTAGATCTTGCACTTGAAGGGAAGTTGATCGGACGGGGGCTTCACTGGGGGATCAATACCACACCACATGTGTTCATATTGGGGGATATATATTGAGGAAAAAAAAGACAATATATTGAGAATATAATAGGGGGTAAAGGATTTTTATATTGACAAGTATAAAAAATGAAGCTCAAATTTAATGAAAAAATATAAAGGGGTATAAAAAATGTTAATGAAAAAATGGATACCTACAATATCTAGTGAAAGTGGGTTTTTTCTTTTTTAAATTGAGAAGGTGTATTGGGTTCATATTGGAAGGGGGTTAAATAATGTGATTTTAGAGGTATTTTCCTATATATAGTCAAATTAAGGGTATTTTTTAGTATGCCACAAAAACACATGATATGTCAGAGGTTCATTGAGTGAAGCCTACGTGGTTGATCATAGTCAACTTCTTGGATATGTGTCCAATCGTCCATGCATAGGTTTATTGTTGCCATGAGTCCCTATTCTAGATGAATTTCAACACATATTTTGGAGCAAGCAAACAAACCCTCACGGGGTTGTGCACAATCTATGTATTTCCCAAAGAGTTGTCAATAAACCTAAAAGGTGGCATCATTCCAACAATGAAGGGGAAAATATGATAGGTTAACCCAGACTGAGACTGTTCTGGGGATATCATAGTCCACGTTGAAGTTAGGGTTCCAAAAATCCAGATAAAGCCCTTGGGGCCCCATGAAATATGGCCCACTTCAAAAAATTAGATCTCGATCCTCCCTAAGTTCAAAATAAAAGGTGAAAAAACCCTTCTTGACGAAGGAGGATACGACCTCCCCCTTCATTTTGGGCTTCCAATTGGAATCAATCCAGGATATAATAGTATAGGGAGAGGGCCATAAGCCCATAAATTTCTGAACCAGACCTCGATCTGCCAGCTAGAGAACCTTGATCTAGCTTGCGGTGCATAAATTACTATCTTCAGGATATCATCAATCTTCTTGACAGACGTCCACCAGCCACATTTTTAGTAATAGTGAGCACAAAGGGTTGAGATTTATTTCAAATGCAATTATGTCTTATTTGCGTCAAGAGGTGCTCTCCAGCTTAGTATGATAGAGATGTTGTAATGTCCTGTGAAATATTTTGGATCAGTCCAATTAAAGTAAAATTAAAACTAAAATTAAAAAACATCAAATTAATATTTATATTTATAATTATAATTAAACCATCCTAGTTAGCAATAGTCAACATAGAGGATTGAGATTTATTTCAAATGTAATTATGTCTTTTCTACGTCAAGAGGGGCTCTCCAGCTCAGTATTTCAGAGATGTAATGTCCTTTAATTAGTCAAAATAAAATAAAATAAAAATAAAAAATAAAAAACACCATCCTACACCCATAATTGTGGATCTACCAAGCGTCGAGAGGGATCAAATCTCTTTCTACTCTAAAATAGGTTTGCATCTCAAGAGATTTGATCCCTCTCAGTGCTTGGTAGATTTGGAGTTGAGATTTATATTAAATGTAATTGTGTCCATTTTAATTTTTAATATATATATATATACCCATGAGGTGTAGACTAATTGGTTTGTGTGGGGTTTAGTCCCCACCATGTCACTGGTTCAAATCTTATGGGGAGGGTTTGAGGATGGGAGCCACCTTTGAGGGAACTAAATTATCCCAAGGGGCGCCATACAATCTTGGTGATATCATCCCACTAGTGGGCAGATCGTCCATCCCACATTAGGGCTAGCCCCAACCTAAGCTCGACCATTATGGTTTTTGGGCATGTGGTATTGAATCTTGGTGATAGCATCCCACTAGTGGGTAGATCGTCCATCCCACATTGGGGCTAGCTCCAACCTAAGCTCGACCATTATGGTTTTTGGGCATGTGGTATTGAATCTTGGTGATAGCATCCCACTAGTGGGCAGATCATCCATCCAACATTGGGTCTCGCCTCGGCCTAAGCTCAACCATGATATTGGGCCATGGCCTATTTACAAGTTAAGACTCTCCATAGGAAAATGAGGATGACTCTCCATGGTCAAGAGGGGATAACTCTCCATGGTGTGTGGGGTGCAGGTTTAACTTATATATTAATTTTTTTTTTATATAATTAAAAATAAATTATAACTAATGATTTTTATGTTTTTTTATTCATCAATGTATAATCAATCATATATATATGAAATGAGTTATGCTTTTTGGGCATGTGGTATTGATAAGTTATGATATTGGCCTATGATATTGTAACAAAAGTTACAAATTAAAAATCTCCATGTGAAAGTAGAAATCAATCTCCATAATTAAGGATTTTCTTACATTTTTAGTATATATATATAATTTTAGAATTAGTAATAATAATAATTTAAAATAAAGTATACTTTAATTATCTTTTGTGATTTTTTTTATTCATCAATATATAATATATCAAGACTTAATTTTTTTAATATTTATCAATATTTACCAATTATTTAATTTTTATAATTATAGTTATTTATAAAATTATTCTAAACCTAAATAATTTAACTCAATAGTTTTTTACCCAAAAATTTCTGTTAACTAAATTTTATCATGCATTTAGGAAAATCAATCAATCCATCAAAATTTTACAATTTGCATTGCCATCGTCACGTAACAAAACCTACCCCGCTTGACTTTGACCCCTCCTGCATTTTGGCCCACACCAATTAATAGTGGAACTCACCACATGCGCTAGTAAATAATGGCCATCCCAACATTTTGTTTGACTAGGAAGTGGGGGCAGACGTGGATTTATATAGCCCACATAAATTATAATAAAATACAATGGGCATTTAAGAGAAAAAGATGGCATGAGTTGAGTGGCTCTTGTAGTTCTCCAAAGGGAATTTGGAGACATGCAGACAAAACAAAACAAGAAAAGTAATGTCGATAAATCAGGTCAGTGGGGGTATGCATTCTTCATGAACACACTACCTGCTCATTGGCCCACAAGTATTACTATCACCACTTCAACCTTATCCAAAACCCCCATGGATAATCTAATATAATTACTATATTAGTTATTGGGCTTTTTGATCTCGTCAGAGCTCATGCTTTCTGGAGGTGGCCAAGACCCCACCAGTGATACAAGCAGCACTGTACATGGATGTACTGGATGGATCTTTCTATCAAGTTTCTTTTTTAATTGATTTGAGTGATAAGCTTCCATTTTATATAAACCAGCAGGAGTATTGTGCAGTTGAATGTTAGGTAGGCTACTTTCTCTGCTGCAGCCTGCCATCCCCATTGGCAATTTTTAGAAGGAGCAGGAGAAGCAGACTTCCAGGAGAGATAGAGAAAATGGAGGTGATGGCGACACAGCCAAGAAGAGAGGAAGAAGAGGAGAAACGGAGGAGAACCACCGTGTTCCAGCTGCCTCTTCACTATCCGAGATACAGCAAGAAAGATTATGAAATAATGGAGGAGAGACAAGTTGATAGCCTGCTGAGGGAATATGGCCTCCCTGTTAAGGGGGATCTTGAACAGAAGCGCAAGTATGCCATGGGAGCTTTCCTCTGGCCTGATCAGCTCGCTTGATCCCATCAATATACCCATTCCCTTTTCTCTCACTTTCTCATATGTATATACTGCTGGTGTGTTGCAACTGCTGCTACTCTGCAAGTTCCTTTTTATCAGTTTCAATGTCTGCAAAATGTAATCTTGTAGTGTCCAGTTACTTATGGTATGCTGGACTTGTACTACCTTGAATCATTTGGATTTGCACTACCTTGAATCATTTGGATTTGCATTTGGTAATTTGTAAGGTGTGGGTAACTAAGTTTATTATATGATCTTACAAGGTTTTTCAAATGGATCTGTGCATTATGCTTTTAGCTTTCTGTTTTAGTCATGGTATTTTAGATTTATTGTTAAAATGGTTTGGGTAAATTTGATTTCTGGTTCTAGATAATTGATGCAATAGTATTATTTCCAATATAATCTATTTAAAAAGCCCAGAAACTGGCAATGGCCTCTCTAGACACTACTACTTTTCTAGATTTTTTTATGATCTAAATACAGTTATCAGTTATTTAGATCATTGTTTCTCTGGGTTTGTTAAATGGGTCACTAAAATAGCATGATAACCTTACAGGACGATGATCGCTAGCATTTAGCTTATATATTTTTACAAGGGATGGGATTCAGATCAGATCGACATGTGCTTTTTGCTTCTGGTTTTCTTCTTCAGCCATGGCTGCTTGCTTTGATTTACCTTGTTTAAATTGTTGTTCCTCTGGGTCTGGCAATCCAAACATTAGAACATATTTGAATGGGTCTCGGGCTTAAAGTATGACCATGAATAGAATTGGATGTTAGCTTTTCACAGGACGATCCTCGCTGTCCCGGAAAAAACCTTTACAGGACGATCATCGCTAGCATTTTATGTCTATAAGGATGTTAAAGTTACCTAGATTATGCTAATTTCTAGTGAAATCGACTGGTGTTGTACGCAGTGGACAGCGCACCAGAAGGTACTGTGTCAGAAAAAGTAGAAGTGGCACACTGACAGCCACTGATTACGGTTTAGGTACAAACCTAAATGCTTGCAAATGGTAAACGTACGAGTGCTGGGGTAAGCTGTAACAAACTAAATGTGAAAAGTAAGCTAACAGGATGGCACAAAAAGTTGTAACGTTGTTCTTTTCTGAAGAATAAAACTAACACCATGGCATAGAAGCTTTTCTCGTTTCCTGAAGGGTCAAGATTTATGGGGGTTTTCTGAAATAATTCTCGCTACGTTCTTCCTTTATGAAGAATAAAACTAATCTAACACCATGTCGCACAAGCCTTTTTCGTTTCCTGAAGAGTTAAGATTTATGGAATGAAAAAATTGGGTTTTTGAAATGGTTAACCAAGATAAATAGTTCTATTGGGCTTGGAGTATGTATATACATATATATATATATATATGTATATCTATATATATATATATATATTAATTTTAAATTAGAAGGCTTTTTCAGTGTCCAAATTGGCTCCAAGTGGGCTTGTTGGAAAAGCTTCCCTCTCTACTTTTCAACACAAGTGGAATTTCTGAATTTGGCCTTTATTTGCCCCTCCAAAAATTGAGTTCTCCCAACACTGCTTCTTGTGTGTCCAAAAAGAGACAGAATGATTTTTTTTTGGAAATAGATGAATCTACTCAAGACCCACAGACATTTTGCAGAAGTGAAAAATCTAAATTTACAGCTTATTTATTAAAAATCACTGAATAATTCGAAATAACATCTTATTTTTAAATAAGAATAATAAGTCAATTTACTTTTAAAGATAACAACTAATAATAATTATACCACTACTCTGATAAATTTTTCCAAATAAATATAATTTCATTACCTCGTAACGACGGATATACTTATTATCTATAATTTTGTATGAGATTTTAATAAGCAAATGCTGTATAGCAATTTATATCTATTTCCTAAAAATAATAATACAGTGATGGTTTGAGTAACATAATATAGTGATGGTAACAGAAACTGAATTGACCCAAAACTTTTATTTCTCTACACTTTTTTATGAAAAGGGCATTATATGGATCAAATAGGGTTGTTTTGTAGATTGGTATAACATTATTTGATTTTTTTTAGTTTTATCTTATTTATTCTAAATTGTGTACTTACAAATTAATTTAAAAATTTGAGTAAGATTACGAAACATTATGGCAGAAATTTCTGAAAGTAAGTTATAACTGTTAAATCTCCAGATTTTGAGTACCTTACAGTTTTTTATGATATTAAATCCATTTCTACTATCCAAAGAATAATTCTAACACTCACTATTACACAAAAAAAAATTCCATACTCTAAATTTACTCCTTCTAGAAGGCTCCATACTTCAAAGGATTTACTCCTTACATATGTTTGTAGGGGTAATTTAATTTACTCTTTAGTTCTAGGCATGGCACATGGTTGTAATACGTCTGTTTCTGGGGTAATTGAATCTTCATTTCTAGGCATGGCACATGGTTGTAATAGCCCTCTGTGATGTGTGAGTTAGCAGGTTGTAATAGCTCTCTGTGATGTGTGAGTTAGCAGGTTGTAATAGAGGTCTGTGATGTGTAAGTTGGCACAAGAAGTAGGTTCCCTGCTTTAATGCTTTAAGGGATAAAACTGGGGTAACTTATTCTTTAGTTCTAAGCATGACACACAATTGTAATAATGGAAGGTCTGTGATGTGTGAGTTAGTGGATTTTATTTAGGAAACCTGAAACTAAATAATGGGAAAAACCTGAAATTGATGCTAGTTACGGTTGACTGTTTAGCAAAAAGCTGCCATGCCCAAAAAGAGCCCTCTGCACAAACCCTCTTGCATCAAGCATAATGACTTTGTTTGGTCCACTGGTCAAAGAAGAGATGAATTTGGAAGCAATTGCAAAGATTACAGTGGCTGTAACTCATTTTGAAAGCAGAAGAAGAAGGGTTCAGTTTAGGAACTCCAGTGGAAGAAGGAATTTTCTACACGACAATATTTTAAATTTTTAATGAATCTTAAATGGTTTGTAAATGTTTTTTTGGGTTCGTCTTGAGTCAATATGAGCAATAGTATATTTGCTATATTAAAATTATTAGTTTTTGGCTAATCGATTTAAAAGTTATTTTTGTTTAAAAATTAAATTATATATGATTTATTTATTGTAGTTATATTTATGTTGTGTTTATTTTGAAATAGAGTTTCTATAATTTTAATTAATTATTAATAATATTAGATGGATGATAGAAATTTAACACCTATACATTAATTTAGAATATTTCTAGTGGTATAAATAAATCAAAGGTTAAGATTTATCTCAAAGTAGTTATGAGTTTTTCCTCTTTTAATTAAATTCATTAATTTTAAAAAATGTAGTATAAAACACTTACAAAATAACCCAGAAATTCTGCCAAGATTATGAAAAATTTCAGCAGAAATTTTTGAAAATTTGAGTTAGGGGTGTCAAACTTCAAGATTTTGGGTGCCCCAAGGGTTTAACTTCAAGATTTTGGGTGCCCCATGGGTTTTTGATGGTGCTGAATCAATTTCCACTATAAAAAAATTGAATCAAACACTCCACAACTACCTAATTTTTTGAAATGTTTTTTTACCAGATTTCGGAAAAAAACTGTTGTTCGGGCTATTTTGTTTCATCCGTAAACAACTCCATTTTAAAAAAGGGCCTATGTTGTATGAAATGAGTTATGATTTTTTGGGCATCTGGCATAAGTCATGAGATTAGCCCATAATATTGTAAAAAAAACCTATTTGCATATTAAGAATTTCAGGTAAATATTTATGGTTAATAATTTTGTTGTGATAATTTAAATTTGACTCAAATATTATTTTTATTTTAGTGTTTTGATTATTTAAGTTTGACCTAAATATTATTTATTTAAATTTGACCATTTATTATTTTATTTATTTTTAAATTTTTTAAATTGATTTTTTTTTTCTAAATTTAAGTTTGATCCAAATTTCATCACAACAAAATACCTAACAATATTAATAAAACATTAAAAAATTAATTAAATTTAAATATTTAAAATAAAATAATATAATTAAATTTAAATATTTAAAAAAAATTAATATGAACCAATCGATAGAAAAACTTTTAAATCTAATTAAATTAAATTGATTAATATTTTATATATTTGGCAATAAAATATGATACCTTGAGGTGAAAATATAAAAATTAAATCTTTGAACCCATTTGAATTAATCTATTATCATATCATGTCATAGAACATCACACCATTTAAAGTGAAAAACAAACACATTACTTTCCAAATAAGATATTTTCTCAAAATTTTATTCTAATCGAAAGATTTGTGATCTTCTTTTTCAAGAATAGGTTAAAAACAAATATTGATTAATACATAAAAAGGTTTTAAGTTTAATTAAATTTAATTATTAATATAACTTATTGGGTGCCAAGTGTGTCGAGGGAGGTGTGAGGTGGCAAGAAGCCACGCGGGCTACACGTAGTAATGCAGTCGACACGTGTTGGAAGTGGTGGGCAGCTCGACCCATGTCAAATAAAGATGACACTTAATGTGGGTTGAAGACAACAAGGAATGTCAGAGATTTTTTGGGAAAAGCATCAGCGTTGGAGGGAGAAAAGGTTGGGTAGAAGGTTGGTTTTAGTTATTGAGCTTATGGCTGTGGAGGAGGCAGTGAAGGCAATTGGGTAAAAGGCAGTTGGGCAGAGGAGGGCATTTGCAGACGTTGTGTATCGGTTCCTTGGGTATGTTTTCATATCTTGTCTCTTACTGAGTATGGTTGTCTTTGAGATAAGAGGAGGACTTATTCCATGTGCTCTAAATCCCTATCTTGTAATTGGAATGGATGTTTACCACCCTGGTTTAGTCAAGGTGTTTATTTGGGAGCATCCTTTGTCTGGGAGGGCTTCCACATGGTTTGCCAATGTTGATAGACCTTACTAGTATGGTCTTTGTTTTTTAATTTCTATTGGAGATTATGCTTTGGTGCTCCTTAATGATTCCCTTAACGTCTATTATTTGTTGGTCGTGTTAATTTCGGAACGCACAACACTAGCCTTTGTATCCCGGGCATGAAGATTGTTGGGGAGGTGGTGGGCGAGGGTGATGGGGAAACCTTGAAACCCGACTCCTATTATCAGATTTTCTTTGATAACCTTGCATGTCAATTCTATAGCTCTGCATGTCAATTTTATATCTTTGCATGTCAATTTTATAACTTTACATGTCAATTATACAACGCTACATACCAAGCCTATAGCTATACATGTAAATTCTACAACTTTTCATGTAAAATTTCTAGTTCTGCAAGCCAATTATATGAACTTGCATGCATGTCCTACAATGACTATTTGGGATATAGGGGGTCTGCTAATTTCGTCAATAGGGTCGAGGGTAAATTGCTAATTTTGACAGGCTCTGGGTTATTGTTTGATGGGGGCATTGAATCAATAACCAAGCAGTGTGAGATTGTTTTCTTAGGATTCATGGGATTAGTCGACCTGTTCTCTGGTTACAGTATTTGTCTAGGCTTTGTCTCACTCTTTGAGGTGAGTGGTAATATATGGTTCCTATATGTTAAGTCTTTACTCCGTGTCCACATTGAGAAGTGGAACTATTACAAAATTTTGAATGCAGAGCCATGCTTGTGAGGCCCTATTTTGGGAACTGATGGGTATGAGCGATATATAATGCTCTCAGATCAATTTAAGAGGGGGTTACTGGTTGAAAAGAGGAAAGCTTCCCGAGATAGGGGAATCTGGACAAAAGATCAGGAGAATATTAATACGGCTAAGGTGGAGACCCTCAATAGATAGGACAACATTCTATGTAGAGTGACTAAATCCAATGGTGTTACTTTGTTTCCTTGTACATGTCCTCCTAACATCTCTCACCCTAAAGTCTTTGCACGTCAGGGGAGAACCCCGATGTGGATTCGGGTGAACGTACATTTGCTGGGAGACCAACATCAAACAAAAATGGAAAAAGTGGGGCCCAGTAAAAGGGGCAGAAAACCTAGAAAGGAAATTATGTAGAACCTCTTCCATGCCTATACAGTGGGGACACCTGGTCAAGTAAAATCCTTGATTTCTGGATGGGAACATGACCTTAAAACTAAAGTGGAGGAAGATATCCATGATGAAGAAATGGATCATATGATCACTGATCGTGGGAATACTAGAGAAAGATTGTCCTTGTTTAAGCAGTCTATTCATCTTTATTAGACGATGAAGTGTTTAATGGCAAAGGCCATTGTAGTTGTTCAAGAGGTAGGAGGATACCCGAAGGCAACCTCCATATTGGCATAAATGTGCAGAGATATTCAGGAAATACACCTCCAACAACATCATCAAAATGTCCTCCTTGGTCGAATAAAACGACAACTCCAAAGTATGAATCAAGTTGATATGCCCGGGTCAAGTGTCAAGGACCTGACACCCATTGAATCGTCCGATAAATGATTTGAGAGGTTTATTGTTTTTTGTTTCATATGAAAAAAGTGAATAGCATTTAATTTGTTTATGTGTCGATAGATATAGTAGATAATAGCCCTAATAAGGTATCTAGAGATAGATTCAAACTGTTCCAATTTTGGTTGGCTTATAACTCTTTGAGGTGGCCAACAGACCTGGTTTCCTATGGGAAGATTGAGGCTACCAAGTATATAATGTAACTTATTGTTTTTATTAGATGATTGAACAGAGAGATACTACTAAATTTACAACAACAAAAAAAAATCTTATTCATTCGACAATGCAATATGAGATTTTGAAATAAAAATATAAAAATGACATTTTGAAATAAAAATATAAAAATTAAATATGCAAGTGATTTCAAATTAATATTACATTTTGAAATAATAATATAAGAATTAAATATATGAGTGCTTTCAAATTAATATTTCAATATGATATCATACAATCAAAAGCAGAAAACAAGCCATCAATTAAAAAGCATAAAACAAGCAAATTACTTTCCAACTTTAAATAATTTTAAACATAATTAAATTTAATATTTATTTATGAATAAATATAATCTTTTAAGTTAAATGTATAAGAATTAAATTTTTAGATAACTTAAGTTTAATCATTAAATATACATATTATTAAATTAATTTAAAAGTGAAAAATACATATTTTTGAAATTTGGCTTATGTAATCCATAATTTGTATAGAGATTTTAAGTAATAATCACATATGAACAATTTTGTTGATGCATTTGGAACCAACCCATGTGGTTCATCCTGTCTTGAAAATGAACCACACTAGTTGGCTAGAAACGCGTCGATAAAATTTGTTTATATGTGATTATCACCGAAAGTCTCTCTATACAAAATAAACGCATTATTTTTAAAATTAAAAAAAAAAAATTAAAATTTTAATTTAAATAAAAATTTTATAATTATATATTTTTTGTAAATCAAGATTCTATTCATTCATCAAAAAGGAGGTACATAATAGAAAAATGCAAGTAGTCTCACCCAATCAGGTTTTTTGATTACCGCGGTCATCATATGGCAAAGTAAAAAAAATACAACTAAAGACACACTCCACAACTTAGGAGGCCAAAAGCACCAAAAAACACATGAAACAAGTAAAACATGTGTAACCATGCTAGTCATCGGAAGTAATAGAAGCAGGGTTGTTCGGAGTTTTCCCTGGAGGAGGAAGAGGGTGAAAGGAACAATAGACATGCTCTTCGAAGTGGGCCATCCATGACTCCAACTTCTCCACCTTCTTGAATAACAGATTATGGCCTTTCTAGACCACCATGACCCGCTCACGGACATGACATTGGAAGTAATGCATCTTGTTCAACATGGCAATGAGCTTTGCATGCTCTTCTTGCCACACCCGCTCTAAGGTTTCTAGGTGTTCCAGTACTGACTGAATCAAATCCCAATAGTTTTCCAAACAACACTGATGTTCCTTTATTTGTCCACACCCTGACCGACTCGCCTTCCCTAGTCTACCTGTGCCTCTGCGTTGCGTCGCTCCACCCCGTTGTTGAGTCTGCAAGGTGCTACCCCCATGCCCAGCCACCGAGCCACCACGACCACGATCATCGTGAGCCTCTGAAACTGCCCGAACCAAACGACCAACAACTCTACCACCTTGACTGGAGTCAGCGGTCGCCATTGTCGCCACTACCACCTACATAGGAGACTCCCGACCCCACTGACCAACCAAACTTCACTTCGACGGGGAAGATGAGAGAGCAATATGTGGTACCAAACACATTATAACAGGACCAACATCGCTTAGAAGAGACAAAGCGAGCCAACATAATTCAACACAGAATACAACTTTAACCGCATATAATTTCCCCAACCACGTCGGCAAGACCTCAAACAACCAGACTAAGAGAAGAGAGGGGAACCAAAATTTCCAACCAGCAATGGGGAACTGAACCCTCAATTCTCCGTCCCCGACCCTTTGCAAGAAGACCACAGACCAAACCACCAAAAAGCCAACACACCTTCACCGCAGAATCCACTTAACCATGCAAAGCCCTTAGGAAGAATTGTTGAGGAAGGCAAGCCAGCTTCCACGTAAACGCAAAGGAGAACCCACCCACCCACAGCAGGACCTTCGAATGGAATTCAGAACCAGATGGCCAACTCCTCTCCCGCTCGAAAAAGCCAAAGACCACACACCATAAAGGAAAACACCCAAATTACTGACCCAGAAGCTAGGGAGGGGACACTGGGTACGAAATTGCCGCCTCTCCTAGACAAGGAGCTCACTACACTTCCTACTCACATGCCCAGAACTCGAACTATGCTCTTCAAATTGATCCCACGCCCAGACCACCTTCCAGAGAAACGCACCACCCTCCATAAACCTTCGACGATCATCCTCTTCCACTCTACTTGAGGTTGATGGGGAATTCACACATAACATCTCTCGTACATAATATGTCGTGAGAGGACAAGGAGGCCAGTCCTGGCACTATCGGCTAAGTGTTAATCATTATTACCCACACATAACTCACCTGCCTAGTTATCACCCCATCAAAAATATAATTATATATTTTAATAATAAAAAATATTATTTATTTTATTTACAAATAATATTTTATTTTTATTATTTTAAATATTAAAAAATATTTATAATTTTATCTTTTAATCTTCTAAATACCTTTTCTTTTATATGATAAAAGCTTTTCCTTAATCATGTGTAGCATCTAGAAAGGTTAATCAACCCAATGTACACACAAGCATAGTTAAGCGGATTGTCTATTTTGATTGTGATATTTGTTTTATTTTTGAATGTATGAATCTTTTTGTGAATTAATTATTGGATAGTTAAGCGGTTTATTGATAGTGATATTTATTTATTTATGAAGTTATTTGTGAATTTTTTTTCATTATAGAGTGGTTTTTAAATATGATATGAATTTTTAGGAGTAGTAGGAGTGAGAGAAACATTATGTAGTTATGAAGAATTATCAATATTTATCTTTGTTTTGGATCTGGCACTATTTCCAATAATCAAGCTGAATTATTGGCAGTGTAGAGCTATGGAAAAATCTGGAGATTATTCTAAGTAAAAACATAAGAATTTAAAAATCTTAAGAAATTCTATGAATTCTATGATTATCATCCAACAGATCTCCAAAGAGATATTGAAAAGCAACTCTGACACCCATACAATTGTGAATATGATAGTTTTACAAATAAAAAACTTTGAGGAGATATCCTTCTTCCACATCCTTAGACTTTTAAATAAGGAGGCAGAAAAATTTACTAAGCTTGGGCAAGGAATCATAGAAATAAACTTTGGGTAAGGGATTTTCTCCCAATTCCATGAATCAAAATCATTTGGCTATGGCGCGAATTGATCGCCCACTATCTCGCGGGAGGACCTTTGCTATTGGAGAATATGTTTTGAATAATATGCGCCACCTGCTGCTCTCCACATCTGGCTCTGCCAATTTCAGATCTGATCCGCGTGGAGGAGAAGTGTACTTCAAGTTTCCTCTCTCATCATTCATATTAGCAGTTTGTACAAGTGTATATGCTCGAGGACAAATATTAAAGTGTACTCGATGTTTTGATTGGAGTGGGCTAACCATTTGACGAAATTCCCTTTGAGTTTCGTGTCCCTCTTCTGTCGGAGAAAACCTTCCGACGACCTCGTCCCCTCCGTTGCAAAGGGATGTTAACGTCCGTTAACTCGAGCAGCGATTTGTCCGTTTGGGCACTCCATCCCCATTTCCAGTCCCGCGTACGCAGCTACATGAGCCGTCCAGCTACCTCGCATAGCCAGTCCAGAGCCGAAGTGACAAGATTCTCATTGCCATTTCAAATTTTAATCGACCAGAGTAAATGGGAGTAATGGCTTCCTATCTACTGTGGCTCTGGTTTACCGCTCAAACGCGTCCTATCAGCAATTTTAATTTGGATATCCTTATTGATTTCGTCAACCGCTCCTTATCGATTCCGTCTAGTGGATTTTGATTCATTCCTTCGAGAGCACTTCATTCCTGCATTCCATCGAGTCCTCTGCTTTCTTTCTTTGTCGTGAAGACCCTCCAATAGTTGGACGAGAAACATTCGAGCAACTATCAATGATTTAAGCAGCATAGCCAAGAGTGGAAACAATTAGGACACGAATTTGGGAACTAGCAACTATCAAAACTATTTTTTCTCACGTTATTTGGAAAATTTTCATAATATTGTTTTAGTTTCTGTTTGTATCTAGTGTTGGTGTGAGATTAACATTTGAGAGTTAGAGAAGTTACTGAACAAGAGAATAGGTATTTATTTCTGAATAAGAGCAGAGGTAATTATTTATGGGCCGTTGGATAGCTTAAGCAAACTAGCCAAAACAATGTCCATTCCTCTTTTGATTGGAGGTAAGTAAATTTTTCATATATCAGCAACAATTGAAATATCTAATTCTCTGATTTTCATTTTAGTGACCTTAATTGTTTATAGACTTTTTGCGTTGATGTAATTGGTTTGTTTATTGATTTCCTGTTTCCAATTTCTCTTCCACTCTATAGAGAACTTGCATAGCACTGCCTACAGAGGGTGGAGTAATATTCAGATAGGGTACACAGGGTACATTGTATCTACTTCCCACCTCTTCGATTTATTTAAATTAACAAAATTGCAATTTGTAAGAACTTCATTTTTTACAGGGTACAGTGTAGCTACTTCCCACCTCTTTGATTTCTTTAAATTAACAAAATTGCAATTTGTAAGCACTTCATTTTTTATTTCTATTTTTTAATGAGCTTCCTTTGCTTCTTTGTGCTTCCAATTTTAGGGACCAATTTACCAAGCGTGGACAAGGAGAACTAGCAGGAGCAATACGAAAGGTAAATTTCTCGTTTACTGTGTTTTTCTTTTTTATATACTGCAAACTTAAAGAGATGGAGAGAGAGTGGCAACTCGTTGTTGCAGTAGCAACAAATCGTTGTTGCAGTAGTGGAAACATCGAGTTGTTGCCACTGTAACAGGGTATTTCCGCCACTGCTCAAAATTAAAATTTTATTTATATATTTTCAAATTTTCTTTATTTTATATTACAAATTTCTCTAGTTTATCTCTTAATTTTTTAGTTATTTACTATGTTTATCGTTTACAAATATGCTACAAATTTAAAGAGATAAAGAGAGAGCGAAAACTCCTTGTTGCAGTAGCGGCAACAACAAGTTGCCGCAACTGTAACAGTGTATTGTCACCACTGCTAAAAATTAAAATTTTATTTATATTTTCAAATTTTCTTTATTTATACTTTCAAAACTTTATCTAGTTAAAAAGTTCTCTAATTTATCTCTTAATGTTTTAGTTATTTACTATGTTTATTATTTACAAATATACTGCAAATTTAAAGATCTAGAGAGAGTGCGGCAACTCGTTGTTGCATTAGCGGAAACTCGTTGTTGCAGGAGCAGTAACAGTGAGTTGCCACAACTGTAAAAGTGTATTTCCGTCACTGTAACTACTCATCTTAACATTAAAATTTTCATTGTATTTTCAAATTCTATAATTGCAAATTTAGAGAGAGAGAGAGAGAGAGAGAAAGAGAGAGAGAGCGGCAACTCGTTTTTGCAGTAGTGGTAACAGTGAAATAATCTGTTATTACAATGGCGGAAAGTCACTGTTACCACTATTGCAATAGCAAGTTGTCGCTACTGCAACAGAGTTGCTACTACTGCAACATATTTTCTGCTACTGCATTTTAACAATGTAACAATATTTCATTAAATTATTTTTTTGTTTTGCAGATGGTTGAAAAATGGGTTTTGACCATCCAGATATGGTGCCACCCAAACCCAGGGTAGGCACGAACAAGGTTCGTGCTTCATAATGAAGCCCTTAGCCAAGTATACCAAAACAATAGAGAAATACTTGGCATTAGTACAAACAACGACACATAGTATCATGCTTTGTTTGATGGCCTCACAATAGCACGGAGTTATGGTGCAAGTGACATTGTCACTTACACAAACTCCGAATTAATCATGAACCAAATGAACGGTACCTACCAGGTCATAAGACAGAATCTAAAACCCCTTCACCAACAGGCAAGAACCATTGTTGCACAGTTCCAATGCTTCGATATTATTTACAAATCTGATGTCCAAAGGGTTGTTGACTCGATACTCATTGAAGAAACATCCAATGGATGTGGATGTGCCAGATATGTGGAACCAACATGTGCTCCACCAATGATCATTGATAGACATCGATATTTATTGCCTATTAATGAATGGATTGTTGTTGTTGTTGGTATTGGGGTTATTATGGGGGAAGTCATATTATGATGTTCCTATTTCTTGAGATATATTGGAGCAACCTGATGTCCATCATTTTTTATGTATTTATTTATATGAAGTGTTTTTTATAGATGGCCCCACTCTATTTTTGGGTGTTTTTTTAATATCTCAACACATGTATGTAGAATATGTATTTTTCAGTAATACTATTATTGGAATTACATTGCTATTACAATTTAGTTGTGTAATTTTTATGACAGTTTAGTTCTGTCATTAGATTATGTGATGGATGCTTTTATTATGGCTTTTATTAAGGAAGTCATATTCCAATGTGATTCAATTGCGTTGGCACATGTACAAAATCACCGTCATGTATTTAATATGTTTTAAAAAATGTTCTCATGTATTTATCAGTGTTTAAATTTTATTTTTACTTCTAATTTCTTTACGTGAAATTATATCACCTCACTTGGACAACTAATTAAACATTGTTATGATAATTCAGTTGTATAATTTTTATTATAGTTTAGTTCTGTTATTGGATTATGTGATGGATTCTTAATATATATAAAACATACATATTTACTATTTCCCTTTACAAATGATATTTTATCAATTAACATCACTTTAAACAGAACCCAAAAATAAACAGCAAAATAAATAGTTTTATCAGCAAATAGAGGATTCCAAAAGATGCTACAAAACGAGACTATTTATTCATTATAATGCCTTCAATACACCTTCACAATTCCAACTTGTAGGAACATTCATTCAGTCATTATCAATTAGCAACACATGCTCCCATAATTTATACAAGCCTCTAATTTGAGTACAATGAGCTTTAATTCTTAAAGAAGTCTCTTCATTAACAAATTATGTGAGATACCCTTGGTTACAAGCCAACCAAGATAGGTTATATATCAATCATTGTTTTCCCTTTATACATACATGGTTAAATGAAAAATGAAAATGTGACATCTTGCATTTTTGCAATCCATAGATTCGACCTCATTTAAGGGGCAAAAATGTATAAATATCCAAAAAAACAATCCAATTGTTGTGAATTTCTCCATTATCAACATCTACAACCACAAGGCCAGGTGTTTTAAACTGAAGCATGTTCTGACATCTATGACAACAACAACATCTTAGCCTGCAAACAGAGAAAATAATATGAACAACTTGCAAATCAATGAAGTTAACTTGACAACCATAAACTATAACCAACACGTTATCAGTGCACAGAAGTGAAGAACAAAAAATGACACCAATTATGATTGCATAGTACTTATGTAGAAGTATCAATGCACACAAGTGTCACAGAAGAAAATAGTGCATGGAAAGGAGCAATGCTAAAGGCGGTCAAATTAAAAGTGATTGAGTTTGATTAGATCTGTTCGACCTATTTTGATTGGGTCAATAGTAGCATTTGTAGTATACCTACTGATGGTAAATTTCCATGCTAAATATTTTCCATAGTAGTGAGTTTGGCTTGGAACCACTCCGTCATGTATAAATAGATAGAATCCAAGAGGATTTTGGTTGTGTAATTTTTGGGTTTATTACTCTGGGGTTAATTTTGTGAGTGTGATTGTTGTAATGTTGTTTTGATTAGGTTGGTTAGCCAAACTAGGTAAAGTAGTAATGATGTTATTTTGTGCTCAACACCCTTTGATATTAATAGAAGATGGCTAATGGCTAGTTTGTCCCCATTTATATGGTTTATGTCATGGATGCTTAAGATATTAGATTATGATTATTTGTAGTGTGCAGTACTAATGTCTTGAGTTATTTTTCAATGCATTGAATACATTAATTTTAAATCTCGCACAATGTATAAAAGTGAAGCACACCTTTATAAAGTTGGTTAATTTTTTTATATGTTTAATGTTTGTTGTGGATGCAATTTTGATTCCCTTCACCATTGCAGCATCTTGGTTCTTGCAGTCCACATAGGTGCCTGTTGTGTGATTTCACCTGCTCTGTGGGTGATGTTAAAAGGAATAGTGTCTAATGGGGCTTTGTTAGCCAACCTTTCCGCATTAGCCCAGGTCAGACTATCCTCAATGCTAACAAATTCTTTCCCAAGAATGGGTGGTACATGGAAGGGGTGGTATAGACCCTAATTCCTATTTAAAGCAAGTTATTTAAGGAGTCAACATAATAAAACCCTAAATTATTATGCGGCAACTCCTTAGCAATCTCTGGCAGTGTACAACGGTAACGAAAATCTCCCTTGACCACGATAACAATGAACTGTCGGTGTCAAATAGGAGGCAGGCATTGCAACAACACATGTATGCATACTGGCACCGCCATAAACGACTCGTCCCCATTATTATTGTACCCATTACCCCAACTCTTCCATTGCGCCAATGTCCCACATTCAAACTCTTGTAAAAAACTAACACAACCATAGCCACTTTGAACTTTGGCTAAAGATAGGAGGTGCAAGAGTACGCAGAGAAAGTGTCGAAGAATTGCTAGATGCATTTCCACTCGTTAAAAAATTATTTGAACAAGCCGACTGGATAGATTATATTCACAGGTTTCAGGGGTATGACAATGACATAGCCTTAGAATTTCAATGCATTACAAGGACGGTAGTTCTGAGGTAGCAGGGATAGTGGTGCATGTGACAGAAAAATTGATTGCGGAAGTGTCAGGGTTACCCCAGATGGGAGAAAAGTGGTTTGCACCCCGAAAACCCCAACTTGATGTTGTGAGGCATTTCCTTGAGGCAAGTGAACAACTGATCAGGAGTGGCTCGTGATATGAGAAGAAGTCATTACCACAATCCTGGTCATATTTTGTGTTCCTTGTCTAGAGATTTTTCACGTGTGAAGGAAGGTATGTCGTTATTTATTATGAGAACCTCCGCTTGTTAGACCACCTGCGTCATGGCAGGTTACTTAACATGTCTTTATTTTTTGCAAAAACCCGAGACCAAATGGCTTGAGGTGTGCAGAAATCAAAACGGTCACTCGAAATCCTGTCCCACCAATGCCTTGTTAAACTTTTGGTGTTTGCTGCGCTACAAAGGGAAGGGAGAACTTGGGATGAACTAGTTGGAAGGCCATTGCATGTTGAAGCTGCAACTCCACCCCATGACCTCCAAGCTGCAACTCCACCCCATGACCTCCAAGCTGCAACTCCACCCCATGACCTCTCAGCTGCAACTCTCCCCCATCACCCCCCAGCTGCAACTCCGCCCCATGACCTCCAAGCTGCAACTCCACCCCATGACCTCTTAGCTGCAACTCCCCCCCTTGACCCCCTAGCTGAAACTCCACCCCATGACCTCCTAGATGCAACTCCGTCCCATGATTTCCCAGCTGCAACTCCACCCCATGAACTCACACCTGCAAATCTTCCCTATGACCTCCCACCTGCAGAAATTCCCACAGAACCTTTCCATATGGAAACTGAGCCACCCAGTGTTCAAACTAGGAGGGTTTCTAGGGTTTCTGCTGCTAAATCTTCACATAAAGGAGATGGCCAAGATGATGATGATGAAGTACAAATATTGGGGAGTAAACCTACTACCATAAGATTGAAAGGATACAGGAAACGCCCAGCAGTGCCAAAAGCTAAGAAGAACAGGAGAAAGAGAGGTCGTTATGCTACAGTTCTTGAAACCCTCCCCATTGTTACAGAAGAACTCCCAGAAGAGACAACAATAGAACAAGAGCAAGAGCAAGAGCAAGAGTATCCATAGGATGTATTGTTTGAAGGAGTCATGGGCCAAGGATGCATGCGACAACGATTCATGGAAGAAGGATTAGGCTAGCTTGCTGACACATGAGAACAAGTTGATAAGCTTCCCTCTCCTTATTCTGACTATGATTACATAGAGGGACTATTTGAATGGTACGACTCAGATGGCCTTGTCTCAATTCAAATTTTGTATGCGAATGATGAGGAGTACCAACAAACTGCACCACCAGAATTGTATAGGGAAAATGAGTAGGGCCAACCAACTGCACAACCAGAATTGTATAGGGATGATCAAGAGGACCAACCAACTGCACAACCAGAACTATATGTGGATGATCAGGAGGAACAACCAACTGCACAACCAGAATTGTATGGGTATGATCTGGAGGACCAACCAACTGCACAACCAGAATTTTGTGGGGATGATCAGGAGGGCCAACCAACTGAACCACCAGAATTGACAAAGAAGCACATTGTAAAAGTAAGTACACGTAAACATATTTCTCTATATATTTCATTTTTAAGGAAGAATAGGATTCTCTATATGAAAAACAGACAACTACAGATCAAAGTTAAAACCCTAACAGATGAGCTCAAACAAAAAGAAACTTTTGATAGATTAGATTCCTTGGCCCAAGTTGCAGAGTCGATAACCATTGATGTCATAGATATTCCTTCTCCAGGGGTCCAACAAGATATAGCCCTTGGAAAAAAACAGATCGATGACATTGTTGCGCAAACAAAGGACCATACCAAAATCATAGTTGTCCATATAGGGGAACAGGAACTACATATCAAACGAACAAAAGAAATGGGTGTAGACACAAAGGAACAACAACCAGATATGAAACTAACAGAGGATGAGGAACCAGAGATCAAACTGACTAAAGACATTGATGAGAAAAAATATGATGAGGAACGAAAGGATAAATTATAGTTTTCTAAATACCCATATACGGGACACCTAATACCTTACAATGTGCACAAAAACTCACTTCGTGACCTTTGCAAGATATACAAAGAATATAAAAACAATTTTTTATGAAGACATAAAAAAATAGTGGATGAGCTGGAAAGGAGGGTGACCAAGTTGGAGAAGGATAAGAAAGAACTGGACAGATAATGGATGGTGTGCTCAGTCGCAGGGCTCCTTCAACTAATTACAACGTGTACTTGACTGAAAATTTCCTGATATTTAAAAAGAATGATATCATCGAAAATATCTCTCTCAATGTTGAAAGCAGTGATGGTTTCAAGGATGCATATATGATAATTTGCGATCAAGATAGAGACTTGCTCTGTGAACTGTACTAACATAATTTTTTGGTACCTTATAATACAAAATGGAATCCCAACCATGTTACAGGGGATGTCCAATTAAGATCCTTTGTATCATATTTGAGAAATCAGGCCAGTTGGTTGGATGATGTGAAAATTTATTTGCATAATTCCAAGATCCTTTTGTGGGTTAGAGGAGAACATCCCAAACTTGTGGAGGTGATGGAAGAACATCAAAATTCCATCAAATCTCCAAAAGTAGCAGAGGTTATCTCCAATAACAGGGAGATGACCATTGCATATTGTGCACTCCATATTCAATCATTGGAAACTAAGGCACAGGCAGGATGTAAAGCAAGGTGGGATAGCTCGGGAAAACAACCCCAAAATAAAGATCCATTTAACTACCTCAACTTAGATACAACCTTAACAAGGTTTGCTCAGTATATTATTGCTATGGGATAGTATGGGAATCACTGGATAGGTCTTAGATTTCATTATCCAATGATCTGGCTTCCAACAAGGATATATAAAAATAAATATACGCTGAAAAAAAAATAAGAGTTTGATTGTTGGAATGTAATTATGGAGACAGGAGGGTATCTTCATCCTGATGAACCAGGACATAGTGATTATTGTATCAGCAATATTCATGAATTCCCCCCTTCATCCACAGATTTAGATTGACAGAATTTCCCACCATTGCTGACACAATGGCTCACCGTTGCTGACACACTGGCTCACCGTTGCTAACACACTAGCTCACAGTTGTTGACACACTAGCTCATAGTTGCTGAAACACTGGCTCACAGCTGCTGACACACTGGTTCATCGTTGCTGACACACTGGCTCACTGTTGTTGACACACTGGCTCACCGTTGTTGACATACTGGCTCATCGTTGCTGACACATTGGCTCACCGTTGTTGACACACTGACTCACCATTGCATCAACTCATAGTCAAAAAACACATTATATTTTATGTTGTAATATATATTACTCTCCAATAATATTAATATATCACCAGTTGCATTGAGAAGTTATAAAAAACTGGTAAAATTGTGTTTAACATGTTTAGTTACAATTTCACTGCAGTTCCTCTAATAATTTTGTTACATTTCCATTGTTTTTATTCGAATTTGTATATCATATTATTGTTTGGACACCAATATATGCAAGTATGCAAGTATGCAAAACCACTTGAAATCTATCTTCCATGACTTACAAAACAATCAATGTATTAAAATACCGAGTGTAAATGCATGGATTTATTTAATCACCTTAAATGACAATTCCATCAAATTAGAGAGATCTCCAAACATATCCTCACCACCTATAAAACGTACGTGGACATAGTAAAAAAAAAATTAATACATCAAATACAGTCAATGCAGGAATAAATATTAAAATCAAATTGAAAACAAAATCATGCACAAGAAACCTGGAAAAGCATTCATTGTTGGAGCGAGAGAAACCTCGCTTGTTGAGTTGTTCAAACTAAAACGGTTCATCTTCATCTACCAGGATATGTAAGTCAATTTCCAATCTTGCATTTTGTTGCCTTATTTTTCTTCTCTTTTTAGGGCATAGGAAACTCTTCTTCCTCTTCAAAGATAACTCAAAAGCACCCAATTCACACATGAATTCATAATCCACAATATGAAGATTGTTGGCATCATCCAAAATTTTTTTAACCAAAGCAATCAACTGTTCAATCTTGGTCAAAGTAGCAGGAGGATTGTTTCGAACCAGGTCTAAGTAGCCAAATAACTCCTCCTTGGCCATCTCAATTTGTTCAGCATTTACATCAACATTGTGACTATCCATGGCAGATGTGTTTGCATCTTTAGGAAGATTAGATATTGCATCTATATTTATCTCAGGAGGGTCATTGTATGACTCAGTTGTGCTTTGATGATTTTGTAATTGGTTTGAAGCCATTGAACCAGAACACAACCAACCCACCTTTATGGCATGCTTGAATATGTTGCCACGAATAGACCATGGGAAATCACAAGTTATAAAATTTGTACGATGGCAAGTGACAAGATATTGCTTATTAACATTAGATTGAATCCTCACCCAAAAAGCATGGGACATTTTCTCATGAGGGCTGCAATCACTATCTGGAATTCTTTTTGCTTTTTCCATTGATGATTCTGATTGTTTCTCTTTCTTGTAATTATTTACAAATCCTTCCTTTTTTAGAATTTCCTTAAACCGATAACAGGGTTCAACATTTGTTAGAAGAACATATATCAACCAATCCATCCTATGAGAACATTTATTTCTTCTATCAGATAGAAATTTTGTCTTTATGTAACAGTGATATGATTCCACAACATTGTTTGTCTCCTGATTTGCATAGGGAAAATCCCGACAACCTTTGACACACATCCCTAATTGCATAAAAGTTGGGTTAATGAATATTTGTCATCCATATTTCAAACCAAAAAGAGAAATGTAACTTAAGAGTTTTTCAACTTACAAATCTTGTCACCAGCAACCCAATTCTTGTGGAAATAGTCTAGGAAATTTTCCTCATTAGCAAATTTGTTGAAGAAAGCATTAATTGCATTGCTCACTTCAACATTGGAACAATAATTCATAATTAAACTCAAATCACTAAACATTTATTTTTCTATTTCTGGATTACTGGCCAATCAATTCACATTTTTTAGCCATGCTCGGCGTACGTGCCAAACACATAAGATAAAATTGTACCTTGTGATTCTCTTGCCACATTCAATTCATTTCAAGCATGTTATTTTTGTAATAAATACAAGTTGTATTGTAAAATAATAATATTGAAGTTACCTTAAAGCGTCGATTTCAACCAATGCATCATCAACCATGAAAGCATTAACTTTCCAACTATGATCAACTTGGTGACACCTATGCATGAGTTTCTCCAACCATAGCGAAATGTCCTGTGATGTATTACGTGATGCCACCACCCATGCAACTAGCACCCCACTTTGACCAAACACCACAAGTGTGTACAATTGATACTATCACATTCAAAATACATATGAAGTCAACTTCAAATCATCAATCATTATTAATCAAATTATTGTACTAGATCAATCATTCTTAATACACTCACCCCATACTTATTCGTGTTGAATGTCGAATCCATGGCTATTAGGCTATTATTTGATAGCTTCACCATGGTCTCCAACATCCACTTCGTCTGAATTCCAACTATAAAAGGGACATTTCCACCATTGGGATTTTGATAAAAGAAAAATTCATTTGGGTGTTTCCTATATCAAAGGTTCACACTCATTTCATCCTTATTACGCAACTAATAATTTCCTTTCATTAGACGATTATTATGTTAACAACATCTTTCCTACACAAAAATAAATCTGTATCTCGAGTTGCAGCATCCACGTCAATATATTTTTTAACATGCATTTTGAAAATAGAGTCAACTGGCACATCCAAGAAGAAACAAATCTCCACATAGGAAACCATTTCCCTTGATAGATTTTTTTGATGTTGCACCCTAGCAAAACCCGAGGTATCCTGTTGGCCATGACAAGGCCATCCTTGGCTATCTACATGCTCATACATGTTATATGTTATTATCGCAACCTCAAGGATTTGAACCATAATTTTTACAATGAAATGGCATCGGCATCCCCTCTTTTTCACAAATGAGTATTTTCGCTTCATTTCATATTTTCCCCTTCTGTCATTGGGGCCATATGAACAAGAATAACTGCATAATTTTTTTTGAAAACTCGATACATATGATTCCATGAAAATTGATGGAGCATTGTTAATACCAACATATATACGCGAGATTTCTAAAAAAAATTACACTTCATTTAGCAAGGAAGTAGTAGGCTTTGAGCCTGGGAGTTTGTTTTGTACCCGGGTGAAAGAACATGGAGCATCTGGGTTCATTTCCTCTCCTTTAATAAAGTCTCCAATTCTAGTTGAAGGGATTTTTGCAATCCGATCAAAGGAGTCCATGTGTTTTCCTTTTACAAGAGACAAATCTAAATCTGACCTAGAGAACATGAGCTTTTATTTAGGGTTTTTCACTGGAAGGGAAATTATTGACTCCTGTTTCACTTGCTTCACCATTTTTCTGACCTAATTCCATTGCTGCACCAGTTAACTAGCGATTTTCCGCAATGGTTGACCAGCGAGTTGGCACAATGGTTGTCCAGATGGTTGACCTGTGCTTCCTTATAAAATGGTTTGAATAAATTAGGTTGTGGTAAACAAATTAAATGGGTTGTAGTAAGAAAATTAAATGGGTTGTGGTAAACAAAGTATTCAAGGATTCTCACTTAAAAATACACAGACATCCAGTTAAAAAACAAACATTCACTAAAGAAAACATACCAGTTTTTTCGTCGACTGAATAAATCCTTCAATAGTGGTCCAGCAAGGGCTTTCATTCTGTCAAGATTTGTAACAAAAAGGAAAATATTTCTTTATTCAATAAATCCCACTTAAACCAAACAATGACATTTAACTAAATAGATAGCCGCTTAAAAAAATAGACACCACAGACCCGGTCTCCATTGAGTGAGTAACTCCTTCGATTTTTTGTCGAGCGATAACTTTTAATCTGACTGGTGTGTAATAGGGGATGACATGAGTATTCGATTATAGGAGATATACAGGGGAGGCTCGATTGATCATGGCACGCTGGCTGGCGTCTTCCCGTCGACTGGTTTGCAGGTCCCTATTCATCCGGCTCGAGGAACACAGGAAAATATTTGCATTCATGGTTTCCCCCGTGTGTAGGTGAGGGGAAACGAAAACGATGGCTGAATCCTAAATGGGATCCTTCAAAAAGTAACGTCATGGGACAGAGATGGGGAGGGGGTCGTGGGACCTGCATTCGCTGGAGGGACTTGCCAGTCGCCAGGGGCGCAAAACCCAAAGGCCATTTCATCGAATGGTTAGCTTGGAATCAATTTGAATGACAAAGATTATTGCTGTGGAAGATCTCCATATCTGAGCCAAACTCGAATTGGCATTTTTCCTCGGGTTTCGTATAGAGGCTCAGGGAAAAATGGGCATCTTTCTCCTTCGCTCAGCGTTTTTTCCATTGGTTTCACAGCTGGTGTTGTGGAATTACAGTCATGGTTGCACATAAGAGTAGAGACACCGATGGAAAATGGATCACTAGAAGCAGTCGGTTGAGAGCTTATTTAAAGTGTTATGGGTATGGCAGAGATTACAACCAGAAGGTTGGAGCTCATCAAGAGCCAGAGGGATGTTAGGTTCAATTTTCTAGAAAAGAAAGTTGAATGGCTGCTAACGCGAATGGATAGGAAGATGGTGGTTCTCAAGTACGAATTGTTGCTTCTGAATTTGCAAATTAGAGGGGATTAATTGAATGCAGGGAACTCTAATTCCAAGCATAATTTCTCTGACTTCGGCATAGATCTTCAAGTGGTGGAAGTGGTTGATGTGGCGATTGAAGGAAGCTCATCTCGTGGCAAAGGGGCGATGGAAATTATGTAATATTGGCCCTTTTAGGGAATTCTGTGTAATATGTTTTATGTATTGAAAAATAAAGTTTTCTGGGATAATTTCTACAATTTATGGGATATTTCAATGTAAAACAGTAGTGCAAAAAGGCCTTAGAGGCAAAAAAAAATTATTATAGATATATTGAAATATTGAGACAGCAGAAATCACGAAAGCTTGTAAAATGATTATGGTCATGCAATCCAGACTCTTTAATATAAAAATTACCCGTTATATATATATATATATATATATATATATATATATCACTTTTTAATATGGAAGACAAGTATTATTAATTGTTATTTATGAATTTGAGTGGTTATTTAAGAAAAATTTTACCATTTCAAACAATTTGTTAGTGTTTCATAAGGTATTATATTTTCATAATTACAATATGTTTCTAAATATTGGATCAATTTTCTACAACCCAATATGAGGAGATGTGTAAGTTTGTCTGTCTATGCCTGTCTCTTGAAAATAAAAATAAAAAATAAAATTATGTTCTAAATAAAATAATAATAAAAAATAAAACTATGTTCTAAATAAAAATAATGTGAATATGTTGTAAAGTAATTAGAACTAAAAAAAATGTGTGAATCTGATGTTTAAATCTTATACTTTCCAAAAATATTTCAACAAGAGATTTAAATAAACTATTTGAAGATCTATATTAACTAATTTATGTTCATATCAACTTCATATATATCTATACATATTAAAAAAATCATGTTTTTATGGTTAAATTTTTTGTTTGGTCTTATATATACTCTATTTAGCATTCAAAAATTTGTTTTTTGTACTCTAAAAAAGTTTGCACATGAAGAAATTTGATCCCTCTTGGCTCATGCTAGATCCGTACTTAAGATAGATCTATGTTGGTATTTAAAGAAAGTGAACTCTGTAAAATATGGTAGTGTTTTTTGTAAGGGAATTGTAAACCCAAGGAACATTGGTTTAAGAGGTATGCCAATTTGACATTATAATTTTATTTATATTTAAAGTTGTTCATGGGTCTATTTATTTTGGTAAGTGTTTTTAATAAAATAAAATAAAAAAGTAATTGGTATGAGTGTAATAGCTCTCTTGATTATGATATTTTGTTTCTCATTCATTCTTTCTCTTCCATTTATTCGTAGTATCAAAAGGTCTCCAAAGTTTTCATTATCTCTCTTCCATCTCCTCTCTCTTCCATTTATCTGAAGCATCTAGAGTTCTCCAACGTTATGCTCCAACTTTGTGGATTGTTCTTATTCCACTAGTTCCTGAGAAATTGGTAATAATAATAATAATATTTTTCTACTGATTCTAATAGCAATATTAATAATAATAAAATAATTTCTTTCACCCTTTTTAATAATAGAGTTGTTAATCGTTCTCATTTTTTTTTTGATCCTCCTGTATACAGTCTTTTAGAGAAAGGTTTAAATTTTTCCCTTGCTCCTATAAAAATCTCGGTGGAAGAGATTATTTGTAACACCCACCTCCCATATCTACCCAAGTAACCGACCAAATGGAGTAAACATGTGACGAGAGGCTACCATGATAATTTTCGACCTCCTAGGTGACCTTAAGGAAGTGGAATCCACATAAACCCATCATACAAACCTTCCACATCAGCAACCAGACTCCTAGGAACCATCCTAACCACTCAGGTAGCTAGCCCCTGGGTCCCACTTATTTTTTAACCCACTTAACCCTTGAATGCTCCCACATGGGTGTGTCTGGGAGGCTCTAGACACTCCCATGACATAGGCATGCATGCATCCAAGGACAAAATTATCCAGACCTTTGCTTGCGTCCGCAAGATTTAAGGCACTTTCTCAGGCCTATAGCCTAGGTCACTCCCCAAAATTCATTGGCAATCTCAAACATGAAATATAATAGAGAAACAATGGTACAAAAGCAAATATTCGAACAAGCCTTTGACTGAACCCCTACTAGCCATGACTGGAATTTCATCAAACATGTCACACAGATGTAATCTACAGTTTTAAATAACATATCTGAGCATAGCGGTCTCATACTTATCTAAGAATCATTAAGAAGCATTGTTGCTACATCACATTAATATAATTATAGTTTATTTAGGCATAGATACGTTGTTTAAACAAATCAAAACGTGATGAGAGTCATACATCATCACCATCATAAAACTTAGTCATAACCAGCACATAAGCAACAGAAATTTCAAGAACATAATAACCATATAAGCCACAAAATAACAAGCATATTTACCCATCAATACAAGAGGAAAAGAGCTCTTATTGCCATAAGAAAAATGCAACCAAGTCTGGGACTTCCACGTTCCACTTGACCATAGACATGGTTGAGCCAAATATCTCTTCAGCCAGTCACCCCCGGGCCATATTCAAAGCATGAATGTGGGATCTCATAAACCAAATCCATCAAAACCAAACCAGGGCTTCCAGAGGCCAAACCACCTCAACCCTTAACCAATGATTCCACCTTATGGGCAGACATCACAACTATCACAGAATGGTCTCTACCCAAGTTGTTACAGGGCTCTAAAGTGTTTGTTCCAACCAAGGCTCCAATACTAGTAAGTCGACCCCAATTGTTTCTGGGCTCAAAAGCATTTTTCCAACCAAGGCTCCAAGACTAATAACTAAACCCACCTAGTGCTCCAGAGCATTTGTCCAACCAAGGCTCTCGGACTAGTAACTTAACCAAATAGTTGGCCATCAGGCTCCAGAGTGTTTGTCCAACTAGGGCTCCAGGAACTAATAACTCAATCCACAAATAAAGGAATCATGAGAACCAACCATAAAAAAATAATGAAAATGAACCCACAACACCATGGCTATCTAGGAAATGGAAAGGCTAGGAAAATCCATTGCCAATCCAAGAAATCCTCCATGCCAATGACATATCATGACCAAGAAACCACATGCATACACCATGCATGCCAAAAATAGTGAGGAAAACATACATGCAACTCGGTACCTACAATCAGAACTTGTTGTAGTTTCTAATCTCGATGTCCTCATGTGCTTTCCTGGTCTTCCTTTGTCGTCTTACTCCAAATATCCAAGTATGTCTCACCCTCCAAGAGTGCTCCAAGAAAACTAGTATCCAAGAGTATGAGAGAGAGAGAGAATAATGAGAGCTCCAAAACTGCATTGAAAAAAAGCTTGATAACTGATCCTCATAATCCTTTTTATCAATGAGGCATATATTTTCTTCAATTTCCATTATTTTCCTTCAATTTCCTCCTCACATGCAACTTGTGACCTTTCACCTCCATTTTCTCTTATTTTCCATTATTTTCATAAATAAAATGTCAATTAATGTCTCATGCCTCTCCAAAGCCTTTGTCATTGCCTTTGCCAAATTCATTTAGCCATAATAGTCGAAATTAACATCCGCTAGGATGAATTTCCCACCATTCAGCTTGGAATACGTGTCCCATGACCTTGGCATTTTATATTTTTACATGGATTTTTAACCAGGATTGCTACAGAACCCTCTCCCTTGGGGGAACACCATCCTCAATGTTTAATGACACCTAAAAACCAGCAAACTGCTAAAACAAAATATACTACCTATGGAGCTTTATAACACATCTCATTACGGTATTTACACTACATAGCATATATACAACCATATTGTTTATGGATCTTTATAAATCCAGCTCGATACAACGTTTACAATAATATATACATATTCATATTTTCCCAACCAACAAATAAAAGGATATGATGTTTGTGTTTGCGATAAGGGAATCCAAAGGCTCACACCTTCACCCTCAAAGTAATACCAGGATTCACCTCCTTCCCAGGAAGTCCAGAATACACTGCTAAAGTCAAAGCTGCATCCAATGTCCAACGCTACAATCTTATGCCACTATACCCTCAATACACAGTTACTGGACCATTGTTCCAAGGAACACTCTGAATGTGCATATGATTCCATTTGGCAATGCTAATGACCAAAACAAATTCATCCCCGAACTTCGCTTATCTGCTACATAGTCCTTCAGGAAATATGATCACCCCTTTTCGTGTAATCACACACCTTCCAAGTTCCGGTAGCACCCCCATCCCGGGAAATCCATCCCTTGGCAAGGCTTCCTCTCATCAGAAGATACAAAAACCAAGGCATATCCCTGCCTCAAAACCATCATACCAGTCATATCATGCTCATTGAAATCAATTGAAACTATTGGGTACTAGTGTCCCACGATGGCCATGCTCCTGAAGTGCTTTACCAACATATTGTTGCATGTTTCAATTCCTTTTGTTGATGTTGTTAGTTCTTGTAGCCAGTTTCAACCACCCAACCAGGCATGTCAATGCATTCCTGTACCAAGCATATAATTTCCATTAGATTTAAAATAAATAGAAATAAATTCAAATCATACATCATTGGTAGCTCATAAATAAGTTACATTTGCAATCATGTTCTATTTCTATCACAACAAGTCAAACTGGTTGTTTGATTAATCATCATGTATAAACATATCACATTCGGTTAGCTCAAAACACAACCATCATAGGTCAAATTCATGAATCGCGTGCAATCATCATAAACCATAATCATAAATCACATGTAACCATAATAGGTCAGAATCGTAGATCAAACGTAATCAAATCATCATGAGTCAAAATCACATGTCATATGAATAATAATATTGAAATAAGATATCGATACGTATCCTTCATCTGTCCTTAATTCTGCCTTTGTTCTTTTGTACTCATACCGGATCGATTTCCACACCAGGTAAGAACCCAATTCCCTTTCTTCTCTTCAGTCACGTACACATACACACAGTGTACATCAAAACACATACATCGACACATGGCGTGCAACACCACATAATACATACACCCACACCAACATACAAAACATACACCTACACTTGATGTACAATTCAACACAATGCATACGCCTACACCAACATACAACACATACATCTACACCTGATGTACAATACAACACAACACATACACCTACATCTGATGTACAACACAACACAATACATATACAAATACAAATTACAACACAACGAATACACATGTCACAATACCACGACCACACCATGCACATACATAGTACTGCATGCCCGAAACACAACATGTATGACATGCACACAATGACACATGCATACCAGTACCATATGCAAAACATGTACACAACACTACCTTCATAACGTGTGCACAACACCACATGTACACGAAACCACCTGGACAACATGTACACAATGCAAAATGTACACCACACCACATGTACAATGTGGACACAATACCACATGTACACAGCGCCACATGCACAACATGTACACAACACCACATGTACATAGTGCCACGTGCACGACATGTACACTACACCACTTGCACACAATACCACATGTACAATCATGTACACAACACCATATGTACATAGCACCATATATACAACACACACACAACACCATATATACATAGCACTGCACATACAACATGTACATTGCAGCATACGTACACAACACCACGTATCCAACATGCGCATAACACCATATGCACACAACATCGCATATCCAACATGTGCACATTACGATATGTACACAACACCGCATATCCAACATGTACATAGCACCATCTATACTTAGCACTGCATATGCAATACACACACAATACCATATATACAACAAACATACAACATCATATGTACATAATACTACATATGTTACTTGTACACCTCACCATAGGTACAATCACTAAATATACAACATGCACAACATATAGACAACAGTAGTACTGCACATCCATAGACCACACAATGACTCCACAAAGCAACCTTGCTTCTAATGTCTTTCCACTATCCATGCTTATCCTAGCATGCCGAAAATCACACTACTTTCACTTTGCTGATGTACCCCTCAGCATTACCTGTCCATAACATAAACATAGGCAAATACAAACATATAATATCAATTCATTTCCACATGATACTAACCTCATAGATCTGTCAAGGTTACTCTTCCCACTTGATTCCTCATAAGACAAAGAACCTCTTCATTCCATTCACTTGCATAAGCAATCATTCCTCCACATACATATATATAATCATTAGCATAAAACAATCATGATCTTGTCAAACAAGACATACATAAACACATATATACATAAACATTATCATTAAACAATCATTATCCATGATGACCCTGTCATACATGACATATATCCATACATACATGTATACATATATAAACATCAACATAATCATGATCAAAACATAATTACCAAATAGCATAAGGTAAAGGTTAAGAGAACTTGTTTATTTGTGCACAACATGCACCACATTGAAAACCACAGTTTCCAACTTAGCCAAGGCATCTAACGACACAAGTCTATTCGCCTTACCTTACTTGATTACCTTTCTCATGTATGAGATGAAATCATCCATTTACCACAATGGACCCAACCAATCCAACCGACTGTCATACTCTTGCCTTCAACTTCCCTTACTCATGCACCGAGCTTCATTCGGGCCTTACATTACCTATTAGGTACCACACAACTCTCCCCGAACTCCATTAACTTTCCTCTTTCCCAACAAATTCCCAAGAATCTCAAAACATAAAAGGAAAGAACAAGAGAAAGCAAGAATAAAACCATGAAAAACCAAAAGATATATGACACTGAAACAAAGTGGTATGATCATGCACCAAAAATAAAAATAAAAACTGCAAATCAAGCACAAAAAAATCACAAAGACTGAAAACATAAAAATAGCAACAAACACCATTACTCAATCCCCATGGGTTCCCAATACTTCCGAAGTGAAACTCAACCTTATCCTTCTCTAATATTCCATGGTAGTATCTTTCCATGCAATCCCCTTCAAGGAAACATATCTATCAATTTGAAACCAACCTTTACCAAGTCTAACAACCATGTCATAGTCAATAATTAACTCACATTCTTCAGTCATAATACATAATGCTACAAATATCACCTGCTTACACTCAAGTACATATCAAGTGTATAAGCACATGTGTATTAGTATAATCATCTTAAAACAAGATCATTTATTCATGCAATCTTACAGGCACATACTCATATCATACGATTAATCAAACATTCAAACAAACTATAAATGTACAATGTTAGATAAATCAACTAGACGACATAATAGACACCAAACACTCAAACACCAAATAGACGACCTAATCAAACAATCAAGCACCAAGTAGATTACATAAGAAACTCATACCTTAATGTATCTTAGGGGAGGCTATCTTGTCTGCACAATCAATCTATATTAGCAAAATATAACTTCTCATCATATCAACTCAAACATAAATAAGGTCATGATATCCATAACAGTAACTAGCTAACATGTTCACATCATAAACTCATAAACAATTGTCATTCATGCATAACAATAACATATTCACAGACAGTCTAGATTAATGCAACCTAATATCACAACCATATCATCTCATACATGAATGTCATAACCATAACAATCTGCATAGGCCAATCAAACTAGCATGGTACATATAACATCAAGATATTAAATGCAGTAACACTAATCATCAAGTTAGCTAACATAGTCATAAAATTAATACCATGCATGACTAACCAACCCATGTACATATAATCACACTATTTGACTAACATCTATCATGTATGTGACCATAACATCAATAGAATGAAAGACATACGCATAATCGTAATGCATATGACTACACTGATCAACTAGCATTTATCATACATGTAACCAAAATAAAAATAGAATGAAAAGAATATAAGTAACCCTGATGCTTATAACAACCATTGACCACATACCTGCATGTCAAACATACAATACATGTATGACGATATTCTCTTACCCCGAAGTCTAGTGCCACAACTTCACTTTGATTATCTACATCTCCTGCTCTATCTCAACCAACAAATTAGCATCATAACATACCAAAAACATCATGATGACCTAATTGCATACAATGACCTCATGAACAACAATCATAACCATGAAAATGCATGCATAACAACATATAAAAATTGGCATGCATAACAAATGCATAACCTACATGCACTCATGATGATCACATCCAACAACAACACCATCAATTTCCACGTGGTGACACAACTGAAACAATCACCACCACCATGCATATGCAACAAGCACATACACCACAAGCATAAGGAACACATATGCAATCGACATGTGTGCATGAAAAACACATCCAATGAATAACTAATCATACACTCATGACGACACACTTCACAACAACAACATCCTCTTTCACATGGAGACATCACTACAATAATGACCGACACCATGCATATGTAATAAGCAGATAGACCACAAGGATGATTAGCACGCATGCAACCAACATGAATGCATGGTCAACACACACTACCCATCCAATCCAAGGGGTGAGTCATGCTTTGATACCACTCTGTAACACCCTCCACCCATATCTACCCAAGTAATCGTCCAACCGGGGTAAACATGTAATGAGGCTACTATGATCAGATTCAACCTCCTAGGATACCTTAAGAAAGTGGAATCAATGAAAACACAACATACAAACCTTACAAATCAGAAACCAAACTCCCAGGAACCATCCCAACCACTCAAGTAACTAGCCTCTGGGTCTCGTTGATTATTTAACCCACTTAACCCATGTACGCTCCCACAGCATAGGCGTGTATGTGTCTCGGAGGCTCTGGACGCTCCCATGACATGCATGCATGTGTCTAGGGTCTAAATTTTCCAGACCTATGATTTTTTGAGATTTTTTGTATTTGGGGTAGCATCAGTTGTGCTCTAGGTCCCAAATTTTGAGGAAGGACTAGAGTACACTGGATCTACAATACCCAGAAATGGATTTCGGAAATTTCATCTGGTTTAGGACATATTAAATTAATTAATTATTTTAATGCATTTCCTAAGTTAAAACTTAGGAAAATAAAATAATTAAAGTGAATTTAATTAAACATGTGATGAAATTGTCTTAAGTCACACGAATCAAGCTTTCTTTTAATCTTAGCCATTGATTAAATATTTAATCTTGGTCGTTGATTTTTCAACAAGAAAAGTATAAAGGAAAGGCTTGGGGTCATTTGTAAGACACACAGATGCAGAGCACTGAAGCTAAGCTGAGATTATAGGGTAGGGTTGCTAGGAATTCTCAAGTGTTTCAGTTGCATAGAGGGGAATTTAGATCAAGCGAATGATCTGATCTCGGGGTATAGAATACACAAGAAGCAGAAAAGAGATCAGGAAAGACAACGCATAGGAAGGCAGCAACAGCAGCAGTAGACGGCAATAGCAGCAGATGAAAACAACAGCAGAGGGCAACAGCAGCAGTAGCAGACGGCAGCAGCAGACGGCAACAACAGCAACAACAGTAATAGCAAGGACAACGTGATTTTTAGGAAACCCTTTAGGGGTTAGGTAGAGACCCTTAGGGGTAGCGTAGTGACTGCATCACCCAATCTGGGGTAACGCAGTCCCTTCCAGTGATAGCGTTGAGCATTTGGAGGCCTTCAGAGGCTGACGTAGTGTATTGCAAGGGAAAATATGGGGTTTCTAGGCCTAGATCTAGCTGAGTTCTGTAAATCCCGTTTGAGGGTGTGGATCAATCAGTATTATTGGTCTTAGATAAGCCAGGTGCTACATATCTAGAGTTTTCTCTGTAGGGTTTTCTAGATCTGGATCCCGGAGTTGTGTATTCAGAAATATTCTTCATAATAGAGCCCTCCAACAGCCAGAGACCTGTTTTCCCACATTGGGTTTTCCCGGGGACATTTTGTCCAAAAATAACTGCGTCACTTTGTCTATGTGTGCATGTGCTTATTCTACATCTGAATTGGTATAGATCTGTTATGTGTTTTTCTTTGATGTTAACTTGAATTTATTCAGTTGATAACTTGTATAAGTAGGAGAAGCTTAATCGGATTAACAGAAATAATTTATGCATAAGAATTAAGATTCAGAAATTTCTACATGGTATCAGAGCAATTGCAGATCTCGAAGGGTCACCAGCTGAAGCATATGAAGGATCTAGCTGCATAAAGCAGCTGGAAAGGCAGCAAAGAAGAAAATCTGAAGGGACAACACAGTTTTCAGGAGGAGATTCATGCAAAGGGAAGGGTGACATTGTCCAACATTGTGTCCTAGCAAGCCCACGCAATTACTGCGCAGAGGTAGCTCAGAAACAGTGCTGGTTAGGTCTGAAGCCAGCCATTGTGACTCAGATGTGAATCTGCCAAATCTAGAAAAATTCTGCAAAAAAATTGCAAAAATTCAGAAGAGCTGGTACGGTTAAATTTCTGAAGTTTTCATATTTTTAACCTTAGCACAAGTGACAAAGTTTGGGAAGAGATCAGCTTCTAAGAGATTTTCTTGCTAAGGGAAACTTGCAGTTTGGTCAGAGGATCAAAGAAGAAGTTGAATCATAGTTGATTTGGCAGATTTTCAAGGATGGAAATCAAGTGTTAGAGGGAGCAGAGGGTTCCCAATTCGAAAAGGACCCTAGATCTAAGACTCTAGCATAGAGAAGAGGAGCTCCGACACATTCTAAGCAGATGGATCCTCATGGACTGCTTGATCAAGATAGGCTAGAGGGCCTCTCAATATTTTCGGTGCGGAAAGCTAGGGTCCTGATTGTCCTTGAGGCATATGGTCTAAGAGACCATGCAGAGCAGACCCTGGCCACGCCAAAAGATGCAGATCTCCTACAAAAGCATAGAGAAGCTGTTGGGCATGCCAAGAAGCTGATAATGGACAATATCAAGGATCATATTGTGCCACACATAGCTAAGAAGAGGATAGCTAATGAGATGTGGAAGACCTTGACTTCCATATATGAGGGAAAATCAATCCAAAGAAAGATGATGTTGGAGGCCCAAATGAGGTCATTCATGATGACCAAGGGAGAAGACATCGAGCATTTCCTCTTCAGATTGCAGTCAATCATGGATCATTTGACTGCAACAGGTGCAACCATAGATGATTCAGTGATAGTCAGGACTACCCTCAATGAAGTCACGGATGAGTGGGAAACCTTTTTCCAAAGTATCTTGGGTAGAGCGGACCTCCTAGATTGGGACAGCTTGTGGTCGATCTTGCGACAAGAAGAACTACGAAGGTTCACCAAGAAGCAAAAAAACCTTGCGTTGAGCAAGGTTAATAAGGAAGAGGAGGAAGATGCAGCCTTGGAGTCAAAGAAGCAGCCGAAGAAGAAGAAGGATCTTTCAAAGATCAAGTGCTTCCAGTGTGGCGAAATAGGACATTTTTCCAGCCATTTTCCAGAGAAGAAAAGGGACAAAGAAGAATCTTCTTCCAAAGCAGCGATGGCAGATGATGGGTTAGGAGATGATGTAGCCATGAGTGCTCATGAACCACGGAGGTGGGGTGACATGGACATGTAGAGGATTTATATGGAAGTAAGGCGGGATCCTTGAGCAACTCATCTCTTGGATCACAAGAGAGCTACGACAGCCTTAAGATAGTAGTGGGACAAGTGGAGCAGTGGGTGCATAGATCATAGATGAGGCATAAGCAGTGGCAGATCTGGAGGCTGGGAGGAGCAGCGTAGAGCATAGTAGCAACAACATAGAAGCAGTAGCAACGCAGAGGCCGACGTGAATTCAACAGCACAGTGTAGTACTGCTTACGCAGTGCAGAGCTATAACAGTGTAAAGAGCTTCAGAGGGACAGTGTAGTGCAGCAACAGCGTGATAGATTTCAGCACAAGGAGCTGATGTGACTTTAGTAGTGCAAAGGGAGTCTGATTACGCAGGAAGAGCTATAGCTATGCATCTTTCTTTAGAAGCCAGCATATATCTGTAGCCTATGGAGCTTCAGTGATAAGGACGCAGCCCATCTGACTTGTCTGTCAAAGATTGGGCAAGAGATTCAATTGTTTCTCTCAACAACTAAAGTTGTAGTGCAGTAGATCAGCAGTGGAAGTGCTATGAGCAGCAAAGATGCAGCATATTGAGAGGGAGCCACAGTACAGTGGTTGCAGTGGCAGTGGCAGATGTTACACCATTTTTTGGTCATCTAACCCATTATCGTTAGATGAACCCAAGTACACCATGTAAGACTAATTTTACCCCAAGTAAAATCACTTTCACTACATTCGTTTACATTTCTTGGTCATATTTAACCCAAAACAAGGTAATCAATTAAATAAATCATTATTTATTTAATTATTTCCTAAGAATAAGTTATTTAAATCATTATTTAAATACTATTCCTAGTTAAATTTGACTAAATCATTTTTTAAATAATTAAATAAACCATTATTTATTTAATTATATTCCCCTCATTTCCCCTAAATAATAAATAAATCATTTATTTATTTGTTATTTATAAATAAAGGAATTGACCCAAGTCAAAAACCCTTTTCCCTCCAACAAATATAATAAAATATTCCTAAAGGGTGATTCTAGAATGTGATTAATAATATTTTATTCATACACCAAGTTCTAGAACACCCCAATATTTTGTTATAAATAGAAGGGTTTTCCCCATTCATTAGTCACCTCCATTGCATTAGATCACACTAGATCTACTCTTGGTCACCAATTTCATTTTGTTTGCATTTTGAACTCCCATTGAGTTCCATGTTTGTTAGGGTTTTTCATAGCAACCAAAGAGAGGAATTTTAGATCTGAAACACTGAGGACTTCCAAGAACCCATCCCACTGAGGAGAACTGGAAAACACCTTTCTTGTTTTCCTCTCAGGTGCCCCATTCTTTAATATAATATAAGATTCTTTTTATAAATTGTTCTTGTCTTGTTCATTGGATGCATGGAGCCATTTTATATCTTATTTGCTTAATATCTTTTATGCTTAGATCTAATTTTATGCAGCAAACTTAAAGATATTTTGCAGCCATACTTGATGTTAGGGCTACTTGATATGCATAGCTAAAGTGATCTTTTACGATGAAAGAATCATACTAACAATTGGCGACTCCACATGGGTTTTCTTTTGCAACCACTGTCGTTTTCTATCTTCCTGCATATCCAGCTGTTTCAAACCCTAGGGTTTCTCTTCCACTTTTTATTTTTTCCTATTTTTTCCATTTTTATGCTAGTTTTCCCCTCTAAAACCCTCAAACATTCAAATTTCTAACTTTCGTTTGATTCTGGCCTTTTTGCGCAGGTGACCGACATCAGCCACTGCTGAGACGACAAAATTTTCTGAAATCTGCCGCCGCCAGGCCCGGATCTATAGGTCGCACTTATCGGCCCAAAAAGTGCGACCTGGCCTTGAGGTCGCACTTTTCTGCCCTAAATCTGCGACCTGGCCTGAAAACAGGCCCAAACCTGCGACCTGCAATTTTTTCTGAAATCTGCCAGTACTTTTTATGGGTTTCACTGAAGCTTCTGTCAGGGTTTTCCAGCCTCTGTCTCCACCTGTTCAGACCTGTTGCTAATCTATTTCACTCACCTAAGTGGGACTCTTGCCCCTTAGGGATTTAGTTCCCTCCAATTTTTGTGGAAGAGTTTGTTGATGTTTTCAGACATCTGAATTTCCAGAAGTTTCAGCCTTATTTCAGATCTGATAACCTCCATTTCAGATCCTCACAGGTCAGCTTTTCTTCCCTTTCTATACACTGCCTTTCGCTTTGTTTTGGTTCATCTCTAGGGCCACCTCTTTGGCCCCCCTCTTTTTAGCTGATCTTCTATTTTCTAGCAGCAACCTTGCCCCTGCCTCTTTGCTGCTTTCTGCACCCCTTTTCAGCAGATTTCTTCATTAGATCCCAGTCCCTCCGGACCTTAGATCTATTGATCTCTTGTTAGCGTGCTTTGCCCCTTCTAGACTAGTTTTGAGAGACCCACCTTCTTGGGTTTGATTGCTTCCTTTTTAGTTGCTAATTTTGTGTTCTTTCAGTCTTATTTACTGCAAATTTCTTTTCCATTACGCAGCACACTTTTTATTTTACTCTCAAAATGTCTGGGTTTAATCAATTAAAATTAACGCACGCCACACACTGACCCTAAGTGAAGAAGAGCCTAGTTAACACCACCTGGAGAAGACTCTAAAATTAATCGACACTGCACCTCCTTGCCCTTGTCGTGTCTTGATTTTGTACCTTGCTGCCCTTATCGGTGTTTCTTCTTCCCGTCATCATTGCGCCTCCAAGGCATTTATCCCGGCGAATTCTTGGCCTTCACCCTCAGTTTCTGGTTGGTCGACTTCCTCCTTCCCGTTTTCATCGAGTAAGTCCTCCCTCGAGTCCACACTCCGACTCGTCCTCTAATTGTTTGGGTTCTCCCCGTCCTTCTGGTTCTCCCCCCTTTACTTCCACCATGTCTAGTTCTGGACCTAGCCCTAACCCCAGTTTGACTGCCCCATTACTCCCTTATATGGCCGGCCTCAGTCTCCCTGACTTTAATTAGCTTATTAATGATCCTATCCGCCATGATGTCAGTTGGCCTGCTATGCCAACCAAGCTCCCATCCGACATTCCCAAGTTCAAAGGCCTTGCTAGTGAAGATCCCTCCAATCATATCCGATATTTCCACATGTGGTGTTCCTCTAATTCCATCACCGATGACTCCATTCGTCTTCGTTTATTCCAACGCACCCTTACCGGTGAAGCTTCTAAATGGTATGTTGATCAAACCACCTCTTCCCATACCACTTTTGCGACCATTTCCCAAGCCTTCTTATCTTATTTCCAGCTCCCTCTCCGATACAACACTGGCACTGAACTATTGACCTCCTTTCATCAATCCTCTTCAACGCGTCTCTCCGCTCATGTCCAGGAGTGGCGACGAAGACGAAGCTTATGCCGTGCTCCCCCCTTCGAAGATCGAGTTTACATAGATTGGTTCTTTCGCTCCCTCTTACCTCCCATTGGCAAAGATGTCGCCTCCCATTTCCCCCAAACTGAAGAAGCCACCCTTCAAATCGCCTTAAAATATGACCTTATCTATGCCCAGTCTGGTTATGTTTATACTGTCCTTCCTGATCTCCCCAAGCCCGGGGGCACTAACGCCTCCGGGACCTCTCACTCTGCCGACGGTATCATCAGAGCCATGTCCCATACCTCTGCTCCACCTCTTAAGCCATATGGTTTTCCTCCCAGTGGGGCCAGCACCTTTCCCCATCCCGGTAACATGTATCCAGGCTTTGGCATGCCTCCTCCTTTTGCCCACTCTCCTGCTTACCTCAATTTTTCCCATTCCCACCCTTACCCTTATCCATCGCCTGGTGTCCCATCTCCTCCAGCATTTGGACCTCCCGCTCCCTTGCCTCCTCCACCCCCACAGCCGCACTTACTTCCCCCTCTAGGGCACGTATTTGCGCAACACGGTGCGACTACTCCTCCTCCTTCTCAACGGCGGAGGAGGGGAAATCCATCCGCCCCTGGTAATCGTGGACCCAATCCTTCTAGTATTGACCCTAACACCGCTACCCAGCCCCAGGGCTCCCAACCCAAGCAGGACAGGCCGCTTTGCACAAATAAGCCTTATTCATGTTGCGGTGTTTTCGGTCACTACACTCACGATTGTCCCCTCTTACCACAGATGCGACAGATGTGGGAATCTCAGACCACCATTCGGGGACAACACTCCTCTCCCCATGTCCCCCCCATTACTTCTACCTCTCAACCCGCTGTGTTTACCGATCCTTTCCCTCAACAAGGATTTGTGGCTACTCAATCCCCTCATGCCCCAGAATCCATTCAACCTTCTCCTTCTGGTTCTTCCGATTACCAGATTCTTATGATGTCCTCTGACCAACCTCTCACTGTTGACCTTAACCTTCAAACTCGGTCTCGTCAATACTCTTCGCCTCCTGTACCGTCTGTCTCCGAGTCCCCATCCTTAACTTCTACAGAGCCTCTATCGACACCCAATGGTCCCTTACAACTCCCTCCACCCAAATTTTAGGTTCACACAAACATTCCTAAGGGTCCATTACGCCGAAATGCTGCCTCTGGTCGGGTTGCCCATTCTTACAGCATAGTAGATGATCTGGCACAATCTCCAGCTGCCATTCCAACACTGGAACTCCTCCAGTCGTGTCCTTCTCAAAAGAAAGCTCTACTATTTTCCGTGGGTGCTGTAGATCCTGCTGATGACCTATTAATTGTTTTCGACACCCGTCAGTCAGACCATCCCCCTCTTCCTCCTTCAGTTGCTTTCCAAATCCCAGTCAAAATCCGAAATTCCAATGTCGCTCGATGTATTATTGATGAGGGGGCATCTACCTGTGTAATGTATGCTTCGGTTTGGAAACAACTCGGATCCCCTGAGTTGGCCCCTTCCACCATCACCCTCCGTGCATGGGATGGCCATGCCTCCCAACCCATTGGTCTTTTTCGTAACTGCCCTATCAACCTTGCCGGTAAGACTGTCTGTGTCGACATTGAAGTTATCGATGCCCCTCTCAACTACAACATCCTTTTGGGACGTAGTTACACCTATGCCATGTCTTTCGTCCCATCTGCAGTCCACCGCAAGATGTTTTTCCCTCATAATGGAAAGATCGTCACCATTGACCAGTTGTCGTATCACGAACCTAAATCTCAGACCTCACCTGAGTCCACCATTTCTACTGTCACCAATAAGCAAACTATCGATTCTTTAACCAGTGTCTTCCCTGGCGTCTACAAAAACTCCTCTTTGCTTGGCACCTTCCCCGGTCCCCCCCCTCCTCCTATCTCTGATCCTAGCTAGGCAAATGTTTGCATGATGCAATCGTCTCAGGCTGCCTTCCCGCAACCTGCTCCGGCTAGTCAGCAACCCCCACCTCATCCGACTCACCCTACTCCTAGCGCTTCTCCTCAGCTGTTTCCAACTCTCCCACCGGGTCCTTCCCCTCCCCCTCACACCCCGGAACCTCCTTATCCTCCCGCCTCGGTTCCCTCTAGCCTCTCCCATTTAGGAACCATCCCTCCTGGCCACTACTCCACCAGTCAAATCCCTTTCCTTGGCCCTCCCCCTGGCGTCTATTCGGTTCCTGTCATGGCCACCCTTTCCCTACCTAATTTAACTTTGGGCATACCAGTATGGTATCTTACTCCTCCAACCGAAACCCCTCCTGTCCACCCGAAACCATACATTGTTGTGACACCAGTTCAACCGATTCTCGTTTCTCCTCCCACCGCTACGGTACCTCTAGCCCCGTCGCACGACCCTCCTCATGCTAGGACTGCTACGGGTAAGAAACGAAAAACTCGCAGGGGGCATCCCAAGATAAATCCACCGCTCCCGATCCTACTCCCCCTCCACCCACCAAGCCTTGCGTTTTGTGTGATGTTGTCGGTCACGCCACCCATACTTGTCCTGAGTTGCCCCATCTCCAACCCATGGTCAAATTCGGGTTCCCTGAATCTTCAGCCCCAGAAACCTCTGTTTCCTCCGCCCCCATACCCAAGAACCCAAAGGCCCTTCGCACCAACAAACCCTGCGCTTTATGTGGTGTCCATGGCCATTATTCTCACCATTGTCCTCATCTCACGCATTACCGCGCATCTTTAGAGGTCATTTGCGAGTATGAAGTGGAACAAAATCAATCCGCCTCGCCCATCCTTGCTCAGTATGCGTCGAGTTTACTCGAGGATCCTCCAGCCACCATTGACATCCCTCCCCCTGATGTTGAGATGTCCGAATCTGCTGCTCCTCTCTTGTACCTATCATCATCCGCCCAACCCTCGGAGTACATCCCCTCCGTATCCACTCCACCTTTTTCCTTTGATCCCCCTTCCGCGCCATTCTTGGGCTCTTCATGTTTTGACCATATTTTTACTTGCTCTTATGTCATCTCCCCTGATGACCCATTTCTGTACCTTTCCTCCATGAACGATGATCTTGGTAGCTTTGCAGCCTCTTGCGGTTTCCACCACCTTCCCCTCTCTTCATCTAACCCCGATACTCCCATCCATCTCTATGATGTACGTCACAACACAAGTCCCTGATCTTCCTCTCTTCTCTTATCTTGTGATGTTATTCCCTCGACCCTCTCGTCCACTCATTACATTGGTTATGCCGATGGCGCGAGTCGGTATTCCCGAAACCTCGCCTCAGCCGCCCGGGCCATCTTTACCCCTGTGCATACCCTTTTTCTTGAAAATGGGGTCTGCATTGGCACCGCCACCAATAACCAGGCCAAGTATGATGCCATTCGTGGTCTCTTAGCTGACGCTCTCTCCCATCGCATCCTCCATCTGCAAGTTTACTTAGATTCCTTGCTTATTGTCTTACAACTTAATGACGTCTACCGTGTGCATAATCCTATCCTGTTTAGACAATATTTACGGGTGAGACTTTTGATACGGGAATTTAGATTTATTTCATTCAACCACATCCCTAGAAGTCATAATCACTTCGTAGATCAGATCTCAAACCATGTTCTAGACTGGCATTTATCACACATAAGACAATAGCATCCACAAAATCCACCTAAAACTCATATATATATAACATGTGTTTTAAAGTCCATACACTTTGAAACATATGACATGCCCATAGCATGTTACAAAAACCACTACTACAAAAATGGGGGCACCACTTGCCCCTACATCACTACTAGGGGGCACCACCTGCCCCACACCTAGTCACTCTCCGGAGGATCCCGTGCCAATGGCTCTGCTCCCGCAGCTCGTAAATCATGCACCGTCTGCCCGGCCATCGCCATGCGTCGCATGATCCCTCGCCATTCCGAGGGGAGCCCAATACATAGCTCTATGTATCGGTCATCTAAATCCTACCATCCACGCTCTGACACAATGGTCAGCAGCCCCTCACATATATGACGGAGGTCCTCCACCAGTGCGGCCATCTCTTCATTATGTCCTGTCCTCGATCCACTTGCGCCTGTAGCACCTGCTGATGCTGGTCGTCCCATATATCCGGCTGGTTTCACCGGAGCTATATCTGCATCCCAAACAATATAAGGATTAGTACCATGAATACTAGTCACAAACTATAAAAAGGAACATAATAGATTAGTTGCTTGTCACTTACCATCCGGTCCCCATACTCAACCAGGTGGCAGCGGCAAGTCCGGATCTCCCCAATAACTCATCCCACTATAGGGATAGTCGTCTATGTATAACGACATCTGGTCGCAATGGGAAAAGAACTCTGGTCGAAACACCCTCCCCACCGCCCCTCCTCCTCCTCTACTCAGTAGTCGTCCCCACCGACGCATCCGGGGCTCTCTCGGGCCCCCATCAAGCAACTGTATACGAGGTTGTAAGGTCGGGATCTTCTCAAAGAAGAAAGAGCACAATACTGTCCCATATGCACAATCATGATTCACTTGCCGCTTACATAACGAAAACTGTCGTTTCAGCGGCACCAACATCATCTGGGCCCACCCATAGTAGTTCCCACCCAACACACTCTCTAAAATCATCATATGCCCTCCAGTGATGTGATGGAGCGCCTGACTGCCCAAGATCCGCAACACTACTGCGGCCACTGCCTAGGTCTCCAACCTCTCTAGATCCCCAATGGATATCTGAGTCCCCTTGACTCGGACACTCAGTCGACAATGTCGCTCAACAAACTCCATAATGTTACGCCCCCGTGGTAACACTGGCTGCGTATTTCCCACCATCCCCAATGGTGGGAGACCAGTCAAGAAATACAAATCCTAGACCGTCAACTGAACCCTGTGCCCCTGCACTACAAACGCCTCATGATCCGGATCCCAATAATTGATAATCCAGGCCAACAAGGGCTCTCCAGCCCTCATCAAAGGGTTCTCCAAAAATTTCAGAACCCCATGTCTAGCCAGTGCATGACGAACACCCTGATCCGCCTAGATCTTCGTCCGTAGTGTACCTAAGTCTCTCTCTCTCCAATTTATTCGTATATCTGCCATATCTGCACAAAAACATCATTTTTGTCAGCCTACAGATCAACAAAACTATATTCTCTTACACCCCAACAGAATTTCAGCCCATAACAGCACTGACACCTCCCACACCTAGCAGGTCGCACTTTTTGGGCCAAACCTGGGCCAGGTCACACTTTTCACGCCAAAACCTGCATCCCAGGTCGCAGATTTTGCCCCAAAAAGTGCGACCCGACCGTAATGAGGAAGTAGGGGCAGTTTCTGGAATTTCAAACCCTAATCTGCAACTTCAATCCATCAAAAACAAAGCTTAGGATTAAGCCTCTTACCTGCAACTGACAGATTGCAATTCCAACGGTCGGTTTGTCTGCTACGATCACCGTAAGATTTAGAGCCTTCTCTCCTCTCCACATTCACCACAGCTACACAAGAAAATGAATGATTTTGGAGGGAAAATGCCCTATTAGAAGAAAACCCATGTTTTTTCTTTCGCCCGCTGCGACCAAACCATAGCCTTGTTTGACACACCGTCTGCACCGTTGGAAAGCTCTCACCGAGCACTCAAATGGGTATCTGTTAGTTTTTTATGTTCTGATACTTCACCAGGACACATTTTGTCCATGAAGGCCCTTTTCATCTCTCCTCCAAATCGAATTTCTTCATTTACAACACTTGTACCTGGGGCACCACTTTTCCTCCTTACTTGTCTTTGTTCATGTTGATTTTTGTCATGAGATACCCTATTGTACTCATGTTTTTATGGTTCCCCATCGGACCTTTACTATATGGCAGCACCATCACATCGCCCTTGTTTAGAGCATCCGAGTTGAGTCAACATCCGTCCTGGATTCTATCTGACGTCCCTTTGTATCCCGCTATAGTTCTCCACCCTTCATTACTTGGTCCACCTCTCGTGTTGCACAGTATGACCCTTAGTCCCCTTGTCCCCTATCCCTCACGATGTTGTGTCCGTCGCTGCCAAGCCATCCATGTTTTTTATGTTCTAATAAGGGCAGTCGTCCATCCGCCACTTCGTATCCCTCATGTCATCATCATTAGTGTCCGTCTGTTCCTCGCTCCACTATTTCCTCTCATGCCTTAGTTGGGGTTCCCTTATTTCCCTACCCATGATGGCCCGACTTCTGCCGACATCAGCGCCTTTAATCCAGAAGTCAGGTCTAGGGGGCAGTGTACCTTGGTTCGAGCTCTTTTCAGCCTAATCGTGATCTATACACTTGATGGTTCAGTGATGCAGCAGCAGCTATTTTTGATACCCGAGTGTGTATGAGATGTCTCAACCCTCAGGAGGGGGTGGCCCTGCAGGTAGCCCCCCACATACCCGGATGACTTCTTCATTCCAACACTTGATGCAACTCCTCTCATTTGATGATATCGGCCTCAGTCGCTTGTAGCACCTCTTCGATTTGCACATGTCGGTCCGATTTCGCGAGCCCTTACCTGTGTGTAGGGGGCATTTGGGTGTATTAATATCTCATGTACCACCATATTATTGTATAAGTCCTGCCGATTATTCCAGGCATTGCATGTATGTGGGATTCATCATTCTTGATTTCTGGCTCATGATTAGGCCAGCACTGGTTTTACTATTGCGTTTCATGGTTTTCCGGGCGCCTTATTCTTTGTACTATTGTCTCGGCGAGCATAGGTACGCCTCCCCCGCCGCCTTTTCACATTGGTACCACATCATACACTTGAGACTTGTTGCACCTGTAAGTCTCGTCTCCTCAGGGTCTAGTCCTCCACCACTTTAGATTACCTTACATTCCTCTCTCTCATTTCTATCTTGTTGTTTAGTGATTCAGTTCTTACAACGTACTTCGATCATACGATTTTCTCCTAACACTCGTACGTTGGGGGGAAATCTGTTACACCATTTTTTGGTCATCTAACCCATTATCATTAGATGAACCCAAGTACACCATGTAAGACTAATTTTACCCCAAGTAAAACCACTTTCACCACATTCGTTTACATTTATTGGTCATATTTAACCCAAAACAAGGTAATCAATTAAATAAATCATTATTTATTTAATTATTTCCTAAGAATAAGTTATTTAAATCATTATTTAAATATTATTCCTAGTTAAATTTGACTAAATCATTTTTAATAATTAAATAAACCATTATTTATTTAATTATATTCCCCTCATTTCCCTTAAATAATAAATAAATCATTTATTTATTTATTATTTATAAATAAAGGAATTGACCCAAGTCAAAAACCCTTTTTCCTCCAACAAATATAATAAAATATTCCTAAAGGGTGATTCTAGAATGTGATTAATAATATTTTATTCATGCACCGAGTTCTAGAACACCCCAATATTTTGTTATAAATAGAAGGGTTTTCCCCATTCATTAGTCACCTCCATTGCATTATATTACACTAGATCTACTCTTGGTCACCATTTCCATTTGTTTTCATTTTGAACTCCCATTGAGTTCCATGTTTGTTAGGGTTTTCCACATTAACCAAAGAGAGGAATTTTAGATTTGAAACACTGAGGACTTCCAAGAACCCATCCCACTGAGGAGAACTAGAAAACACCTTTCTTGTTTTCCTCTCAGGTGCCCCATTCTTTAATATAATATAAGATTCTTTTTATACATTGTTCTTGTCTTGTTCATTGGATGCATGGAGCCATTTTATATCTTATCTGCTTAATATATTTTATGCTTAGATCTAATTTTATGCAGAAAACTTAAAGATATTTTGCAGCCATACTTGATGTTAGGGCTACTTGATATGCATAGCTAAAGTGATCTTTTACGACGAAAGAATCATACTAACAGCAGAGTCATGGGAGGAGTACAAAATGGCAGCAACAGTGGAGATTTGAGTGGTAGAAGGCTTCAGCAGCACAAAAACAGTTCCCAAAATCATGTAATGCATAAGTGTGATGTATTTCTAGAGCACACCCTTGATGCTAAGAGGGAGTGTTGAGATTTTCTGTATTTGGGGTAGCATCAGTTGTGCTCTAGGTCCCAAATTTTGAGGAAGGACTAGAGTACACTGGATCTACAAGACCTAGAAATGGATTTGGGAAATTTCATTTGGTTTAGGGGATATTTAATTAATTAATTATTTTAATGTATTTCCTAAGTTAAAACTTAGAAAAAGGAAATAATTTAATTAAACATGCGATGAAATTGTCTTAAGTCACATGGATCAAGCTTTCTTTTAATCTTAGCCATTGATTAAATATTTAATATTGGTCGTTGATTTATCAATGAGAAAAGTATAAAGGAAAGGCTTGGGGTCATTTGTAAGATACACAGAGGCAAAGCACTGAAGCTAAGTTGAGATTATAGGTCGGGGTTGCTAAGAATTCTCAAGTGTTTGAGTTGCAGAGAGAGGAATTTAGACCAAGGGGATGATCTGATCCTAGGCTCTAGAATAGACAAGAAGCAGGGAAGAGATCAGGAAAGACAACACAGAGGAAGGTAGCAGCAGTAGTAGCAGCAACAGACAGTAGTAGCAGCAGGCGGCAGCAGTAGTAGCAGACGGCAATAGCAGCAGCAGTAGCAGCAAGGACAATGTGATTTTCAGGAAACCCTTCAAGGGTTACGTAGAGACCCTTAAGGGTAGCGTAATTACTGCATCACCTAGTCTTGGGTAACGCAGTCCCTTCTAGTGACAACACTGAGCATTTGGAGGCCTTCAGAGGCTAACGCAGTGTCTTTCAGGGGCAGATCTGGGGTTTCTAGGCCTAGATCTGGTAGATTTTTGTAAATCTCGTTTGAGGGCATGGATCAGTCAGTATTGTTGGTCTTAGATCAGCCAGGTGCTGCAGATATAGATTTTTCTCTGTAGGGTTTTCCAGATCTGGAACCCAGAGTTGTGTATTCATAAATATTCTTAATAATAGAGCCCTCCAGCAGCCAGAGACCGGTTTTCCCACATTAGGTTTTTCCAGGGACAGTTTGTCCAAAAATAACTATGTCACTTTTTCTATGTGTGCATGTGCTTATTCTAGATCTGAATTGGTAGAGATCTATTATGTGTTTTTCTTTGATGTTAACTTTAATTTATTCAGTTTATAACTTGTACAAGTAAGAGAAGCTTAACTGGATTAACATAAATAATTTCTGCATAAGAATTAAGATTCAGAAATTTCTAAATGCTTGCGTCCATGGAATTTAAGAAACTTTTTCAGGCCCAAATCTAGGTCACTGCCCATAATTCAATGACAAGCTCAGACATGAAATAAAACAGTGAAATAATGGTGAAAAATAAAATATTCGAACAAGGACTTGACTTAAGCCCTACTAACCATGAAAGGAATTTCGACAATCATGTCACACGGATATAATCTATAGGTTTAAATAACATATATGAGCATAGGGGTCTCATACTTATTTGAGAATCGTTAAGAAGAATTGTTGCTACATCGCATTAACTGCATTATAGTCTATTTAAGCATAGATACGTTGTTCAATCAATTACAAATCAAAACATAATGAGATCGATACATCATAACCATCATAAAACTCGATCATAACCAACATATAAGAAACATAAATGACTAGCATATAAAAATCATATAAGCCACAAAATAACAAGCATATTTACCCAACAATACAAGAGGAAAAGAGCTCTTATTTTCATAAGAAAAATGAAACCAAGTTTGGGACTTCCATGTTCCACCCAACCATAGACATGGTTGAGTCATATATCCCTTCATCTAGTCACCCTCATTCCATATTCCAAGCATGAATGTGGGATATCATAAAAAAAATACATCAAAACCAAAGCAGGGCTTCCAGAGGCCAAACCACCTCAACCCTCAACCAGTGATTCCAACTAATGGTCGAACATCACAACCATCACAGGTTGGTCTCTACCCAAGTTTTTCTAGGGCTCCATATCATTTGTTCTAACCAAGGCTCCAGGACTAGTAACTCAACCCCAATTGTTTTCAGGCTCCAAAGCATTTTTCCAACCAAGGTTCCAAGACTAGTAACTCAACCCACCTAGGGCTCCAGAGTGTTTTTCCAACCAAGGCTCCTGGACTAGTAACTCAACCTAACAATTGTCTGTCAGGCTCAAGAGCGTTTTTCCAACCAGGGCTCCAGGAACTTATAACTCAACCCACATCTAAAGGAATCATGAGAACAAACCATAAAACAATAATGAAAATGAAACCACAACACCATGGTTATCCAGGAAATGGAAAGGCTACACAAATCCATTATCAATCCAGTAAATCCTCCACACCAATGACATATCATGACCAATAAACCACATGCATACACCATGCATGCCAAAAATAGTGAGGAAACCGTACATGCAACTTGTTACATGAAATCAAAACTTGTTGTAGCTGTTGATCCCAATGTCCTCTTGCGCTTTCCTACTCTTTATTTTCCTTCTTGCTCTAAATCTCCAAGTATGCACACCCTCCAAGGGTGCTACAAGAAAACTCTAAATATCCAAGAGTATGAAAGAGAGAGAGAGAGAATAATGAGAACTCCAAAACTTCATTGAAAAAAAGCTTTCCAACTGGTCCTCATAAGCGTTTTATCAATGGGGCCTCTATTTTCTTCAATTTCCTCCTCACATGCACCCCATGGCCTTTCACCTCCCTTTTATCCTATTTTCCATTATTTTCATAAATAAAATGCCAATTATTCCCTTATGACTTTCCAAAGCCTTTTTTGTTGCCTTTGCCAATTTCCTTTAGCCATAATAACCAAAATGAACACCTGCCAGGGTGCTCTTACCACCATTCAGATTGAAATATGTGTTTGGTCTTATATATTTTTACATAGATTTTTAACTAGGGTTGTTACTATCTATGACATTGAATTTAGGATAAGGGACTTACTAGACTCTACTAAGGATATCATTAAATAGGATTGTCTAATTATCCTGAGAAACGCCAAGCCCCCCAAGAACAACCTTTGCAAACTTGAGTTTGAGGCTCTCAAAGCTTTGAACAATAACAAGCACATTGTTGTTTTTAAAGTTGGAAAAGGGGGAGATTCCATTATCTTAGATAAGGAATATTACTGGATGAAAATGTTATATCGCATTTGTAATAGCAGGAGTTATAGAAAACTTAATAAGAATCCCCTAAAGAATATTTCTAAAATGGTTGTTCTAGCCATAAAATAAAGTAGCATTGTTAGCTCCCTTAGCTAGAAGTTGATTGAGAGTAGCCCTATCATTCCTAGGATTTATCGTCTTCCAAAGATCCATAAGTAAGGGGCTCCTCTGTGTCCCATTGTCAACACCATTGGAGGGTTGACCTAACTTCTTGCTAATTTTTTTGCCAATAAGCTAAAACCTCTTGTTGGTCAGACTGAATCCTTTGTCAAAGATTCATCTTCGTTTGTCAACGAATTAAAGGGTATAAGGTTGGATCCTGGTGATAATTTGGTGAGTTTCGATATTACACTAGTATCCCCATTAACGAGGTCATTGAAGTCATCAAGCGCATTATGAACCCAGATACAACTTTTTTGGTTGAAATATGTCTTACTTCTACATTCTTCAGTTTTGAAGGTGATTTTTATGAACAAACTTGTGGTGCTGCCATGGGTCCCCCCCTTTCCCCAATAGTAGATAATATATTTATGGAGGAATTTGAATCTAAGACTTTTTCCTTAGCTCTATTCCAACCTAAGATTTGGAAAAAAAATTTGGATGACACTTGCATCATCTAGTCTCATGTTCGGGAAAAGTTGGAGCTCTTTTTCTAGCAACTTAACAATCAATCTAGTTCCATAAAGTTTACTATGGAATTTGAAATCAATGGCAACCTCCCTTTCCTAGATGTTATTATTTCAAAGAGAAGCAATGGTTCTTTCTACCACCAGGTTTTTCGGAATAGAACTCACACCGAACAATATCTTCATGCGAATTCACATCATTTCCCCACTCAAAATATAGGTGTTCCCAACACCTTAGGCACTTGGGTGTTACAAGTTTCTGATGAAAACCACCTCAATGATGAAAAAACCCATCTCCTTAGTGTTTTAATAAGAATTTTTATAGTAAGCGCCAATGTATTATAGCCTTCCTTAAGGCTGAAAAAGGTCCTAGGATTAAAAAAGATCTGAAAGATTGGTTTTCAGGGTGCATCTTCCGTTTATCGAAGGAACCACAAACAAAATTGCTAAGATCCTCGAAAAGCATAAGGTTCCTTTGACATTTAGGCCCTTAAACACTATCTAAAGCTCCCTAAGATCAGTAAAGGACCATGTGAACCGTAAAGATGGGAAAGGTGTTTATGTCATCCCCTTGCTCCTATGGGACTCCTTACATTGGTGAAATTGGCCACTCAATTAATTAGAGGATTCATGAGCACACAACTAACAACAAACATGGATGGTCCCACTCCTCTGCTTTGGCAGAACATGTGGAAAAGACAACACATCACATTTGCGTTGAAGAGGTGAGGGTCATTGCAAGGATTGATCATTTTCATCACCTTAAGTTTAGGGAGGCCTTGGAAATTAAAAGAAGGCCTATCAATCTGAATAGAGACGATGCTTTCACTATTAGTAGATGTTGGATCCCTACCTTGTATTCCTAAGTTTTTATAATATTTATTTATTATTATTATTATTAATCAGAATTTCTTGTATTCCTTTATTTCTTATTTATTTACTATTTTATTTTCACCATGTTATTTTATTTTTTGGATTTAAATAATAAAATTGAGCTAATTCATTATCTTGATTTATATTTATATTTTATTTTTTCCATTTTCTTATTACTATTTTTAGTTTTATTCCTTAGAAAAGTTAAATTTGACCTTATTATTTTTATTTTATTTATTTATTTGTTTTCATTTTCTTATTACTATTTTTCAATTTTATTGTTTAGAATAATTAAGTTTGACCTTATTATTACCGTCCTTCTTTCTGATTAAAATATTAGTATTAATAGAATTAATTTAGTTATTTATTTACAGCTAATTTTCATCCATTGCTTTATTTTAATTAAAAATTGTTGATTAATTAATGTTAACTTTTTAGTCAAAACCAGTTGTTATATTCTAATGGTTAGAAAACATCTCTCGCCATCTATTTAATCTAATGTCATGATCTCGTTCTTCATCTTTTCTTGAAGATGAACCTCACTAGATGGTTTGAAACGTGTCGACTAAAAGTTCTTTTATGTGATTTTTACCGAAAGATATCTCAACATTCATAATATGGATCACAGAAGCCTGAATTATGGTATAGTAATAGTTAGATAGTTTGTTGAGATATTTGTGTTAAATATTTTGTATTTCATAATTGAAACAGGAAAAAATCCAAAATTATAGTAGGAATAATGTCCAATTGTAATAAAGAATTGGAATAGAGAACTCCTAAAATCTTCTTGAAATTCCACGAATGGATAGTCCCACATGTGAGTTATGGGGGTTGACGTGGCCTCCACTTAGTAGCATGGTGGTCAACAAGGTGGTCAATTAGGGGGAGGCATAACTTCCATATATGAGCTCAAGTTGGGGTGATTTTCACATTAGAAAGGAATTAGTGCATAGAACAATTTCAATAGATTCTAAGCTATGGTTGCAAGATTTTAAACCAAAAAAGTGCCATTTGATACCTCAAAATGGCTCTAGAAGGTTCCAAACTCCAATTTTCAAATTAGGGCCTGCAAGCCAATTCCTTGAATTTTTTAAACCTAGAAAATATCAAGATAGATGGAACTTATATAATGATCCAATATATATCATTCCTCCCATTTAGGGAGGATTTTGGTCCCCGAAATATTACTAAATAAGATGAGAACAAAATTTCCCTACCTTCTCCCTAGAGTACCATTTCACCTTTCTTGGAAGTTGTCCTTTTAGCCTAATCTACTAGAGGTTGTGCTTCCCTTGTCTAGTAGTTTTGGACCTAGTCTGGATTTGTAAATTTTCGTGGATATTCCATTGGTAGTTTGTCATAATATATCTGATAAAATTATACTTAAAATTCTGAAATATGCACTATTAAGGTTTTATTTCTCTTTAGATTTATGGATATGTAGATTATTGTTAATTGTGTAGAAATGAAAATTAAAATTATACAGAAATTAGATAAAAATTAAATAAAAACTCAAAAACCATGATTTTACACAAGACATGACCTGGGAAACCCTTTTGGGAGAAAACCCAGCTAGAAAGTTAGGCAAATTTTCTCTCTTTCTTTGAATAGAAAATGGTTGTGAGTACAAATAAGTATGACTTGTGGCCCATGGGCTACGACAATGCGCAAATCCTCTCTGTGTGCACTATATCCTATCCCTTTTAGATATTTTTTCTCATCTATGAAACAAATGCACTTGAAATAATGGAACCCCTTTTCCTCCTAGTGGCCTGGTTATAACATAGCTCGATAGCCTACTGGTGGTTAGGTTTGACTACCTCAACTCTTAACTAGAGTTCAATATGGACTCTTCTATTGTCTTATTCATTATAATCACATGGATAGCCCCTTTTCCATGAATAATGGGGACTGACATGGCATCCTTTCGAATTATGGTGGTGAAAACAGGAAGGTCACCTTCTGAGTGGCATAACTTTTGCATACAGACTCAAATTGAAGTGATTCTTGCACCATTGGAAAGGAATATTTGTATGTAGAATATGAAAAAAAGATGTTGCACAAAAGTGGTAAAGTTTTATCCCCAAAAAATGTCATTTGATGCCTCAAAATGATCCCAGAAGGTTTCAGACCCCAATTTGACAAACTAGGCCTCGCTCAGGTAAAAATGGTCCAGTGAGTTTATTCCTCCACTTTTACCACTTTGAAAGTATTGAAATGGATGGAAAAAAATATAATGATCTAATCTAGATCACTTCTACAAAATTGTACCTTCTACCAACACCACCTGAGCTTTTTTTGCTAAGTCCTCTATGGTATGATTGACTCATTAGTTCTTGAATCTAACATGGAATGTTCATAGAGTTTCATATTCTCGATAATATCTACTGAGTAAATGCACTTAGATAGAGTTTGTAAGAAGTATCACCCACCTTCTCCAATAATTCAAAATGACCATACCGCAAAGTCTTGATATTATTATTAGGATCATGTCACATTTATTTATTTAGCCACAAACAAACTTTGTACCCCACCTTGAATGTCTTCTCAGTTTTGTATTGATCATGTTAGGTCTTGTAATTTTCCTATGATTTCTTCAATGTCTCTTAAAATAATTGAAAATGGATTGTCCCTAATATTTTCAACAAAATCCTCTACTCTCATTTATTTTCCTATGATATCTTCCTTCACTTCTCCCTGCTATCCATATAAAACATGTAATATCTTTATTTTTACCATTGATTAAAATTGTAATTAATTTTAGGTAATTATGTTAATGGTATTGTATTTCCTTTGTTTCAATAAATGAGTTGTTATTGAAACAAAAATTGAACTAGATGAATAGAGGAACAATGCATATTTAATCTAAGTGTTTGATTAATTTAAAATATTGAGCATCCAACTAGAAACATACGAGCATTGGTATGAGCTATGATACCATGAGTGGAAAAGTGATGAGGGAATTGCGGGGAATTATCTTGCCAAGCCTCACCATAAAATTTGAATTTAGATCAGCCTCTTAAATATGGGAGTTGGGGTGGTAGTTGCAATAGTTATTCATAATTTAATGGAAGAAATGGGTTGAGTACATTCCTTGGATTTTGAACTTGACCCAAGTATTGCTTAGGAGACTAAGAAAAATGTGGGACTTTACAACAATAAACTACATTAATTATGGAAAATCATAAAAGGGGGAAAGACCCATGAAGGAACTGAGTGTGTGAAACATTCATTCACATAGGTATTCAAGTATTAACACATAGAGAAAGACAACCACACATAGAAAAGACACATATGTGCCTAAGTAGTGAAATTCACTAGTAGAATGTTGACATTCCCGAGTGGAATGATGGATAAAGAATTTTGGGTCATTAAATCATGTTTTGGAGTCCCAAATATACCTATAAAAGTTCCAATCACAAATTATAATGTTGTTGGTGTGTTTTGGGATCTATAAAAATGGGCTTTTTTTTCCCAAGGAAAAATCATAATTTTCATTAATATGTGAAAATTACATGTTGTAGATGCATTGCATATGCATTTTTGTGACTATGGTCACATCATATAGTTCTGAAAAAATACCCTGAGGGGTGTACACATACGGCTGTCAAAATAAATTACAATAAATACAATAATTTAAGTTCGGTCATATAATGATCAAAATCTTTCAAAAAACTGAATTTACATCCATCAAATGCTTGGTTGGTTAATGAATTGACGATGATAATAGTTGTAGTGTTGTAAACCCTTCTGTATGCCAGAGCCCCCTATGTTGGACCGCTTTCGCCTTGGATATTTCATCGGAAATGATGTTGCGTTCCCTGTAAATATGAGAACAAGAGATGGATAAGAATTGAGCTTTCAGATGCTAGAGATCTTCCAAGATAGACCAAAGTGTGTGCACATGACATAAAGCAGATTTATTGAACCAATTGATGATGATTTTAGAGTCTCCAAATATTTGTAAGTGGTGGACATCATGCTCTAATGCAAACTGAAGGAGATTATGAAGTGTGATGAGCTCAGCGAAGTTGTTCGTGCCCGGTCCGAGAACCATCTTGATTTTGTAAAAGTGTTTTGGAGTGATATGAAGAAGGGCACCACCACCACAACCCATGGGTTGTCCGAACCATCGAATTATGCCTAGGGGAAGTCGAAGTTAATGACTTCGGGTGTGATTGTTCTACGGGGATGTGGGGGGTCTTCATCAAGGATGCAGTTGTAGGAGGATAAAATGCATGATGTAATTGAGTGCCAATTGGGAGGGTGATCCTGGAATATGGAACCATTCCTGGCCAAAAAAATTCCCCGACAAATGAGGAGGGGAAGATTCCTAGCCTTATGCGGAGAAGTTGTTTGCCACCAGTTTTTCCAAGCCTCCACTAGATTTTTTCCATTCCACTGCGAATTGATGCCCAAATCAGATAGAATAGAAGTCTATAATTCCTGAGAGGAGTGGCAGGTGAGGAAGATATGATCTATAGATTCAGAGTCTATCCAACAGAGTGAACACCAAGAGGGTCTATGAATGGTTCTTTTTTGTAGGTTTTCCATTGTGGGAGAAATGTAATTAAGTATGCACCACATGAAGAAGCAGGTGCATGGTGGTGCCTTGAGCTTCTAGATGCACTTCCACCACCAAGTTTGCATTTGTGGAAAGTGATCTGAATATATGAGTAAGTAGCCTTCTTTAGGGGAGTGAAGCCAAAATTTAGAGGGGGCCCAAATTAATCCATTATCCTCTGTACATATATGGATATGGCTTTTAGATAGAGTGGTTGTGTATGACTGCCAATTTTGGTGCATCGGCCCAGGGAGTCCAAGTCTATTGGCAGTTTTCCAACCTTGTAGATAAAGAGTCGAGGAAAAATGGTCAGCGATTTGTGCAATGAAGTGGATGCCTTGATTAGATATATGGTTAATGGTCTCTCAGGGAAGGGTGTGCACATTCCCACATCCTAACCAGGGATCAATACCAATGTGCACCATATTTCCAGATCTCATTCTCCAAGTTAGACCATTTCGAATGTGTGGGAGTGAGGCAAGGACAACCTTCCATATAGATGATATGTTTTGGTGGCTCCAAGAGGGTTGTCTGATCCAATCGATGATATTCAAGGGTCGAATGTATTTCATGTAGACCACCTGCATCTAGAGATTATTGGAGGTCATAATCATCCATCCCATTTTTGTTGTGAGTGCTTTAGAAAAAATGTCTAGGTGATGCCCCATCCTCCCCATTTTTTGGGGAGGGAAATGCGGTCCCATTTAATCCATGAAAATGTATGACCTTCCTGGTTTCCGTTCCATAAAAACCTACTGCATAAATGTTGTATTCTATCAATGATGGCTCGAGGTATCCAAGCAAGTGACATCCACTAAACTGGAGTAGCTTCCAAGACTAATTTTATTAAGGTGAGGCGACCTGCCCGAGATAGCCATCTATTGTGCCATATAAAAATTCTCTTTTCCAATTTGGAAATAAGCCATGTCCAATCTACGATGCGATAATCTGAGGTTTTTAGTCTAAACCCGAGATATCGGAGGCCATCAAGAGGATCCAGAGGAGTGAAGGGAAATCGATTCAAAGCAAGTCTCCTCTCCTGTGGAGTGCATCCAAATACAGATATGGTCAATTTTAGTGCATTACAGACCATGCCAGTTGCAATGCTGAAGTCAGCAAGAGCTATTGAGAAAGATAGAGTGTCACCAATGGATCCATTGAGTAGAATGAGAACGTCATAAACAAAAAGAAGGTGGGAGAGTGTGCATCCTTCTGAAATTTTGATGCCCTGAAAGCGATCCTGATTCTTTTCATCCATGATTAGTCGGCTCAAAGTTTCTATTATGAGTAGGAAGAGGAGTGGGGATAGTGGGAATCCCTGTCGAATTCCTTGTTCATAGTGGAAGAAAGGAGATGCGGATCTGTTGATGAGGACACTAAAAGATACATTGGTGATGTAGCACATGATCCATTTGATGAAGTTGTAGTGGAAACCCATGTGGGTGAGAATCATGTGAATGTAGAGCCAATTGGATTGGTCAAAGGCCTTAGTGAGGTCCAATTTAAGAATGATTATTTTGAGCTTCTTGTGTTTGATGGAGTGGAGCACTTCCTAGGCAGTGTCGATAGTTTCATGAATCTGGTGGTCATGGAGGAATGCAAATTGTTCAGGAGATATGTGTTTAGAGAGGATGGGCTTGATGTGATTTGAAATGATTTTGGCTATGATATTGTAAATGCAATTGCAGAGGGAGATAGGTCGATAATCAGAGAAAATCTTGGGATCGTCAAATTTGGGTGTGAGGGAAATAAAGGTAAATTTAAAGGCGTCGTTTAATTTCCCCATCGTGCGACATTCTTCAACCAGATTGTGGATGTTCTGTCCCATGATCTCAAAGAAGGCCAAGTATAATTCAATGGGTCAATCATCAGGCCCAAGAATATTGTCTTTTGGAACCATTTCAAGGTGTCTTGGAGTTCTTGAATGGTGACAGGTTGTGTCAATTATTCTTCATCATCCATTTCCACAAATCTGGGAAATAATCTAGTCGCTCTTATGATTTCATCCAAATTAGTGTTGGCAGGAGCCCTATAGAGGTTGCGAAAGTGTTCCACCCCCATGTGAGCCAACTGATGGAAATTATGGGCCTGATTTCTATTTTCTTCCTCCAGTGACCAGATGGTATTAATAGCTTTGCGTCCATTTGCAAATTGATGGAAGAATTTGGAGTTTTCATCGCTAGATTTTAGCCATATAGCTCTACTCCGAAGGCACCAAGTTTCCTCTTGTTCCTTGAGTATCTGAGTTCATTCAGTAGCAAGCTGAGTGAGATGTATCCTGGTAGCTATTGTGGTCATCCCATCCATCAAGGCAGATTCTATATCAGCAATTTCAAATTCAATTCTGCATAGATTTTCCTCATTCTTTTTCCTCCTATCCCGAGCCCATGTCTTGGTAAGCTTCTTGATAGCTGACATCTTAGCAGAAAATGTCACGGAGGGTGAGGAACCAAGATCAGAGGGGTGGGAAGTCCAAAATTTGGTGACTAATTCAGTGTAATCCGGGTGGGAGAGCCAAGTGGCATTGAACTTGAATGGGTTGCAGGGCTTCCCACAGCCTCGGGCAAGTTCCATATAGATGGGGAAGTGGTGAGAAATACCCCCAGATCCCACCCATTGTCAATGTGATAATCTAGAGGTGGTTAAGGATTCGTGAATAAGAAAATGATCCAATCTGTGAGCAACAAAGGCCTCTCCAACCTCGTGATTGCTCCAGGTGGGGTGGATCTGAGGCATAGGGATGTCAACTAGGTGATGGGTCTCAATGAGCTGGATAATATCGGTAGCCAAAGGATCATGTTGTGCAGGGGGACCCCAAGATTCAGCAAGACCCAAGGAGAAGTTAAGGTCACCACTGAGAATAATATTGTGGGCAGAAAAGAGGGAAGTATTGAAGAGGTTTTTCCAGAAGGGTAGACAAGAGCTGCAGGGTCCATAAATATTTATTAGACGGTATTCTGACCCAGGGTCATAAGAGAAAATATCTACACCCATAAATCCTTCCCCGCCCCATTTATTGAGTACCTTAATGGATCGAGGGTTTGTGCCAAGTACAATTCCTCCAGAGCGGCCACGAACATCCATTTCCTGAAAGTTCCCACCCGGGCAGGTGGTTCTAAGGGCAGAAATCACATGTTCAAAAGAGTCAAGGGTTCCTTGCAGAAATATGATGTCTAATGGTGTGCCAATCAATAATATTCGCAGGGCCAGATTTTTTGCAGAGCTAGCTAGCCCACGATATTTAAAGGATATGAATTTCATGAGGTAACCAGTGGCTAGGTCATCCGTGCTCTAAGGACCCCTTCAAGAGTGTTTTGTTTGTCATCCAACACCTCCAGCCCAGCCTGAATGATTACCTTGGATATGTTAGAGTGTCTTCCCCTACAAGCTTTGGATCAAATTGGATCCAAAATCCCTAAACCTCCGGGTCCAGAGAAGGAGGGTTTTGTGAGAGATCGCAGGAGGTAGGAGTGAGAGCTCCATGAGTCCAATGAGGATGTAGAGGGGGCTTGAGAAGGAGGTGAACCAGTAATGGTGGGGGGGAGGTCAGAAATAGAGGGCAGGGAGAGGGGAGGTAGGACATGTAATAGACAGGATGTGTCGGGCAGCTGATCAGGGGAATGAAGTGCACTGTGCAATCAATGAAACAGATGCAGATGTGAAAAAATGAGAAACAAGGAAAGAGGAATGAGGTTTACCCGAAGCAAGTTTGGCCACCGCTGCCCAAGCCGTTTTCATCTGGGGGGAAGGTGGAACAGGAGCTGTAGAGGCAGGCTTGGGCCCCTGAGCATCTTTCTTGCCTTTGCGAAGGTCTGCCAAAGTGTTCACAGGAGGAGGATCAGTTAATGTCTCCTGTGCTTGTGAATGATCCGGTTTTCCAACATCAGATGGTCCTTTGAGAAGGGGGCAATCCTTGTAGAGGTGACCAACCTCATGACATCTCTGACATCGATAAGGTACTCCTTCATAATCCAGGGCCTGGATGCAGAAAAATTTCCTCCATCAAAGAGTGATGGCCTCTTCCAATCCTTCACGGGTGTCCAGGTGAACCAAGATCCTGGCCATTGTCATAATGCCTGAGGTTAAATAGGATTTTTCATGATCTAGATAAGTGCCTAGTGTGTTTCCTATATGTCGCATGATGTCCTCTGACCAGAAATGGAGCGAGAGACCCGGCAACCTAACCCAGACTGGCCCTACACCAAGTTTTTCTCTCTCTGGATCGAATAGGGGGCTCCATCGTTTGAACATGATTGGAGCTTGTTCAATGTGCCATAGCTTTGAGAGCACCCAAGAAACCTATTCTGGGCAATGAAAGTGAAGTGCAAACCATCCCCGAGGGAGAATGACTACCCACGACAGTTCCTCCATGATAGGAATCCAGATCTCATTCATCCATGTGCGCAATCGATTGAGGTTGTATCGCCACCCTTGAACATGGCTAACTAGGACTCGATCTGCCATGTCCATTACCTCTCCCAAATGGAGCCCTTCGCCGAGGTTGAGGTCAAAATTCCTGTTACCTTTCTTTATGCACTACGAGTGTCGACTTCCCCTATGAGCTGAGTCTGATCCCCTCTGTTCAAGTTGAGGATTGGTCTCCTGGTCTAAGGTGGCAGAGTTTGAATCATCCGTGGGAGAGACAATAAGGGGAGATGAAAAGCATCCTAAAGATGCGAGGACCATTCGTGGCGATGGAGTGCCGAAGGGAAAGTGTGGAGGTGGTGTAGTATCTTCAGGTGGTTGAGCGCCGGGATGGCCATGAGGGGGAAAATGGAAGTACCTTGGAGAAAGGTGGTGAGGAAATGAAGAGTAGATGGAGAAAATACAACAGTCTCCATCGACGACAAGGAGCTCGGGGGTATATTCGGTAGATCTGCAAGAGAAAATGGAGGGGAGTCAGAAAAAAGGGGAAGGTCGGTGGGAAGAGGGCCAAGAAAAGGATGGGCGAAAGTCGAAGGGAAGCAGGGGTTCTTAGAGGCCGCCTTAGGAATTTTGAGGGCCAGTGGGGCACTAGGTGGCACGGGGTAGTGAGGGGATCCCCATATATTGACTCCATCGAGGGGGTTCGGCAAATAATCAACAAATTTGTTTCCATAGCTGGCACAGTAAACTCAAACCATCTGTGATCGATGCTGACCTCTCAACATCGGAACCGATAGGGAGAGCGAATGGCAGTTACAGATAATCACTGGTCGTTAGCAGGAAAATGCGGATGCTCGACGGAGTTGTTGCGGCCGTATCCCTAACCCTTCAGTGAAAAACCCTAACCCGCTTTAGTGTGGTAGGGTAGGAGTGAATGGAGCTCTGTCCCCTTCCCCAACACCAGAATCACTAGTGTCTCCTAAGATATTCTATTAATATCTTTTTATTAATCCCTAAAAATGGGTTGTTACCTATGAAACACTTGCAAAATAGATCTTAACTCTAGTTAGCTAGAGTGGACTATGATTATATGTCTGTTGGTTAAGCATGACAAGTGAGAGGTGGGGAAATCACCGAGCGACTGTAAATAAGTGAAGGGGGTTCCCTTTTATTATTTTTTAACCAAGCTAAGAGGTTTTTGTAGCCGCTACAACCCCCCTCCAAAAATTTTCCTACGCTTCGATTTTGGAGCCTACCTTTTGTCAAGAAGAACTTTTCTTTCTCGGTCGTCAAGTGCCTAATGATTTTTTAGTGTCATAATCACTCATTATTTTATGCAACACTTTTGCAATGTTTTGACTAAGTCTTTTTGCTAGTTGTTGCACAACTTTGACAAAATTTTAATTTCCTCCAAACACAAGCCAACTTTTGTCTTGATCTAGAATTGATTGTTGGTCTTGCCTCTAGGAGCTACGCAATCCTCTGTTGTTGGAGATTGTGTAATCCCTTGAGGAGTTGAACTATGAAATCCTATCATACAGGAAATCATTGGGCAAGTAAACTGCACAATCTTCCACTGAGAGTAAAAAATGCACGATCCATTAAGCCAATGGACTACGCAACTCCTTGTCACTAGGAATTTCTTAGTCCTTTCTACCAGTGGACTGTGCAGTCCCCTAAAGTAAGAAATTGTGCATCCTTAGAAAGTAGGGAGTGTGAAATCACCTATGGACAAGTGGCACAAAGTTTCTATTTCTGATCTAAGAACAAGTGTCGCTTTCTCCTTGAAATTAAGCATGATCGTTATAAACCATAACCTATTCCCATGGGGGATGAATATATATAATAGAGGCTTGTAGAGCTCATTTTCACACTAGACATTGGAGCTATAATATTCCCCATGAGATCAAGGAGCTTCAAATTTTTCTTGTAGTGCTTTTCGGGGTAAGTTTTAAAGTGTCTGTTTTTACTGTTTTTTCCACCGCTTTTGTTTCTTTTGTGTTTGCAAGTGTCACCTTTCCTGTTTCTTGTTGTAGTTACTGGATTTTATGCTATATTTACCTTGGACAAGTGTTTTTTCAGTTTTTTGTTCAATTTTAATGTGTTGGATCCCTCCCAAGTTATTTTTCCTACTATCATTTACTGCTACTGGGTCTTTTTTGCATGCATGATCTTCCCTTTTGCATGATATTTTCTAGTTGATGTTAATGATTGATCTAAATTATCATAAGGAAGATCTAAACTTACTCCTTCCTCAGCTTCATATTTGGAAGCTTGCATCTCTCCTGAGAAAGTTTGTGCAATTATTCATAAGTTGTTGCCATCCCTTACCGGGAATTACACAATTCCAAGACTCAAGCTTGTCCATTTTTAGTTGTGACTGCACAATTCGAAATCATTGGCTTTCCTAGTTATGCATCGTGCAAGTCCAACCATCAGTTGCCCAACCTTGGCCTCTAAGACTGCGCATTGTACTATTCTCTCTCTCTTGTTCCTAGCTGATACTGAGCATTGTGTAGTCTCAAGCCTCAATCTATCCATATGTTAATTGAAACTAAGTAAATCCTCCTCTCTCACTATGCATTGTTCAATCCCTGAGCTTAGCCTACCCTCTTCTAGCCCGGAATTGAGCAATCTATCTCCGCATCACTGTGATTGTTGATTTTTTATTGATTGATGAGTTGAATTTTTTATAGCTAATTTTATTTTTCTATGAGTGGGTATCTTGCCACAAGTACTACAGGTCTTGAGAAAATTTATTTTTAAATAGTAGAAAACATCATGCCTCCGAAGAGATCAACATCAAAAGAGACTACATAAAGCGGTACCAATGAGGTGGTCGAAATTCCTTCATCCTCAATTCCCATTCTAATTTATACACATTTGTACATTGAAAAGACCCAAATATCACATGGAATATTGTTAAGGATGCATTCATGACCACATCATTTAAACCAGATATGGAGGATAGATAGTTTTATATCAACAACCAATAGTTGGGGCTTCACATGGTTTCTTGCATATTCCTGGTATTACCTTGTGAAAATGTCATCAAATGGACTCTGCAAGGATTCAAAACCAAGAGTGTGTCCTTGAATAACGCTAGTGGGCAGCATCTTTCCTCCTACCATCCACACAAAATCCACTCGATCTATCACCTGCCTAAGCCTAAGTGGGTGAAGGAACTGTCAATTTTTTTCTAGACACCGACAAACACTTATAAGACTAGTTCACTCAGAAAAGTGTTTAAGTACTTGATACTATTATGTTGTTGGATTTATGGATAGAAGAATACTATATGCTTCCCAAAAGGATGGGTTTATGTTGGAACAAGGTCCTCCAAAGGCTACGAATTGGGACAGTTTTGAGTATTTTTGTATATTTTTTGCATATTTTAGTCTAGCATAGGGGTTTTGGGGTGGGTCAAAGGGTAGACCTAGAGTACACAAACCACGGTTTGCGGACCACAGAAAATATTAGGCTAGATCGTTATAAATAAAAGGACATTTTTAGTCAATAAAAGGCATGAGTTAAGATTGGTGCGAATTACGAGTTAGTAGATCTGTTTGGGTTATTGGGCGAAAGGACTCCTACTAGCTCTGTGCGCAGAGATCCTCAGTCCTGTTGTGTGCAGACCCTACTGTTGTGTGCGTAGGTTGGGTTTTGGGTATTGTGAAAGGATCTAAAGGATTAATGAAAGCGGAATGTTGTTGGAATATCAGAATCTATTAATGCGAATCTATGATATCTGTTATGTTATGCATGGTTCTGTGTTAAGCTACGAAAGTAATTGTCTTATTTGCTTATACTACATTGACATCTAATCTGAATCTGTCTATTATACTTTATGCAATAATATTTGTGATAGTTGCATTATTGGTCTGTGAATTTATGATCTGTTGTTCAATGTGATTATAATTGGTATTGCGCACGTGGATGCGAAGGGATCTATAGATCTGGGTTCTGTGATATACGATCTGGTAATTGTGAAGTCGAACACAGCTCTGCTTGACTTACCTACCCTCTCCCAGGGTGTGGAAACCTGGTTCCAGCACCCTTCCATACTGCTTTGGGTGATACTTTGGCCTGCGCAAGCAGGTCATTGCCGAAAGGGCCAGTAGTATAGGGGTTTGTTGGCAAACCTTAACCTCTAAACCTGGGTCAGGACCCCTCTAGCCAAAAAATGGTTCCATTTCCAGGACCGGGAGAATTTTGAGAGAGGGATCGGGTAATGCCAAGGCCGTATTGGAAACCTGAAGGAAAAGAGATTGATGAATGATTTGAACAGCAAGTTTCGGAATTCACAGAAAAAGAAAACTGCAGTAAGAGGTTCACCACCGAAGAGTGGAAGAATAATTATGTTTTCACAGAGATCTACAAGATCTTCTTTGTAACAATTGCGATCGAGCTCTAGGAGTGGCTTGCAAGGTTGGTCGGATGAGCGAGTCACACATTGGACCCCAGAATTGATCCAGCAGTTAGAGAAGACTGATAACACCATCACTCGCATGGTGGACCACAGAGCAGACAATGTTCTAAGAGGGTTCGTGAAATAATTTTCCATCAATTAGTTCATCTCCTACTCTAAAGCAAAGCGAATATTCTTCAAGGGATTCCGGGGTAAGTTTCTGAAGACCTTACCATTGCTTATTAAGATATTACTGTGCGAAAAGAGTATTATGTGTAGCCACACTGAATGAATGACCTTTTATCCGGACAGGAGTATGACATGAAGTGGCAAGTACTATCGGACCAACCAAGAAGGAGATAGATTTGTCTACACTCCGGCAAGAGCAAAAACTGCGCAGAGTCCTCCAGCCAGACCACTTTCGAACCAACTTAGGGGTGAGAATTCACCTACACCTCTGCCACCATTGGAAGACGACATGGTTGCGCATATGAAGTTGCCTACCTTTAAGGGTGTGGGAGATGAAGACATGGATCAACTCTGGTTTGTCGCAGAATCGGTATGGACTGCGCAGAACGTAGCTAGTGATGCGGTGAAGAGGGCACAACTATCCCTTGCCTTCGAAGGAAGAGCTTTGGACTAGTACATGGGATACATTGCCCAGCATGCGAACACAACCATTGAAGAGATTAAGAACGCCTTGAAGCAACAGTTCAAGAAGCCTAAGTCCTACTCTCAAATAGTGGTTGATCTAAAGGATTTCAAGCAAGGGCCTTCTGAGTCTGTGTGGGAGGCCAATCAGCGACTGAAGAAGGTAATCAGAGAAGGAGGATTTTAGTATGATGATATAAAGCACACGGAATGGTTCATTGCTATGCTAATGCCTCACATGCGCATACCTATGGGTCACCAAACTTTCGAATCGCAGGAAAAATCCCTGTAGGTCGCTCTGAAGTTAGAATTTGCACCTAGAGATGATACCCAGCTGGGCGTCCAACAGATCTAAGGACAATTGGAGGCGATGCACATGGAGATCCAGAATCTGCGAAAGGAGCGAGGAGCAGAGGCTAGCCCTGAAAGATGGTGCATACGATGCAGGTGAATGGTCACACCAAGGATAACTGCCCTCTGTTAGCAGACTATATGCAGACCGGGGGACCTTGTCTGTTGCACCCTAGGGAAGTTGCAGGATCAAGTGGGTCGGAGCTATGGTGTGATGATTGTCGCATTGCGAGGCTGCACAACACAAACCATTGTCCCCGCCTTGCTGCATATGTCCTAGAAGTAAAGCAACAATGGTGCAGGTTCTGCAGGTCGGTAGTAAATGATGAACAGAACTGTCGGACGTATGATTTGATGATTGATCGAGGGAGCCTATATAGGGTACAGTCGGATCCATCCTCACCAAGATCCCTCTCGATCACAGGGGAGGCGGAAGAGGTGGAAGCGCAAGTCGAGGACGAGGGCAACTAATCTATTATAACTGTGGAGAAGTAGGACACTTTTCCAGGGACTGTCCAAACCCTATAAGGCATTCCTGCCAGTATTGCAGACAGTTGTACCATGCCATTGAATATTGTCCAATCTTGATAAAAAAGAAGCAGGAGAAGCAGCCAACACCTACGCAGAATGCGCAGAGGGTTAAGACTAAACTGCGAGACAAAGATCCAAGTGTGAATGTCGTAACACGCAGTGGGATGGCCACCGGGGGGCCTGGGGAGAAGACTGTGACCAAACCTCTGATCTGACAAGTAGTTATCAAGTAGGAAGGTTTGGATCTAAAATAGGAAAAAGAAACATTTGTCATAGCTCACAAAGACTTTTCTGAGGCAGAGGTGTCTACTTCGCACCCGTCGGGAGACCTCAAGGCAGATGAGGAGGTCAAACCATTTTTATAGGCATGTATGAAGCTGCTGCGCAACCCAAAGGCTATGGAAAATCTTCAGGCATTAATAAATAGCTATGCAGCATGACCTAGCCTCCCCTAAGGACGTACACAAACTATATACATATAAGAAACGCACTGGTAGGGAGATGCAGTTGACTGCGTAGATCGGCGATTAAGAGATGGATCAGGTTATTTTGGACCTAGGGTCAAATGCAAATGTATTACCTCAACATACTTGGCAACAAATGGGGGAACCTAAGTTGGAATGGTCCACTATCCAGCTGTGTATGGCCAATCAGCAGAAGATCATACCCTTGGGGAGACTATCGAAGATCGTGGTGGATATCGCAGGGGTCAGGGTCCAGGTTGATTTTGAATTAATTCAGATTGTAGAAGATGCGAACCCCTACCCTACTCTCCTAGGCTTGGATTGGGCCATCAATATGGGAGGCATCATTAACCTAAAGAAGAGAAGCATGGCATTTGAAAATAACGGTACAAGGGTAATAGTACCATTAGATTCCGTGGAAGGTGAACGATACAGAGAACCGATACGCGACTAAGAGGATGTGGACCACATCTATAAGTTGACTGTGTGAGATGAAGATTGGATCAACCACATGGCAGATGGAGTACTCTGCTGGGAAAAGGACAGTGAATTCTTCTCCGAATCCGATGGGGAGATAAAGAATTGGAAAAACTGGTTACATGATGTCTCTGCACTACGATGTCTTCGGGTCACAAAGGAATTCCGCTAAGTTTCCTTAGAGGTAAGAGACCTACCTTATTTTGATGGTTTTGGTAATATTAAGGAATTTTTACGAGCATTCTAAGCTAAGGTTCCAAGGGAACGAAGGCTATGGGCCCTTAAGCTATCCATGCGTGGAACACCTGCGCGATGGTGGGAGACGCGTGAGGAGGCGTTCCAGGATTGGGAGGAGTGTCGAGATATGATGATCCTATGATTTGAGGCCCCAGCTGACGTATGAGTCAAAGCATTCCTTGGGCCAAAATACCCACACGAATATATGTTCGCTTGGACAGAACAATGGTGTGACGGGACTACCAAAGAGTGGGTTCATCTGTTTATTCATGCCCTGGGACCACTTCCCACTGCATGGTACTTAGATGCGGAGCTACATCAGTGCACCCGCCACTTGGAGACTTTGAAGGAGGATATTATGGGAACATTTGGGTTAATAGGTAGGACAGAGGCGCTTGACGCAATTTTGCAGGACATTGACACTGTAGCATGGGGTGAATCGCACATCTATGTTGCGCCTAAAGTGCCCACATGGGAACCGCGGGTACCAAGCATGGTCAATTACCGCAACCTAGCCCCAAAAGAAGGTAAGTATGATCCACAAGATGTTTCTAACTCAGAATTGGATGAGATGTGCACAGTTACCAGACCGCTTAGGCTGAGAATAGGTAGCATTGAGACGCACCCCACGTTGGCTAATATTGGGGGTGTGGATATAGGAGGCAGAGTTATCATATATCTGGAAACTCCTATAACAAGGGGATAGCTACATTTAATTCTCAGCCACGCAGGTTATTACAGAAATTTCGTTCGGGGGTATGCACTGATCACAGCACCGCTGAGAGACTTGCTTACGAAGGAGGCCCGGTTCTGTTGGGATGACATATGTCGGGCAAACATGTCTTTGGTTTTGAAATACATAGCGATCAAGCATGTGTTGGGGGAGGATGCGCAGGAGACGCAGGTTTTTAACCCAAGCGTAGCAGGTATGCCAAGCGCACAGAAGGTGCGAAAACTAGTTGTTGACACAATAACATCTAGTAAAAAGAAAAAGTTATCGTTAAAAGAAGCGGGCAGTTGGCATTTAATGGGGAAAATTTTGGGGATTTTTTACTGTTTACCTGATGGTAAGTTCCAGGTCAAGTTTACCCTACCATTGGATGCCCGTAGGCACTATATAAAGGGCAGGATAGCTTAGACAAGGGTTCCGCCTCACTTACATAGCTTGTACTTATCATATTTATCTCGAACAAACTTGAGCTATAATATTTTTTAGGTCTGCACTGTCCCTTTCATGTCTGATCAACCTCCCCCTTCTGACAGTAGCCACCCATAGTTGGGATTAATTTTCCACGCTAGGATGACGGCCACTAACCCTACTGAGCCCTTGGCACCTACAGCCCTAGAAATTAAGTAATGGAGATTGGGTCTAAGGATGAAGAAGTGCTCTCGACGCCGGTCACAAGAAAGGGAAAAGAGAAAGCACAGGGCTCAGGGAAGCCCCCGAAAGCTACGAAATGGGTTGCGGAGAAGCCTAGGACTTCCCCAAGGCATGCCAAGTCCCCGTGAGCAATGCCTCAGACTCAGGCTGCGCAGGAGGAAGCCCAGCCCACCAATCCGATCAACTGGTTACCTCCCTTCATCAGACCGTGCAGGCCCTTGATGCACACACCAAAGAACCTTGACGGCCTGATTACCTATCTGCAGACACCACTAACCCGGAGAGAGGTCCCTGTCCTTAGTGACCCTTGTGGAAAGCTCCGCGAGGTCAAACTCGACGATCATGACTTTGCGAATTATGAAGCCTTCCCTGAGCTAGCCCCCGCGTTGTACTTCGACACGATTTATGCGAATGATGGGGTCAAAGTCGTTCCTCAGTGCTGGGTAAGTGGATTGGCCAGATTCGGGCTCTTGAACCTGCTGTGGATGCCCCACTTTGGCCACTACAACGTCATGGATCGGCTAGCCCGACAGTTTCTTGCCTTAATTCACGATGGTTGCCTATGGATTCGGGACAGAGTCCCCATTGATGCTGCGTTGGTTCACAGAATTATGGGCCTTCCCATGAACGGGCCACACCCTCTGGAGCATGTGGGAAAGAAATATGAGGGGAAAACCGTTGAATATGTGCATCCGACCTACCATGTGGAAAGGAATACGCAGGGATTCATCATCAAATCTATCAGTGACCCTGCTACGTAGATGGGTACCATATTATTAGCATGCAAGCTAATGTGAAAGTGCCAGGTCACAACCATCCCTGCTTATGTCATTCGGTTAGCAAGTCAGTATGTGAAAGGGGTCTGCCTCAATTGGGCCCAATACTTATTTGATGAGTTCTTGACCAACATCCGCAAATCTTAGGAGCAGGGAAAATACTTTTGCTATGCTTGGCTACTATTCCTTATATCCCTAGTCGCCTGGGAGGCCCCTGCGGAGTCGATCATCCCCGAGCTCCCCCCAGATATGTGTGAAGGGGCTTGGTATGCCCATTTGTGGGATTCCAAGGACGCGCAGCGCATAGAGGATAACCAAGTCTTCTGGGTCCTCTTCTAGAGTAGCGTGGAAGAAGCCATCAATTCTCGACCTTGGTTGTCCCCAAAAGTATATGATAGATACAAAAGTATTACAACGTTCCAAGTTACCATGCACAACATTCATGTCCGCGGCCACAAGGATAAAACATGGATGTCACTTCCTTATATGGTAGCAAATGAGGAAATTGACAGTGTGATTGCGTTATGGCCTCCTGCCTGGAAGATAGGCTTCAAAACCAGCGCAAGGGGCACCGCAGGTACTAGCACAATGCAGGTGCTCCCACCTGTGGTCATCAAGGATACTGGAGGCATGAGCAAGAGTACAAGGAAGGAATCAAGCACAGCCACAAAAAAGGACATGTAGCCAAAGCATCCCACCAAGGCCGAAACCCAGGTCGATTCGTAGCCAGATCTGGGCACAGAGGAAGTAAACATCAGAGGAACAAAGCGAATAGGTGAGCCTATCAAGGGGCCCTGAAAGAAGCAGTGCGCCCAGCGGAAGGAACGAGATGAGATGGTTACGCTGACTGAGGGATATCTCGAAAAAATTGCAGATTCAGTCACACTAGCCATAGAAGGAAAATGGGTAGCTTTAGAGGAACAACAGAAGGTTGCGATCAACACCATCCAAGCCGAGCTTTGGACCCTGTAGTTAAAAACAGACACGCTACAGACCAGCGTGGTTCAGGGGTGGACTCCCTTGACCTCTAGCAGTACAGTGCTAGTTACAGAGGAAAGTTGTCTCTATTCGTTACCTAGCACTGCCCTTGTGATCAGTCCGCCGAACCAGGGAATACATCTCCAAGTAGGTGCAGGGGTGCAGTTGAATCTAGACAGGCTGCCCCACGAAGCATTGCAGGGTCTCCACACTACTTTGTTTCAGGATATTCACCATCGGGACCAGCAAGTACACCAACAACTCAGTGTGGCCGAACAGACCATCTCACAGCAGAACGCAGAAGTGCTCCTCGCTGTCTCACAGCAACTGGAGCTCGAAACCTTGATCCACCAACTCTGCATTGGAAGTTATTGAAGAGATCACGGTTACAACCACCTCCCGGGCTAAGGTTGAAGGATTGGTCGCAGCATTGAAAGCTTCCAGGATGGAAATTCAGGTCATTAAGACGCAGCTAGAGCAGCAAATCACTCATTTACAAGCCAAATTGCAACCTGAAACACCTCCAGAGGTACGAGCCCAGCATGCTGCACTAGTGACCATGGCTACAGGGCAGATTGCTCAGGGCACCCAGTTACTAGAGACAACCATGCAGTTATGGACCAAGGTCTAGTGCGATCCGATCCTCCGACAAATACATCAGGACTTGCGGCAGAAGGAGGAAGCTTTCGAGCAGATCGAGGCTACATTATCCACCTTGGTTCCTGCACATTGTTTGGCATGATTGAGGACCAACAACACCCTCCAAGATGAGATTGAGGAGCTCCATCATAAGAAGCATGTCATCGAAGAACGCTTGAAGCCTTGGGCTGCTGCAACCCTCCACATGTCATAGGATGTTGATGTTGTTGTTAAGCGACTAAATCAGACACTGGAGAGTGTTACTGTTGCAACAGAAGGACCGACATCACAGAAGCTCGTAGATATTGCGTAGAGCGCTGCTGCTCAGAGTCAAGAAGTGTTGCCCCCATTGGTTGCAGCCGTCAATGAACTGCGCGCGCAAGTGGAGACCCCACCACCAAAGTGACTCGGGACGAGTCACAAGATCGTGTTGGGGGACTGTTGGAACAGGGTCCTCCAAAGGTTGTGAATTGGGACAGTTTTGAGTATTTTTGTATATTTTTTGCATATTTTATTCTAGCGCATGGGTTTTGGGGTGAGTCAAAGCCCTGAAAGCATTGTAATGGGTCAAAGGGTAGACCTAGAGTCCGCAAACCACTGTTTGCAGACCACAAGAAATATTAGGCTAGATCGTTATAAATAGAAGGACATTTTGAGTCAATAAAAGGCACGAATTAAGATTGGTGTGAATTACAAATTAGTAGATATGTTTGGGTTATTGTGGGAAAGGAATCCTGCTGGCTGTGTATGGGGAGATCCTCAGTCCTGCTGTGTGTAGACCCTGCTGCTATGTGCGCAGGTTTGGTTTTGGGTATTGTGAAAGGGTCTGAAGGATTAATGAAAGTGGAAGGTTTTTGGAATATCAGAATCTATTAATGTGAATCTATGATATCTGTTATGTTATGCAGGGTTATGTGTTAAGCTACGAAAGTAACTGTGTTATTTTCTTATGTTGTGTTGACATCTGATCTCAATCTGTCTGTTATAATTTATGCAAGTATATATGTGATAGTTGTGTTATTGTTCTGCGAATTTATGATCTGTTGTTTATTGTGATTATAATTGGTATTGCGCACATGGATGTGAAGGGATCTATAGATCTTGGTTCTGTGATATACGATCTGGTAATTATGAAGTCGAACACAGCTTTTCTTGACTTACCTACCCTCTCCCAGGGTGCAGAAACCTGGTTCCAGCACCCTCCCATACTACTTCAGGTGAGAATTTGGCCTGCGCAAGCAAGTCACTACCAAACAAGCCAGTGGTATAAGGGTTTGTTGGAAAACCTTAACCTCTGAACCTGGGTCGGGACCCCTCGAGCCAATAGTTTACATGTTGTATCACATTGTCTCTCATGGGAAGATATTCAATTGGTTTGATATTGTGTCTCAACAGCTAAATATAAATGTGAATAAGGTGAAAAATCCACCAAAAGGCTAGAAACAATAATGGTACATGTATGCCTACATACTACAAGGAATATGTGCTCACAATGGTTTCCCTGTAATGGATTGGAAATGGACTTCCAATGACCCTCCTATCCATATCTATTATAATTACTTGGAAGAAAGAAGCTATAGAGGACTGCTTGAGAGACTGGCTAATTACTTCTTCAAAGTCTTTTACCAGATGATATTTGAGGAAGAATCCCCTTGCATGTCTCGTGATGCTGCAATGAGTGTAGTATCAAAAGTTGCAAATTGATTTGCCTCACCAGATGGAATATATCTAGAGTTTTTGACTTCCAGATACCATCTCATCTATTACCGAGGTGTGCCACTAACAAACTAATCATGTAAGAGGTCGCATATCATATTGTCACAGATTTTTCCACAATAATGAAAAGGAAGAAGAAAGAACAATGGCCCGGTATTCCCTTGCAGGTGGGATGTTATGTGATTAAGAACTTGATGGCTGCAAAAACTGAAGTGAAACAATTGGAAGACATCAAGTTTGGTGCAATAGACTATCATCAATATGATCCCAGAGGAGTTTGTAAGAACTATTGTACCAAGTTACACTTTGTCTAGCCATATGGGACCTATGTCAGGCTAGAGGAAGAAAATATAAACAATCACTATAGTGCATGTCGGTCATGTGCACCGGGAGATAAGACACGCCCTTTCAATGCAGTTCTAGAAAAAAGTCTTATTCAGGAAGCCAATAAGCTAGATGAATTCTCTTCAGTGAGTATTAATTATAAGAGGAAGATTTCCCACAACCCAGCAGAGGAGTAAAGCTGCAATTTCAATGAATATCCAGCTATTATAAAGGTGGCTTTGGTAGCAAAAAGGAAAAGGAAGAAATTGGAATTGGAGAGGAAACAAGAAGAACGGAGGATACAGAAGGAAGAGAAAGAAAATAAGGAATAGGAGGAAATACAAGCGCAAGAATAGCTAAGAAAAAATGAGGAAGAAGAAGCTATAGTGAAGCAGGTAGAAGAAGAAAGGTAGAAACAACTTGAAGAAGAAGAAAGTAGGAAGAATCAGGATCAAGAGTGTGTTAAAGAGATATAGGAGCAAATAATAGCATAGGACATGGAAATAGAAAAAGGGGAGAAGAACTAGGATTTTTATCTCATGCCTAGTACAAAATAGATCATCAGTCAGCCTCCACCTCCCCCTATAGATGGGCAAGCCTCGAGTGATGAGGATGAAATCTCTCCTCTAGATGATGACCTAATCATCACTAGTACATATGGTCAATTTTCCGACACTTTAGTTCTGACAGTTTTGATGTATTGTCAGAAAGTTCCCCAATTTTCATAATTTTTTAATCCTGCCACGCGGTGTCGCTCTTGCGACGTCGATGGCGACGTTGTCACTCTTACGACACTACAAAAAAGCATCTCTATTTTGATGCACCCAGCTAGGGTGTCACAATAGCGACAGTAATAGAAGACAACGTCTTTATAGCGACGTCCATTTTATGTGCGTCGATATACCAACGGATATGAAAAGACCGGTCACTTTCCCTTTGAAAAAGTTAAATTTGACTTAGTCAACTAGCGTCGCAATAGCGACGGTTTATTTTAAATATATAGGGCGCATTGTAAAGATGTTTTTCGAAAACCCTATAGTCCTTAATCCCCTAATTCCCAAACCCTAACTCATTTAAACCCCCTATACCCCTAAACCTGTAACCCATTTAACCCCCTAAACCCTAAACCTCTAAACCCTTAACCCCTAACCCCTTAAACACTAATTCCCAACCCCTAACCCATTTAACCCCTAAACATATAATCCCCTAACCCATTTAACCCCTAAACCCTAAACCTATAAACCCTTAAACCCTTAACCCCTAACCCATTTAACCCCCTAAACCCTAAACCTCTAAACCCTTAACCCCTAACCCCTTAAACCCTAATTCCCAACCCCTAACCCATTTAAACCCCTACACCCCTAAAACCCTAACCCATTTAACTCCCTAAAACCTAACCCCATTAACTCCTAATCCCCACACTATTACATATGGTCAATTTTCCGACACTTTAGTTCTGACATTTTTGATGTATTGTCAGAATGTTCCCCAATTTTTCTCAATTTTTTTAATCCCGCCACGTGATGTCACTCTTGCAACCCCGATGGTGATGCTGTCACTCATTGACGTTGAGTAGTTAGTATTACCATCATCCACTTGGAATCTTAATATACTGAAAAATAATTATGTGTTATTGTACCTCACTATGGTCTTGTTCATGTTTTGGAATTATTCTATTGATTAATTACTAAAATTTGTTTGAATTAACTGACCATATTAGTTTTGGCATACATGTTTCTAAATTATGGGTGATCGGAATAAGATTGATTTCAGTTCATTTCATCTTGATTGTCAGTTATTTTCTACAGATAAATATTATGCAGCATGGTCTCCATTTCATTCGAACATGTTAACATGTGGCTTTGAATTTTTGTAGTGCTTTCCCTATAAGCACTTGTTGGGGTCAAATCATTGGTCGAGTCTAACATTGAATGTAAGGTAATGCTTTTATTTGTTTTCTTATTGGTGATTTGAATTTTTCAGGATTTAAATATGTTGTACAAATTGAATTAAATAATGTTCCATTAAAATTTAGACTATTATTTTTAGGTTAGTGTATGTACTTCTAATACTTGGTAAATGAAAAGTTGTATAACTTTAACATATGACCCCAATGTGTGTTGCAAATCCAACAAGTTATACATGCAATGTGAATTCATTATTATTATTTTTTCCAAGGAAAATCTCATGGGGAAATCCATTAAGGGATGCTTCCCCACATTTGTGAATGATATCCCTTGTAAACTTGTTGAATATACTTGTTTGTTTAACCTAAGGGGATTTGGTTTTGAGCTTCAAAAGCAAATGAGAAACTGTTGGAATGGTCCATTTTGGGAACTTTGAGCATTTTCAAGGGAGTGGAGGCATAGTGCTTTCTCTTTCTGTGTCTTTGCAGAATCATGTGATTGATTATGGTTTGGATTTAATAGGCATGCGTGCTTGGGTAATGCTCTTGATTTAGGACCATGCAATACATTTTTTTTTTGTATGCCCATATCCTTAGCTTTGGGAAAGAATAGTAATGGAATTAGATGACCTCTTCTTTGTTGACAACTCAATGCATCTTTAAGGGGGACCTAACCATGTTTGAGTGTGAAGTAGACAATTATGGAGGTGGGGTTTGGTATATGTACATTATATATTATACATATGTAGCAGTGGTATCCCTTTGTCTATATTTTCTCTTCTTGATTTGAAAAATAGTGTGGGTGTTGCCCAATATGCTTGTTGCATGATAATCCTTTGTAAGGTCACTATTGGGGACAATGATATTTTGGTTCAGGATATTATGAGAGATGATTTATATGCTTCCTTTAATTCTATGAAAAATGGAAAGTCCTCAATATTGGATGGTTTGCCTTATGAAGTTTGTATGTTCATGTGGGACTTTATTGTGGATCATATTTGTTGTTTAGATGTAGATTTTTTTTCTAGGTTCCTCTTTGAGTCTCTCAAGTCTCAATTATGGCTTGATGAACCCTATTCCTTAGAATACAATGAGAGATTGTATAGGTGGTTGGAATATTATTACTTTTCTTACCATTTCTTACAAACTTGTGGCAAAGGCTTTGGCTTTGAGGATCTGGTCAATTACCAAGTATGTAGTGTGACCGAAGTGGACTAGGTTTGTCCAGGGGTCTGGTTAGCCTAGGAGGCAATGGAGTGGGCCAGAGAGATAGGGAAACAATGCCATAAGTTGAATATTGACTTGGAAAATCCTATGATAGAGGTCATTTTTATTTCATCTTTAAGATACATTAATGTGCTTAGGTTATGATTCACGGTGTGTGGGTATAATGAGTGATCTTTTCACCAATCCCTTGGCCTTCCTTTTTGTCACAAAGCCTTATCCCTACAGATAATGTTACATTAGTTGATTGAATAGGACCATCCTTTGGTGCCTTATCTATATTTATGCATTGTTCATGCCTTAGGTTACTTGTTGGAGGCAACTTTCATTGTAAGGAATATCAACATTATTATGATTTTAGATGGTTGATAGAGGTTAATAACTATTTTGAAGATGACTCTTGCTTTCTTGGACACCTTTTATGGTGTCTTTGGTACCATTTTCAGCCCTCATAAATTTTATTTTTGGCTTTTTGGGTTGGATTTTTCTCTAGAGTGGACTCCTACTACCTGGTTTATATTTTTCATGGAGTGATTGCCAATTTTGATATTCTTTTTGGGACTGGGTTATCACCTATAGAATCATGAGATGCATAAAACTTATCTATTTTCGTGCATTTATTGAAACTATGTTTTTTATTCATGTTAGTTGCTTATATGTGACATCTCAAAGACTTCATTTGTCCCCAGGTTAGGAATTGAGCTTTAATAAAATTTGTTGTTACCAGGTTTTCAGGTTTTCAAATGGAAACTTGTGAATATTCTTGTCTGGTTGCCTTACATTTCAAATTTCATACATTGTTGACTTCAAAAGTTCATTTAGTCGCATAGTGAGTTGTTAACCAAACAAGCCAACCCAAACCTACCCAAACGAGACAACAAATACCTACCCAAATCCTAATGAAATTAGAGGGAATGAGGACTAATGCTATATGAAGTACCTTGTAAACCCTGATGCATATGAGTGATTTAGTTTCGAGATAAGATGAGAAGGTGAGTATGATAAGCACCCTCATGAGTAAGGATTAATTCACGACAGGGTTGGACCTTCAATCACCAACGCCTAGGGTTTCAAGGATGCTGGGTAAAATATATAATTCTTTCAAACCTTAATGCACATGTTGAGGCATAGGACCAGTGAAGGGCCTAGAGACACATGCTATGCAATAAATATCACCATGATGTTGTGTGATGTCGATGAGACTCTATCCTTAGAGGCATAGGTTATAAACAAAAAGGGGGGTCACTTTCTTGCCAAATTAGGGTTTCTCCCAAACCTATCATAGTCAACATAAGGGGAGCCAAAAATGAAATCATGCTTGTCCACATGCAGTGCTTCTGCTGGTTGTGATACATACTAGGGAAAGATAAGTTTTGAAGTCATGGGAGTCTCTTGGAACGTCACCGAAGCAACACACCTTCGAAACCCTAATGTACTTATAAGGTCAACATTTGAGGCAACACATGATGTGTGGGGGAAACATGTAAATCGCAAATGGGGACAACATCAGAGTTCGACAGAAAGGGGGAGAGGAGAGTAACCAGTTCAGAGTCTGATCGAAACCCTAATGGGTTGAGCAAGAAAAACGGGGGGAACCGAAAATTTGAATATACCCAAAATTTTGGGTGGTGTTATAGAAACTACAACACTCTCATAATGCTAAATCTGGGGAATTAGCCACATTGTGATAGGTGTAAGCTTGGTCCCAAAAAAAAAAAGATTGCCAAACCTTAGGAGAGGCCATGTTATCATACCTTTTTATGTCTATATTAAAACAAGAAGAAACCACATAGTTTTAATTTTGAGTCTTTTAATTTAAATATTACTGCATAAATAACTAAAACTTCAAAAAGGTTATACTCTTAACACACATAAATATCACTACATAAAACTACTAATTATGTTTGTAAGTTTTACATATTAAATAATTTATATACACCTTAATATCTTATTTATTTATATTCAATTTTTAATTTAATACTAGATATAAAAAAAAATTTAGTATTATTATTTATATTTAATTTTTTATTTTTAAAATTTTCTTTTAATTCCAATTCTCGCCTTGAAAAAATTTCACCCTTTACCCCAACCTCCCTATTCCTGCCTGCAAAAATACACCCTTCAGGAGCCGAAGTAAGTGGAACTGTGTGGTGGCCATTATGTGGGATTTCAAGGAGGGATGCTCTACTCCTTTGTATCGTTTGAGATAATTGGTTACTGCCATAGCAGTGAAAATGCACATTGGATTGACCTCTGAGGGGGAAGTAATATGCTGCTCACCTTCGTCGACAGCCTGCCATAAGGTATTTATAAAATGAACCAAGAGAAATGACCCAGTTGAATCTTTTTCTATTTTCTAATTCTGTTTATCTTGTCAAAACCCCAGATTGTAATGCCTTCGAAGCAAATTTATTGAGCTTATTTGATTTCGATGTCTTGAATCTGAGTTGCATGTTGCATTTGTTACGTTTGTAGTAGTGTCTGATCTATATTAGTATTTTTTGGTCTAGACCCCATATTTTATGTGTTTGTGTCCTGTCAACTTATTGCTGGAAATATTTAAACTCCTAAGGCCTTTGACTTAAATGTCTTACTGGAACCTAAGATTCAAAATACCCTACTTCTAGGCATTCCCTGGCACACCTTGTTGTTTCTTCAGTTCTGCCCCACTACTACTTGAAGCCATAGGTCCAAGATTCAAATCGGAGGGAGTTTTAAGCATTGCATTGATGTGAAGAGCTCTACATGACCAAATATTCTAAATATTTTGCATTTTAGTGTAGCTTACAAGGAAACTCTGCTTCTCCAAAGCTCCTTTGTGGTATTGTGCAGGAATATTCATGTTTTTCGTCATGCAGTCTGTTGTATAATTTTGTATTGTATTGCCAGAAGATAGATTCTCTTATTTGTAAAGGTTTAAGCTGTTTGATGCAGTTTTTAAGTCTCTTGTGGTTCAGTGTTTTTGTATCTGACGGGATCCAAGACTTTGAGATTTATTTAGGGCATATTTGGTAAGAAGCTGTTAGATTGGGATTGCAAGGATTTAAATCCTTAAGTATACATTTAGCGACACTTTTTTAGGTCCCTATATTACTAGTGTAGTCCTTATTTTTTTTAGTGTAGCCCTCTTATTGTTATTGTTTTACCCTTGTAACCCCCATATTGTTATTATTGTGCCCTTACATTATTATTGTTAGGTCGGCTAGGATTATATTGTGACCCCATGGACTCCTATATATAGAAGGAGGTTTTTTCATTTGTATCATCCAAGAATTGATCATTTATGTAATGTAAAGGAGGTTTTCCCATAGAAGTGGCTTATTTCTAAGTTGTTGATCTCTCTTTTCTTCTTTTTTTTGGGCTGGTTTCATAACATTTGGTATTAGAGCTTTGAATTCTAGGGTTTCGCTGCTCCATCGTGGAATTTTCTCTATAATGTTTTTTATACGAAGGTTCAGAAGCTGAAATTTTTACCACGAGAAGCCAAAATCTTGGGGAACTTCATGTAAAAAATTTAGATCTTGGTTCACAATATTTTCGGAGATATGATCTGTGGAAGTTAGGGTTTTTGTAGGCTCCTGAATTTCATCTAAACGAGGTGACCTTGGGAAAATTGTCATAACTCTCTCTCTAATAATCATATTGGAATTATGTAAAAATTGGAAGAAACCAAATGGACTATAGTTTCATGTATATCAATTTCAGAGCCGAAGGAGGAAACATTGATATGTGGCACGCCGTACAAGTTAGCACTACTGAACCAGTCCATAATTAGGTCATTGTGGGAGACTGGGCATAACTTTGACTTGAAGCATCCAAATCAGGTCAGACCTCTGGCATTCGAAAGAATATTCAGAGGGCTACCACAAGACCAAATTTCAGATATTGAGGATCTGAAATCACATAGATAATTCAGTTTCAATATGTAGCTCCTCAAAAGCAAGAAAAAGGTGTGTATTTTTTTTTCAAATTGCATAAGTCTTGTTTGAAAAATTAGTTTGAAGTGATTCCAAGGGCATATTAAAGCATAGATATCAATATTGGGTTCTAAAATGCCCCCTAAAAATAAAACACACATTAAGCCCTCAGAATACTCTATTATGACTCATGAATATGAAGAAGTGCAACATGATATATCAAAATTACAAGAGAAAGTGCACCAAATTTTGCTCTCATAAAGAACAAAAAAAAATGAAATGGAAGTTTTGAAGAAAGGCATGGAAGCTAAGATGGATGGTTTGAAGAAGGGCATGGAAGCTAATATGGATGGTTTGAACAAGGGAATGGAAGCTAATATGGATGGTTTGAAGAAAGGCGTGGAAGCTAAGATGGATGGTTTGAAGAATGGCATGGAAGACATGAAGAAAAAATGGAAGACATGAATAATGATATAAAAGAAGACATGGAAGGCTTGACAAAGTTGATACAAGAAATAATTCCTAATGGTGAAAAGATAGTAAAGGAAACTCATGATGAGAATAAAATAAGTGTTAATTGTGATTTCATAAACTCGAATGTTGTATGGAAGACCCACCATATTCCAAAGATCGATATGAGGAAGTTTGAAGGCAAGGATCCCGTAACATGGATAATACAGATGGAGCAATATTTTGATCTCATTAATGTACAAAATATACAAAATTTATGCATTTAAACTTTATATTTAGAACAAAATACATTTTTATGGTATCGGTGGCTTTGCTCCCGTAAAAAAAAAAATTCACTTGGTCAATTTTTATGGAGGAAATGATAGCACATTATGAGGATACAAAGAGAAACACCTTATTTAGCCAATTGATAAATCTCAAACAAAAGGTTTCAGTGGTGGAGCACATTGAGGACTTCCAAAATTTGAATATAAGGGTAAATGACATTCCATAGGAACACAGGATTGATGTCTTCATAGGGACTTTAAATGATAACACCCAACATGAGGTTCACCTTTGGGAACCTGATTCATTGGAAAAGGCGTTCAAGTTGGCAAGAAAAATTGAATGTAAAATTATGGCGACAAGGAAGCCTACCACTCACATCTATAAATATGGAAGTGTTTCTACTCCTAGACTTCCACAACCTACAAGGTTGACACCACAATAATTCGAACAAAAAAGAACAAAAGGGCTTTGGTAAAGTTGTAATAGAAAATACACTAAAGGTCATAAGTGTGTTGAGAAGAAATTATTTTACATAGATTTTGAAGAGGAGGAATAAAATGAACAAGAAAATTCAAAAGAAGAGGATATACACCAGGAACCAACCCTAGAGAAAGAAGAAATGAGTATAGCCATATCATGTAATGCATTGGCAGGAATTACCACTCCTCAAACTCTCAAGATAGAAGGACATATCAAGAAGAAAAAGGAAATATTGTTGATTGATTCGGGTAGTACCCATAATTTTATTCATTGTAAGGTAGCCAAGGAATTGAATTGCTTCCTATACCCAGCACCAGAATTTCAAGTGATGGTTGCAAATGGAGGAACTATAAACTGCTCTGGAAAATGCCATAATATCAATTTAACCATGGGGGAATATGTATTTAATATTCCAATTCTTTTGATTCCAATGGGAGGTGTTGATGTTGTACTAGGAGTACAATGGTTACAATCTTTGGGGATGGTAGCTTTTAATTTTCAAGAACTTTTCTTGAATTCTTTTTCGGAAGGAAAGAAAGTCGAATTACGAGGTATCACAGGGAAGCCAGGAAATATAATAAGCTCTAATGTCATGAAAAAACTTCTAAAGAAAGAACAACGGGGCGTAGTTTCACAATTATACTCACTAGAAGTTCCAACATCAAAATCATATATTTCTCCAGATCTCCAAAAATTCTTGGACAATCATTCCAAGGTGTTTGAAACTCCCAAAGGGATCCCACCTATTCGTGATCATGATCATGCTATTCATTTGTATTCCTCCAAAAATCATGCCTTACAAATATCCTTATGTCCAAAAGAGCTAAATTGAACGTATTATTGTAGAAATGTTAGAGGCTGGTATAATTCAACCTAGTCAAATTTCTTTCTCTGCTCCAGTAGTATTGGTGCACAATAAGGATGGATCATGGCGCATGTGTCCATATTATAGGGAGCTCAACAATCTCACTATTAAAGACAAATTTCTCATTCCTATGATTGATGAATTATTGGATGAATTACATCGAGCAAATTATTTTACCAAGTTGGATCTTCGTTCAAGATATCATTAAATTAGAATGAATACTAGAGCTCTTCCGAAAACAACATTTTGAACTCATGAGGGTTATTATGAATTTTTGGTCATACCTTTTGGCCTTACCAGTGCACCTTCTACATTTCAAGGTTTGATGAATTCCATTTTCAAACCCTTCCTTAGAAAATTTGTGTTAGTATTTTTTGATGATATACTAATCTACAACTAGTCTTCGAAGGATCATGTTCAACATGTTGACAGGGTGCTCAACCTATTGGAGGAGAAACGATTACATGAAAAAACCTCCAAATGTTTCTTTGGAGTACAAGAGGTGGAATATCTAGGTCATATTGTATCTCACGAGGGTGTTAAGGTAGACCCTAACAAAATTAAATCCATTAAGGAATGGAAATTTCCCACAACCATAAAGCAGTTGCGAGGATTTATCGGGTTAACGGGGTATTATCGCAATTTTGTTAAGAATTATGGGAGAATAGCAGCACCTATAACAACATTATTGAAGAAAGATGCATTTTCATGGACCCCTGAAGCAACTAAGGCCTTTGAATATCTTAAAGAGGCAATGTGCCTAGCATCGGTCTTAGCTACGCCACACTTCACAAAAACCTTTATTGGGAATGTGATGCCTCGGGAAATGGAATTGGTGTTGTTTTAATGCAAGAAGGAAGACCCATTGCTTTTGAATGTCATCCAATCAAAGGAAAATATTTACAGAAAGTTATTTATGATAAGGAAGTGTTGGCAATACCACATGCACTAAAGAAATGGCAACCTTGCCTTATGGGAAGACACTTCAAGGTAAAAACTGATCATGATAGTCTTAAACACTTTTTGGAACAAATTCTATCTTCAGAAGAGCACCAAAAATGGGTCACAAAGATGTTGGGTTATGACTTTGAAATGATATACAAAAAAGGGAAGCTAAATGTTGTTGCAAATGCACTCTCAAGAAAGGATGAAGAGGTGGAAGCATTGCTTTGTGCCATTTCTATTATCCAACTAGATTGGATAACTGAAGCAAGGGATGAATGGAAGAAGGATGAAGAAGTGTGGACACTCATTCAAAAGTTGCGGGGAAGATCCTAGTACAAGCGTGTTTAATGGGAAAATGATTCTTGTCATTTAAACTCTGTAACTTATATCTTTGTAATAATTCCCAACTAAAACAAAAGATTCTTTTGGAATTGCACACTTCTCCTTTAGGAGGACACTCGAGATTTTTAAAAACTTACCATAGGGTGAAGAAATAATTTTTTTGGGATGGCCTTAAATCTGATATTGAAAATTTTGTGGTAGAATGTTTAGTTTTCCAGCAAAATAAAGTTGAGACAATTAAGACCGCGGGTCTTCTACAACCTTTATCCATTCCAAGTCAACGTTGGGAGGAGATTTCCATGGATTTTATAACATGTTTACCTAAGTCCGAAGGAAAGAGAGTCATCATGGTGGTACTTGATAGACTTACCAAGTATGCACATTTTTGTGCATTATCTCATCCATTTAAATCAAGTACAGTTTCTATTTCATTTATGGAAACAATTCAAAAGCTACATGGAAACCCAAAGATTATGGTAAGCGACAGAGATCCCATTTCTACTAAAAATTTTTGGACGAAATTATTTTCTTTTTTGGGTACTCAACTAGCTCATAGCTCACCTTATCATCCTCAATCCGATGGTCAAATTGAGATAGTGAACAAATGTTTGGAAGGATATCTTCGTTGTTTTGCATCTGATAAACAAACACAATGGGTCAAGTGGTTACCTCTGGCTGAATGGTGGTATAACACTTCCTTCCAAACTGCAGCAAAAATGATCCCATTTATGGCACTTTATGGATATCATTCGTCGTCCATCACATCATCTTTAAGAGAAAATTCTAAGGTTCAAGTAATGGAAGATCACATCGAGCATCAACAACAAGTTCTCCAACACTTAAAGGATAACCTAAATTTGGCACAAAATCGAATGAAACAACAAGCAGATCAACATCGCAGTGAGAGAAGTTTTGATGTAGGAGACTGGTTATTTTTATGGCTACAACCATACAAATAAATGTCCCTCAAACAAGCTAATAAGGATAATAAATTATCGCCAAAGTACTATGGTCCTTACAAGGTGTTGCAAAATATTGGTACTACGGCATACAAATTGGAGCTTCCTGCTTCTTCGCGAGTGCATCCAGTTTTGCATGTTTCATGCTTAAAGAAGGTTATAGGTGACAAACTTCCAGTTCAAACAATATTTCCAGAACTTGATGAGGAATGAAAAATCATATTGGAACCTGAAGCAATCACAGAAACAAGAACTCGACAACTACGAAATCGATCAATTTCAGAGTATCTCAGCAAGTGGAAGAACTTACCCACTGAAGATTCTACATGGGAGGATGAGAATTTTATACATAAGCATCCAGAGCTACTCAAGCGTTGAGGACAACTCTTTTTTGAAGGAGAGGGGCATGTTAGGTCCCTATATTACTAGTGTAGTCACTTATTGTTGTTAGTGTAGCCCCCTTATTGTTATTATTGTACCCCTGTAACCCCCATATTGTTATTATTGTTCCCTTACATTATTATTGTTAGGTCAGCTAGGATTATATTGTGACCCCACGGACTCCTATATATATAAGGAGGTTTTTTCATTTGTATCATCCAAGAATTGTTCATTTATGTAATGTAAAGGAGGTTTCCCCCTCGAAGTGGCTTATTTCTAAGGCATTGATCTCTCTTTTCTTCTATTTTTGGAGTTGGTTTCATAACACGTTTAGTAGCAGTTATTGGGTTATTGGGGTCAAACAGTTCTATTATAAGCTGAAATAAATCAAGATGAATGACTTCAAAGACGCCGAAGGTAGTCAATCGTCTGATCTGACGGAGGACACAAAGCATCTGAAGAATTTAGCAAAAGAGTGTGCCCTTGTTCACTGGTTTAATGCATCACAATATGTCCTCAACGCAAGAGGTATCTCTAATTAGATGATTAACCTCGTTATTTCAAGTAATGATAAATGTGATCTTATTATATGACAGAGTTGATTTCATAAGTTGCAAGTGACCCAAAATAGTGTGGCTTGCTATATTGTTTGATTTTAGGAAGTTATTTTTTTTTTAAGTACTTAGAGTTTCATTTGAAATAGAAAGCTTGTATTTTCCAGGATGATTTCAGATGCTCCCCTAACATGGATTATTGATGTTCATAGCCTGGTTGTTGGAAAGGTTTCAAATGAATTTCTTCTTATGAATAGTTAATTTAAATAATATATACTCTGGTAAGGATGAAAATAGTTTCATCTTCAATATGAATAGAGTGTACAATATTTTTCAAACCATATCTAAAAAAATTTCTTGCACATCAGTTGTATGACCCAGGTTTTTCATCTGTATTCTTGCATTTGATATGATTCATGTTTCTTATCTGCTATGTGCATGTGGAAGTGCAGCATTGCAGTATACATTTTAGCTGGATGGGAAATATGGATGTTTTCAAACAGAGCCTTTCATATGCAAAGGTATTTTCTTATTTAATCACCAATAGATTGATGATTAATTTGGCTTAGAATTTTCTGTTTTTGTGCTTAGAATCTTTGTTAAAACTCTGCAATTTTCAGCTTGTCTTCCTAGATTGTAATTCTGGTAAAATGGATCTTAATTTCGTTGAAGGTATGACTTGAGACAAAAATATTATATTTTGTTATGTATCTCTCATCTAAATTAGTAGACATCATATTCCTACACATAGCAGAAATTGTCATGCATTTTGGCCACACTACATTCTTATGCAGTGCCTGAGACATTGTTTCTTTGTTTTGGAGTTGATTTTTTAGAAAAATAAAGGTTTATATTTGAAAATCTACTACTATAAGAAGATCCACATGTGATCATGGAGCATATGATGTCACTTTTAGTGGAGATACGATAGCAAGTGCATTGTAGATATATCACTATATAGATGAACACATCTACACCAGGGATTATGACACATCCACACCTGGGATTATAACTCGTTTGTTCTTATACATATGTATTTTAGGAAGAGCTTGATGATATTTTCACTACTGTTAGGTGTGTCTAAATGCCTTCATAAATAAATACTCCAGTGTTCAGATCACCGGCAGTAGTTGTTTAAGAATGGATGATTACAAATTCTCATGGATGGTGTGTTGTTCATTGTTGTGTTCCTTCGAAGTTTTGAACTAGAGCGCACTCTGAACTCGTCCAAACTCCAGCCATAACTCACGATTCATCAGGGAAATAAATAGACTCCAATCTCGACTCTCCAAAATACGAATGCAAATAATACATTAGGCTTGAGCTTTAGAAACCAGAATTTCACATTGTAACAGCGAATGGGTCCACCTTATCCCTAATTCCAACTTGGCTGAAATTCATCCTTTTTCCTTAAAATTTAAGTTTTGGTTCAATTTTAGGTTCGATTCGGTTCAGATTCAGGTTCATCTTGTGATGTGATTTTATTTGGGTTCGGGTTCAAATATGAGGTTTGACTTTGAGGTTCCTCAAACCTCAACAAGTTTCAATCTTTTTTCCTGTTTTGATGAACCATGTGACTTAGTTCTCATCCTATGAGACATCATAGAAGAGGAAAAGCACTTTAAAACCCTTATGTTGCTTTTTCAACCTTTAAGTGGCATCTGACTCAGTCTCGAGAGAGGATCTATTCTAGAGACTCGGACAAATTAGAATTTCAAGGACTCTACTCACTACGACCATGTGTCTATATCAATTTTTTCTTGATCATCTCCACACACTACGTAGACTATCAAATGTTAACAAGGATATCATTGAGTTGAAGTAGGAGTGTCCTTCCTCAACAAAATTATTTAAGATACATATTGATGAACTGCAATTCTTTCCGCAAGAGCATATCCATCCTAGGGATGGTATCTTCTTTCACATGGTCTAATGGTGCTAAAAATAATGCCTCTGGAATGAAAATTAAGCCATATATTTTCAGGCAGTAACAATTCCCAATTATTTTAGTGAAAACTAAGCTCATCATTAAGGTTCAGTAATTACTCGGGCTGTTTTTTTCGCTTCTTTTCAAAAATAGGAAGGATTGGAGTGGTTGTCCAGTAGTTTGGAAAACCTTCCAAGAGCATTGTATATTGTTGCTATGTGCCGACTAATGTATTCTTGTCCCCATTTGATATGATCCACTTGAAGGCCCTCAATGTCCTTAGCCTTCCCTCCACCATTTTTTTGATGCCCTCTTCTACCTTTTCCTTAGTGAATACCTCCACTTATTTGGTGATTTCCAAGGGATTTCCTCTCTTTGTTTTCTTCTTGTAAATTTTTTTTACATGTGGCAACAACCACTGTGCTTTCTTCCCAAGTACCTTAAGGTTGTTTCTCGCCATGACCAGCAATTCCTCCTACCTTTCTTTCACAAATATGCCTTTTTTGGTTCTTTACAGCCTGCTTGTATGCCTTTATGCTAGTTGCAGAATTTGTGTAGTTTCATTTAGCTTCCTCAGATACCTTGTTGAACCAAGAGTTAATGGGGAACTGATATGATTTTCACCTTATTTTCCCTACTTTGACTTCCATTTTTAGCTAGGCTGATATTAATGGCCTTGATAAATTCCTCTCATTTTTCCTTCATTGTAACGTCAATGCTAAAAAATGGGTTGTGAGATCGGTTTTTCTTGTTCATGCTAAATTATTTCCCTGTATTGGCTATTGGCTTGTACTGCTTTTTGCATTGTTGGCTTTGTTGATTTCACTTTCCCTGCAAGGGACAATCATGAAATAAAGGCATACATCATAGCCGCTTCAAGGGCGAAAACAAACAATAAAACTAACTAAAATTGAATTAAGATATCCATAATGTCTCGTTAACACATTAATTCTTGTCTATAATTTAGAGGCAACTCTGACATAAGGAACTTATGCATGGCATGTTAAAAATTTAAGAAGCCAAAGGGATTGGTATCTAAAGTAATTTCTCTTCTTTAGAACAGAAACTAAGTTGCTGCTAAAAGAGAAAAACAACTTCAAGAGGATATTACCATATCCAAGTTGGTCTTTAAAAGAGAAAAAATATTGTTGATATTCCTTCTTTAAGCTGACATCTCTCACTAGTGGATCATATTCATTCCTATATGCCATTTCTTAGATCCTTTCTAGGTAATCCTTAAGTTCTTTACTCTATAAAAATTATAAATTTCAACAACTCTTTAGAAATTAAAGTAAATTTGTGAATTAAAAATCATCAAATAATAATAAATTTTCACTTTTTAAACTATTCTAGCTATATACAACCTTCTCCCTCGGTTTTGGGCTTGGAAGTACAAAGTTGGCACCAGCCTACAGACGATAAAACTTTGGTCTTCGAGAATGTTCTATTTGAAACCATATATCTCTGATTGTTGTGTAAGGAACTTCATCGAAAAAGACATATTTTCCTGCAGATGAGAGAATTTTGGAAGAATCTGTATTTTCCAGTGACACCGCCAATTCCAAGAACTCCTGAATGAAAATATTTCTCTTCAAGACAAGGCCATAATGCTGAATTGATTCCTCCATATCTTCTAACTCAAAGCGTGCTCTTCATAACATGTATCAATGTTCCTACAAGTGGAGGACACCAACGAGCTTGTTAGTATGTGAATTACAGTGGTTTTCCTTTACTCATTATTGATGCGGAAAATTTGCAAGTAAACAAACACCTCAATTGTATACAACTTAAAATAAATATAATGGTTTGCAATGTCAAACCCTTTACATTTATTGCATGAAAAAAGTACAAAAAATAAAAAAGAATATAGTAAAAGAATATGAGGTTAATGGAAAAAAACGTAATAACAAGAAATGAATGGCAAGAAATTTGAAGTAAACAAGAAAAACAAGCATCAATAACTTAAAATTGAAAACTAGCTTATTCCTAAATGTAATTTTAACATCTTAAGAATGTGAAATGTCAAAATTAATATTTGATAAAAATGTTTTAAGTAAAAATAAAAGGCAGACGAATGGCCATATCTTGTATTCCATAAGTTAGGACTTTAAAACTTAGTTTTTAAACGCGATTCAAGTCAACTTTCATTTGGTTAATTCAATTAGGTTGATTGCCAGTTGTATTGACTTAGCCATTTACTCAGTTTGGAGGGCCAATTTGGTATTGAACCGGTTGGGTTAGAACATGATTTGGCCAATTCAGTACCAAACCAATCCTACTCAACTGAGTATGTACTAGACCACACCATGGCGGACTCAGCTTGCAAGATTCAAATTTTCTAATTTAAAAAAAAAAAACAAAAAACAAAAAACAAAACAAAAAGTTTAACTTCTAAACCCTATCAAAATGCTATAAAGGGACCCCTTCATTTTCCTCGCACCTCCCTTATTAAGAATTTGTGAGATTTTTGGGTTTTGAAGCAAGCCTTGAAAAGAAATGATCTTTCCCAACCAAGTATATCATGTGGCTTTAAAGTTTTTCACTTTCCGCTCACTACCAGTTTGAAATCTGAAATTTGAAGTATGAACTTTGCATATAAGAATTTAAGATAATTTTTCAATCTTGCACATTTGAATTTGGAAATTGGAATTTTTCCATGGCACTAGAAGTCAAAGATCCTGCATGGCTCCATGTTGATATTGTTGATGAGCATATTTATTGCAAATATTGCAAGAAATGCATAAAGGTGGAGGGTAGGGTGAAAGAACACTTGTTTGGTAGAAGCCAAGTTTCCCCATGCATGGCCCCATAAGAGGAGATTGGACAGATTAAATTGGAATTGCAAAATTAACTTGAAAATTTTAAAAAAGACAAGCCTAAGCAAAAAGAGATGGTTGTAACATTTTTTTCAAATTCTAGAGTTTAAAGACCATTTAAAACCTTATTTTTTAATAATGTACTTTGTTGTTGAGATATATTCTACTCGATATTATTTTGAAATATTTTTATAATATATTCACCCTGTTAGAGTCCTATAATAATAGGATTCATAATTTTTGAATTGACTTTGATAGTCTGGTAAATATGTACATACCTTGCTTTCTGCAAGTTGTTTTCCCATATTTGAAAATAATAAAAAATGAAAAGAGGGTAAAAGTCCTAAAAGAAAGATCAAAGGACTTTAAAAAGAAAATATCAAAAATAATAAAAATGGACCCAAAAAGAAAAAAGAGATAAAAATAAGACATGAAAGTGAGCAAGTCAAAATTCCACTACTATTTACTTTTACTGCAAGAATAATGATTATGTGCAGATTGTTCAAAATGCCATAATCCATGATCAATTAAATAGCCTAATCTTAACTTTTCATGCTTTGAATTTCATGTTTTAGATAGAGAATAAAGATATTTCAAAGAGTTTAAACTTGACAAATCAGTAAATAGTTAGAGAATAAATGAGGAGCTCAACAGTTTAATCTGAGCCCTCGAATGAAATAAGGTTAGACTTAGATAGATTTATGCTTTAAAAGAAAAATGGATTTAGGGTTGCAAGCTTAAATGCACCCATGAAAATGAAGTAAAAATGTTAGAATAATGATGGGTAGGTAGAAGCAATTGTGCAAGGCATGTAATAAAGCATCATCGGGCAAAATTACTAATTTCCCCTCCCCCATAATGATCCTATATTCAAAACCTTCAGTGAAAGAGGCTCGGAGCATTTATCTGACTTTTGTTGGAACCGGACCCAACGCTTAGTAACTGATTGGTTAAAAATATTGGATTCCCTTCATAAAATCCGTTTCCTCGGCGTATTCACCCTTTTCCAAAAATACAATCCCTTTCCCTAAGTGAAACACCTTTTTTCTTAGAAAAAGTAAAATATCCTCTTAATTAATTTCATTTCATCCAAAAACACTAAAAAACCTACAAAATACAATTTATCATAAGTCTATGTGTAAATATCAAAATGGGATAATTTTATGCTAAAATGTCTATTTTACACTTTACTTAAGTTTATTTATGTATTTTCATCTCATTACGTTTTATTTCATATTAATCATTAACATAGTATATTAAATTCTTATAAATATCCCTTCTCATATATTTATTAAATCCTTTATTTAAATATCCCAAAAAACCCATTTTTTAATGTTAACCTATGGTTTTATATTCCCCATATGTTAAATATAAATCCCCGACCTTTTCCCCATAGGTTTAAAACAAAAACATTATAAAAAACCCGCCCCCCATTGGTTATAACACATTTGTTAATGTTTTATATGCCATGTCAATATTACTCCCCGCTAATCATAAAACATTGATTTTATATGAAAAAACAAAGGTTTTTTAACGGTAAAACTATCCTGCCGAATAACAAAGTAGCCCAGGCCCCACGCGCAACCGCCAAGCACCTTCATAATTTAATCCCAACAGTTCGCATCCCTATCCTCTTATCCAACGATCACAACACCGTATCGCATTTTAACTTGCGCAAAATATAACCATTTCAAACTTTGTGAAATGGGTGGTTTGGCACCCTTCTCTCTCCTCCACGCGACAGCATATCACTGGATCGCATTCGATCCAACGAAAACAACTAACTACCCAAATCCACGCGATAACCACCGCTGGTTTTCTGCCTTTGAAGCCAAAACCGCCTCCACTCTAATATGACATGCATTCAATGTCGACTTGTTTTGACCTAAAAACATTAGAAACCTTCATATGCGACCATTAAACCCTTTTCCTACATTATTTGTGCGTTCATCTTCCTGATTGAAGAAAAATCTCCGGATACACCATTTTTATGCCCAGAGAAGCCAAAAAGCCACCACAGTTGCTATCAAAGACTACTGGAAGCGTCAATTCGACTTCCAGAGACCTTTAAAAGCCATCAAAACCTGTCCAATGCCTCAGAACATGTTTTAAAGACGAAAATACCTGCACAAACAGGTATTCTTCACAAAAAACGACATTTTTATCATCTGAAAAAGAATTTCTGAGAAATTAAGCTTAGTAAAGCCCTTTTATCCACAGAAAAACCCTGTAGTTGCCCAGAAAGAACGATTTCTCTATAAAAACCCTGATAAACCTTGTTTTGATACTGTAAATTAGTTTTTAAATTAAAATTGAATATAAATTAATCTTTGTAGACCTTATAAGACTTCGAATTTGTCCAGAAATACTTTGTAGGTAACCCAATCCTTCTGTGCCCAATTTGAAACGGTTTCAGTCCAGTTTTTCTAAAAAAGCAGAGGAAACCCTTGTTTCTCATTTCTTGTACCTGTAAAGAGTCTAAAATCTAGTTTAAAAGTCAAAGTTGAAGGTTGAAACCTAAGAAAAATCCAATTTTATGCCTATTTATGTTTAAAGAACCTCTATCAAAGTCAAAAATACTTCTGTAAACAATTTAAACTTACAGAAGAGTATAAAAAAGTCCAAATACAAAGTTTCAGTTATCCAAAAAGTCTAAAAGATGTCAAAATTAAATCCAGCAGTGTCTTCCAAGACTGCAATTATTGTAAATCCTCTACAACCTCCTGTTGTAGACATTGAACATACACCCTTAGCAGATGTGTATTATAAAATAGCAGATCCAGTGGTAGAATTCAATCTATTAGACCTCCATTGCTGGAGTTATGAAAAGTCATTGGATCAAGTTGAAGAAATCCAAATTTGGGAGTCAAACCTACCCAAATATGTTGTTCCAATCACTCATCAATGTCCATAGGTTATTAGGATGTATCAGACCTATTATTCACATGAACAAAGAGCAATGGTAAATGCAAATAAATAATTATTGTTCACAATTACTACTGAGTCAATAAACCAGATGCTACAGCTCAAACTAGATCCCAAAGCTATTCTTTTATCCATAGAAGCACTCACAAAGTTGTACATTGGTCTAGACTTTCCCAAAAGGTTCCAAATGTTTCAAGTGTCCATGCCATTACATGTTGAAATTCCACAAATCAATCCTCCTTACTCTACTTCAAAATTTCCTAAAGGGTCTAGGCATGTCATATCCATGTTGTCCTTTATCCTATGGTATTTTACAGATGATCATGCAAATGAGTCAATCCTAGGTTTTCTATATACCTTTGCATAAGGACAGCCTCATTTTTTCATTTTCAATTATGTTGAATACATAGCTGATAATATCCATGATCAGCTTGTCAAATTTCCAACTGAAGGAGTATTTAGATATACATCCTTTCTTTTCCATATGTTCTTATATTTCCAAGCAGACAAGTTTCCAATAACACTTCATAAGCTTGATATAGAAGAGAATCCACTTTCAGTCATCTTTTGGACTTCTTTGATCATAAAAGAGTCCACAGAATTCTGTTATGCAAAGTTTACAGATTACTTTATTCATCCATTGATAAACATGTTAACGAAAATAGTACAACCAAGAATAAATGATGAAATAAAGAAATTTCTATAGCTATCAGAGCAAACTAGAACTGGAGATTGGTACTTGTATCAGAAACATACAGAAATCAGAGTTTTTGGGTCAAATCTGTTACCCTATAAACTACCTAAGTATGTGCCAATCAGAGTTTTTTCCTTGGAGTATATCAGGCAAATCCTAAATTCAGATTCTATCAACTTCTTAGTAGCCAAAAAGAAGACCCAATTTAAGTTGAAGAATCAGGTGGGACCTTTTATTTGTAATCACAGAGATGCAGAACAAGAAGCAGAAAAACAGTTACTTGAATACAAATTTGAAGAAAGCTTCTCATGGAATTATGATCCACGGGGAATACTCAACAAAATGAGGGTGAAGTGCAAACTAACACCTTATATTCATGAGAAAAAAACCAGAGATTGAAAAATATGTCAATTAAGCAGAGTGGCTAGAAAATACCTTGGTAGAAGCAGTTAAATGGGGTGATACTAGTCACACCTTGCAAACTGAAAATCAAGGAGATAAATCTATTAAGAGAGGCAGAGAAGAATGAACTTACATTGTTGAGACAACTACTGAGACTAGGTTTAAATTAAGGTACAGTAAAAAGCCTAAGATCAATCCAGTTGATAAAGAAAAAGTGACCATAGAAGTGGAAGATACAGATGTTCCAAAGACAAACACAGATGCAGCTACAGTCATTACAAATGAGCCAGCCATAAAGATTTTAAATGAATAACATCCTAATAATTCCAACACACAAGTAATAGAAAAACAGCAGAGTATGGAGGCATCCTCCTCACAGCCTGTAGAAGATAAAGATATTGACATCAGAGAAAAATATAAGCAGATAAAGACAAAGAATGAAGAAATAAAAAATGAGATCTATTCTCATTATTTGAAATAGACACCAGGTATTCAGAACAGACTTCTATCAGCTTTTGATTATTCAAACAAGAAGTTGATTATGTCAGTGCTTCAACCAACAGTCTGGACTCCCAAAACAGTGGAATATTACAAAAAAGATGATCTTGAAGTACCAACAGAAAGTATCCATGCACTAGATCAAATTGAATTTCACGGGCAAACTTCTGAGATGCTTTATTCTGCCATTACTACAAAGGCCATGAGTGTCCACAAGCTCTAGAATACAATAATAAATATGAGAGATCAAATGAAAGTTGACAAGGCTTCCTCATATGCTAAAGATCTTAGTATTAAGTCTTTAGAAGAGTTGGTTATTCAAGTAGGATATGATCCTGCCAATGTCAAAGCCGTAGAAGTGTTAGTGAAGAAAAAGAATGTTGATATTGCAGCATTGATGAAACAGCTCAAGATTCCACCAACTGAACATCCAAAATCCAAAGAAATAGTGCAAGAGCAAAGCCAGAAAGATGATATGATGAATTTAATTTTACAATTGACAGCACAGATAAAAGAAATGGAAATCCAAATGGACAATCTAGTCCATGAAAAAGAAATTACAAAATCACAAGAAAATCCTACAATAATTCCCATGGTTACTACAGTTGTGCCTTCAACTCTTGCAAAAGAGTTGGAACCCAAAGTACCACTGGCTACTGCAGTGCCAGTAACCTCATCCACCACTTCAGCCATAGAATCCTCTACCACAGTAGCTCAACATTCTGATGAGGCTAGTAAATTAGTTAAAGCCATGGAGGAAATGTCAGTTCAAACCAATGAGATCAACAGATTGAAGAAAGTAATTGAAAATCTTGAAGACACAAAGAAGCTAGCCCAGATCAATGCTAAATCTCATGAAAAAAGGGCTAACAGGTTAAATATTGAGTTGAAAAATCTACAAAAGTACTTAACCTTAAAAGAGCCAATGTCTTATGTGAAGAATCAGTTATGGAGTAAAATAATTGAAGCCATCAATGATGTTTGGCCATCAATCCAGGTAATATATTAACAGAGGGATTTACTAAAGGTAGCACAAGCAGAGATTCAAAAAACAAAAGATGAACTAGGTGCCAAACCTGAACAGGCCAAGAATTAATTAAATTTCTCAACAGCAAGAACAAGCAAGAACTTGAGGAGATAGAAATTACTAATAGAATAGAGACAATCCTAGAAATAAGGAAAGTAATTTTAAAGAATAATTTAATGAAGCAACTAGAAGAAAAATGTGAAAATGTGAACATAGTTATAACCAAATTCATGGTCAAATTTGAGACTTTGAGGCAAAGGGGTTTGCCTAACATCCTGGTTATTAATGATAAATGCATGCTAGAGGAGGACTACAACAAAAAGATATGAGAATATGCAAAAGAGCAGGTTGACAAAACAGAAGCACAAGGAATTCCTACACGGAAGGTTTTACATAGAATTTTTGAAGACTTGTTTTATCTATAGCATGAGATAAAACACTTATTTGTTGTAAAACCAACATTTTCTAGATATACTGAGGCAGATGAGAACTTTAGGAAGCTGAAAAAGATTAAAATTCCTGATGAAGAATCTTGGGAATCACTCACTGACTTGCTGTAAAAGTCAAATTGCAGAAAGGAGGATAAAATAGTTTGTTGATTTTTACACAGTTCAAACAGAAAATTACAGCAGTAAAGCAGGTTTTACAGAGTTTAAAGTGTATCAGAAGATAAAGAGTATCAGATATGAAGATAATATTTCAAAACAGATTTGAAATATATTATGCCAACGTTGAAGACAGCAAAGCAGCCACTAAACCCAATCGACACAACAGCATTTTCTATTTTATTTGGATAAATAGGACAGCTTGTTAAGTTGTTAAGCAATTGTCACTATTTTGTTGTAAAAGATATTTTATTTCCTTAGAAAAATCCTATGATTATTCTAGGATATTTTGTAAACACTTTTGTATATATACTTCATCTTTTGAAGTATTATTGTGGAATAAATTGCTAAAGATTTCTATAGTCATTTTTTTTGTACCTAAAGGCTTTTTGTAGCAAGTTCAAATAGCAGACTGGATCAAATCATCTAGCATCATATTTCAGGATTCACGTGATGAGCCATTGAAGTGAAGTACTTTCTACTGTCTTTGTTTATCTTCTTATGTTTTACATGCATCCATATATGTGTTCCAAAATTGAATGATGAACTAGGAGTATTATTACAGGATTTGTTAAAAGCACCATATCTTTAACTAGTTATCATTTCTATGTTTTCTGTTGATTTCCAGAGTAGGGAACCCTTAATTGGTCCCTCTTTTGAATGATCCCTATCTACTCCTTCCTTACCCAGATCAAAGAATCCTTTATTTCTCTTTATCCCGATCAAACCACTTCACCAATCAGCCTTCCTAGATCTTCAATGACTTGTCTATCTTGCCCTGAAAACATTTGACTTTTTTGACCTTGATCCTAGTCCTAAATTCTTGAAATTTGACTCCTTAGCCCAATGGAAAAACAGATCTCTCACTATCCATCTCATTAAGTGATTTTTCCCACCAAACCAAACCAATTTGCACAATCATAACTAGCCTAATATCATATAATTAAAACAAACTTAAATCGTATAGAGAGAGCCCTCTCTGAACCCTAGGAAGGCTAGATCCTAGAGTTTAAAAGTTGGTATGTGGTTACCTCTAATGTTCTTTGACTTTAAATAAAAATCTCACAACTTAAGAATTATTATAGTGATAACACACCCTACATAATATATGCATGAACAGACTTTACATATTTTGTCTCTAATAATTTGAAATTTTTAAAATGTATTTTTTAATTAAATTAAAGTATTATATATATATATATATATATATATATATATATATATATATATATATATATATATATATATATATATATAATAGACTAAATAGTGAAACTAAGGCAATCTGAATCAATACAACTCCCAGTTAGAATCTGAATTGAACCTCAACCGATTCCAAGTCTGAATCCCAGTTTAAAAACACTGCTTTTAAATTACAAATATTTAAAAATGGTGATTTCATTTACTTACATGATATTTTTGTCACGTCACTTCATAGTTGTCTGAGTGGTTTACTAACTGATGTCTCTCTCATAAGATATGTGTATTGACTTTTATACGCATTGAATAACATGGAATCTCTCTTTGTCCTCGTTACAGTGCTTCTACATGTGTATGTGCATATTCAATATGGCATCAAAGCAACAATACAACACTAGCAACACATGTTATCTAAACTTCTTATCTGAGCAATGGTGAGAACAAATATTATGGTGGGAAGATAAGAACAGTTGAATATGGCCAAGGAGTTTTTCATTCGAGAAGGATGGAAATTTTAGGAGCCTCAAAAAATGCTTCACAAACGAAATTTTCCGCACTGACTGGATGGAAACAAATTACTCCTCTCCTTGTGCATGGATGGGTATACAATGTGTACAGGGAGGGGTTTTCTCCCTGGATTTATCTTTCATAGCTCTACAGGGAACCATATCCCCTGTAATAGGAAACTTAATATTTTTGTAGATTTTGAATTTGAGCAATACTGCACTGATAGGGAAACCACCTTCACAGCTCTGGGTTCTTCCAAAAATAGAATATCTAGAACTCATGGAAATATTGAAGCACTTTGGCCAGTCAAAGACCTCAACAACATCTGCACGATTACACATCCACAGATTAAGACTGCCATTCTCCACATACTTTTAAATCAGAACTCGTCCTCCCCCAAAATATAGTAACCAAGTAAAGATGTCAGATTCCTATGCTTCACCTTTCCAATAGTTTCCATCTCCACTAGGAACTCACGGTTAACCTGTCCAAGCCCGTGGTTTAGAATTTTGACAGCTACAATCCTACCTTCTGGAAGAACATTATAGACAGTGTCAAACCTTCCAACTCCAATCATATTGGTTTTGTTGAAGTTATGAGTTGTTGTTAGAATATCAGTTGGGCTAAGGCACAATAGAGGCCTTTCAAATATTGCCACATTGATTTAGATGATATTTCTAACATAGAAACCAAATAGTATTTATTAAGGCATCCCCTTGGATGTGGTTTTCAGCAAACTCAATGAACTATTTTTTAATTTATACATATTTTTAGTGTTTTTTTCATGTAAAATTTGTTGTGTAAAGCAATGTTACCCCTAGTTTGTTCAAGGTCACGTGGAATCTTTAAACTAAACATAATTCACACGAAGGGCTATTGAAAGGTAGATTTTTTAAATGAACATGCCCTTGATATTATAAAAAGGTACCAAATTCTTACCGTAGATACCACCGTAGGGGCAGAAGTAAGCCTAAGATGATCATCCACTTTAGGAAGGAACTCAACTTTTGCTTCTGGCATGAAATAAATGAGAAACGAAGATCGATGACCTCCCAAGCGAGCTAGGCTAGGATGCAAGACAGATGAGACAGTTGTCTTGCATCCTAGCTCACTTGGGAGGTCGTACGTCTTCCTTTATCCTTTATCAACTCATATTATCATTCCATAAGCCAAATGTGAGTTCCTTCTTAAAGTGGATGATCATATCAGGGTTACTTTTACCCAAAAAAAAAAATTCTAGGAGTCGCGTTGCAATTATGACGATTGTTTCCATTACACTTCCGATGGTTATTTCCCTCTCACTTTTGACAGTTTTTTTCCGTCTCCCTTCCAACATTTTTTTTCCCTCATTGTTATGGGCCAATCATCGCAACAATGTTATGTGATTTTTCATAATAGCAATGACTATCGTGGCACTTCCGACAGTCGTTTTCGTCGCTGGAAAACTAATAGAATTGGACGTGCGATGATATGTGTGACGATAGGTCATGGGCATTGTGACACCTTCTAGGATGGCATCGGTGTTTTAATACCAACATCCATGATGTCGTAATAGCGACAATAAATAGCGCAATTTTAATATTGACTAAATGAAGACACGTGTCATGTCTTGTGTCACTCTACCGACAATTATTAGAAGTGTCGGAATTGCGACGGGACAGGAGCAACGTTTTTCCCAACCTAAAAGTGTCTCTCTTGGGACGCCTATGTGTCACAATAGTGACATTTTAGCTGTTGGAAATTGGGCCAAATATGCTAGTGCATGGATGTATCAAGCTTAACCTTTAATGAGCTCCAGAATTGAATTGTGCAGGAAAGAAAGAAACACTTTCTCGATGATTTGGCACAACCTTATTTCATTCTTATGGAAAGGGTGACCATCACTAACACCATAAGGAACCCTCAAACCATTGTTGTAGCTAACATATCCTTTGCAAGTGCTTCAAAAGAAAATAGAAAATTCCTAATGGCGGAAAACAAACAAATGGAAAAGATTTTGGAAGTTGCAAAGAAACAAATAGAACAACTCCAAGCAGAGAATCAAAATTTGATTTCCATACATGCTTTCTTGAAAGAGCTCCAAGAAGCTATATATGGCAAGATTCAGGCATTGGGAGACACTGTGAGGCATCTTTATGAGGAGTTGGTTACCTTGCATAAAACAGTATTTCATTTACATGATATGCAAAATAAATAATGGTAAAATGTGAAAGCCCTAAAATTCATTCATGAAGCCATTACCGTGATTCATGAGTGGGGAATTAAGTACAGGATTGCACCAACAAAATTGGTCAATAAAACAAGGAAACAAGCAGAGATGGAAAATTTTGAAGTTACAATTCTCATACAAGACAATAAACAACTCAATACCTTTGTGGCCAATTCTATCTGTGTATCCTCGGTTGTAAAACAGTTTGGATTCCTTAGTTCAAGCACACAAGATCCCCTAAGTAGGGCCATTTTCAGAGGAAAAAAAAAAGGGCAGAAACGCGGTTAGATATGAGATCAAGGAATACTTGAATCAGCTAAAGCATATCACTGCCAAAGAATACTTGGAGGTTAACAGACACAACATGCAAAAGTGCATAGGTGGTCATACTAAGATCAATATGAAGTTGTTCTTGTTGTTAAAAGAAGCGGAAACTTGTTCCAAAACCATCTACACAAATGCGAAGGAAGCTATAGTTTTTTTTCAACCTAACCTGCCAGCAAATTTTAAGGATAAGATCACACAATACAAAGCGTGGCATCAATATGTAACCACAAAATTGCAAGTTGAAGTTGTCGAGCTCGCGTTTCCTCAAACTCAATCTTAATGTGTCTAGTTTGTCTTATTAGGCTTGTCTTATCAAGATCTACACACTTTTGTCCTATATGGGTTTTTATTATATTTGAAATAAAATATTTAAGTGGAAGTACTAGAGTTAATTGTGGAATATGAAAAGTCATTAGTTAGGAAAATACAAAAGAAGTCCAAGATTCATGAGAGAAACTCAAAGGTCACAAAGGGAGATGAAGGGTCATCTCATTTGTTATAAATAAACCCTCTTAACTCAAGAAAATGGCTTGGAAGCTTAGATTTAGAGCCTTGTCTTCTCTAGTATAGCATAGGAGGAATATCATTATTTTCAGAAGCAAGTGTTGGCTACATGTTCCACTATTGGGGCCAGTGTCTTATCAATGTAATTGTATGCTTGGAACTTTCACTTTATAATAAGAAGCTTAGAGCCGACATATCTTCACACATATTCCGTGGAGGTAATAAGACTATTATTTATATATTTGTGATATATGGTGTTTCACTTACGCTAATGCTAATGAACTAATTCGTTTGCTTTATTATGTATCTTGTTGGATGTGTGTTGTTTATGTTGTTGTGATTGTTGTTATATTGGGAACTATTTTGCAGGTTAACTAACAATTCTTTTGTATTTATCGTGTGTTTCTTCTACGTTAGTATTATTACTTTCTTATAATAGTCTCACTTATTTCCCTTTGATGTAATGGAACCTTTCATGCATTACATTTTATACTTCACAAAGTTCATATTCTTGTTGTCACCAAATCCATGCATACATCATTCTATGTGTTTATCGCAACCAAGGCACATATTTGAAACCATCACTTTTGGAAACCGGTCATAATCCAATTGGGGCTCCTACTCCAAATGATGTGGGTTCTAATTAGGACTTCACAACCGGGAGACCCCATTCCCTATTAGTGGCTTCCAACACCGTCAACAGGTTTTGGTGCTAGAAGGAGGGTCAGATGACAAGTTGAACCCGTGAAGTCTATTTGAAAATTTTTTATATTAAAATGGATTCTTCCCATATCTTAACCCCAACATGTTTTTCTAGAGTCATAAATATGAAAGTTCCCTCTGGGATAACTTATGACTTGTCAAATATAAAATTTGATGGTGAGGGTGGAACAACCATTCTTGAGTGCACCCTATGCTTTCTTGAATTTTGTAATTATCATGAAATTAATTGTGAGGATACTGCTTGCAAGCTGTTCATCCTTACATTATAAGCATGTGTTAAACAATGGTGTTATACATTATTGACCGCCTCTATTCGTTCCTTCCAACATCTTGTTAGGGAGCTTCATCAAGCCTTGATAGGTATGATAATGAAAGTGTTTGTAAGAAAAATATTAATCTCAGAAAGAAACCTGATGAAATTGTTGAAGATTTTCATGATTGCTTCATTCACTTTTGTTGTTAGTTTTTTTAGGATGGCATAGACTGGAATTTTATGAAAATTGAGTATCTTATTCATGTTTCTTTAAATCTGTCTAAATTTGAATCCTTTGTAAGTCTCCTGACATTTCTTGGTTATGGAGCTCTCAAATCTTCGAAATAAGAAATTGTTGTTTCATGTGAATTTTCACCTTATTTTGATTCTTCATCAAATCAAGCATCTCCATGCGCCTAGGTTGAGCTTGGAGAACCTGATAATCAATTTTTTGATCCAACACCATTTTCTCCCACCCCTCATATCCAAGATTTGAACTTAAGTTTCAATTTTGAATCTGATTTAATCAATGACATTGTATCTTCTATACTCATTTCTTATCCTCCATCTATTATTTCCTCTGATCCTCCTAATTTTGAGTTGTCACATCGACATATTAGAACAATTTCTTCTGAATCTCAAGAGGATCAAGTCCAATATGGAATCAATGAAGACCAAGAAACTTGAGATATTTTTGAAATGATTATGTGTGGGATTATTCTTATGAACAAGAGTTTGCGATTAAATATGATATTTCACCTTACATTTCCATTTCTTCACCTTTCACCCATTTTCCTGACATTTTCATTGATTCAATCACACCTATCACATATTTTGATGATATTGTTTTAAATGGAATTGAATCTAATTGCAGTCGGGAATAGTGGAATGTTAATTTCAGATTGAAAGAAGGTGAGGAAGAATCCATTCATTATAATCCATCTCATTCCTCGTCTTTTAAATGTGAAGAAGCAAATAATATAACTTCATGTTCTCAATCTACCCCTCTCTATGGTTCATTAGATCATGATGATCCCCTTCTCTTGGATAAAAAAATAAAAATATGATCATGGTTCTCTTAATATATTCATTGACTCATCCAGTAATGATTCCATGTCTTTAACTCCTGATTATTCCAAGCCACCAATTTTCGATGATCCACCTTCTGATAGTTTGCAGCGATGTCAAGCTTTTGAGACACTTCAGGATATGTTGATGATTATGTCAGGATCTCATGATCTTGATGGTTGCTCCAAGCATGATCAGGTTGACACTCTTCCTTGGTATAACCCTCATGAGTTGACTGCAAATGTTGGAAATAAACGTGTCTTTCATCTTCAAGATCCTCCACCCATTTACCATGATCCCATTTCTGAATGGTTGGAGGAATCTTACCTGGAAAGTCCCTTTGCTAAGAATTGTTGGGAACCAAGATAATACCGAGAGGGGGGGTGAATCAGTATTAAAAGAATTTGTTATCACTTTAAAATTTTCATTTTTCTTTGTACAAGAACAATGGGTGGGACACCATTAAATACTTTAGTAATTTATTTAAATAAGCATGAAAGTAAACAATATCAACAATCAATGGAACAAATAAATTCTTCAAAACTGCTCTTCAATTCATTTTCAAGGTCAGCTACAACTTACTATTACGATTCTCTAGATACAACTAGCAGGAAGCTACAAATCCCTAATTTATTAGCTACAATTGAATGTAGCTACAACCCTAATTATTTATGAACACCCACTGGAAGGAGCACCAACCCCTAATTTTGCAGGCTACAACTTGCTTGACACTCAATGACTCATGTTTCATCCATTTTCACACTAGAGCCATGAATGCCGTCTCTGCATTCAAAATAAATTAATTTCCTCAACCACCAATACCTTTAGTAATTCATTGAAACACACCAAAAAAAATCCATCTCGATCACCCAGAACTCATATCACTGAAAAAAAAAATTCCTGCTTACTCAAGGCTGCTTATATAGAAATCTAGCTTGATATTTTTTGTTTCTTTTATTTTCTAGTATTGTTGCATGCCTTCTTATTTTTTCCTTTTCCCTGTTCATTTCAGTCCTCTGACTGTTTTCATCAAGTTCTCAACCTTCAACACCTTTTTTCTGCAATTTAAACTGAGTTGTTTCACTAATTTTGGAAATATTAGGTTTCAACAATGCTTCTTCTAATTTTATCTATAGTTATCTTTGGCTTAACTGCCGATTTTGTTGCCAAAATGATAGTTTATCCATTTTGAGCTTAAGCCCCTTTCTCTGGCACTTTTACCTATTTTTTTTACCCACATGACATGGTCTCCCTGACCACTAGCTAGGCCTTTAGGCACTTATTCAATTTAAGCCCTTCGTGGGCCAAATCCCTACGTTAATGGCTTCGCACCATTGGTCGTGTTTCTATGTGAAACGACCAAAGAATGGTGCTAAGGCTAGACCTCCCAAGACTGAAAATTTTTATTTTTGCCCCGTTCTTATTCTGTTGCACCCTTGATCTATTTCTACATGAAATTACCAAGGGTTAGGACTTAGCCTGTAGCGCCTCTATCCCGATACTTTTTAAACTTGTGCCTCTTTATACATATGTCGGGTCGACATGTCTCGTGGGGACCACCTGCCTACTCTTTGATTTATTTTCATTGTCCTTTGTGTCTTGACGACTCTTCTCTTTCGATGCTTCCACTTTGTGCATTTTAACAATCCATCCGATTGGGCCTTGTAGGCTTCGTAGTTTTACAGGGTCCTCCCAACCTCATTTAATTGGTTGTCACCTGCCGACCCGTCAATGTCGATGTGTATCGATGCTCCATCTCCCAGAAACTTCCTCTCTACGCATTCTTAAAAAATCTTTGAGATACATCCAGTGGGATAACATCATGATAACTTCACCTATACCATATGTCGACCAATGATTGGTGACACGTGTCACCCAAAAATGGGTCTTTTGGTTGCCCGAAAATGACAAATATGAAAACCACGTGTCCATCATTAATTTTCCTATGTCAGTGTCATCACTTGCATCATCTGGCCCCATTGTATGTTGTCATTTTTCCTATCAAAGGAGAGAGAAAGGGTCCCTTGATCCTTGGTTTTGCGAGTAATTTCCTTTGTAAAAAAATCGTTGGGTTCAAGCCATTTTTATTTGTTTTTTCTCCAAGTTGGCATTGCGCTGCACTTCCTCTATGTTATGCCTCCAGGATTTATTTTACAGACTCACCGTCAATGGGAAAAGTTGTTAGAATGAGGACCTCCCACTCATTCTTCATTGAATGGCTCTCTGCTGTCATGTCTCGGTTCCCACCACCTGGCTCCTCTTTTTGCGCTCTTTGGAAAACTCTAGGGTGCACCCGCCAGGGTATGTATGTTGGGATGGAATCACCATTTGGCGTCATCCTACCCATTATTTTTTATCTCTATATAACAACTAACAGGCTTGATCCATCGGGCCACAGTGTCAGGTGGGCTTTGCCTGTGCTAATGAGAATTCTCCCCACTATTCCATTGTCCATCCATTTCAGCCTGGTCCTCTTGCATAGTGGGTCTTCCAATATTGCCACCAGGTTTGGCACTTCTGCCAACTTTGGATATGCACCAAAGTGGTTTCCAAACTCCTCTTATCTATGTTATATTTTACTTGAGATTAACAAAATTTGACTAGCTCGATCTTTTGATCCAAGAGTCTGTTTTCAGACTTGTGCATACCATTGGAAATATCTTTCAAAGATATTTCCATCTAGGTGGGTTTGACCTATGTTTGAGGGGATCTAATACACCAAAATTGGCTCCAAATTATCTCATCCATGTTGATACTCAACATTCTTCTTGTTCCTGGAACCTAATATTTTGAGTCCTTTTACACCTATGCCACCTGTTGACACCAATGGATACCCTGTCTCCATCAAGGAAATAATATTTCAATATTCTCCCCCTTTGGCATTGATGGAAAAACCAAGATCAAAAAAAAAATCCTCATCAAATATGATTGTCTATTTTTAGTGTTTCTCCCCCTGAGATGTACTTCTCTTATGCTTAGTTGCTACTGTTGTTGTGATGTTGTTGATATTCTTTCATGTTGTTTCTCTTGATGTGTCTTGATCATTAACACCTCCCCTTTTACTCTTTGTTTTATCACTATTATCTCTCCCTTTTATTTGTTTTTTTTTATTAATAATATCCCACTTTGACATCAATGGAAAAAACATCAACATCCTCCCCCTATCACCACACTCCTTCTATCAACAATATTTCTTTGTCATGTTGATTCTTTGGACCTAGTACCTTCACCTTGATATGCTGAAAATACAATACTTTTCTTTCTTCCTATTGAAGGAAGACCTAGTGTAGGTAGGAAAGATGAAAAAATCCCAATATTTGCCTCAAATACTCAAACTATTCTCTAGGAAGTGGCTCGGTGAAAATATCAACAACTTTTTATTTTTTAGGAACATACTCTATCTTCACAATTTGATTTGCAACCTTCTCTCTTAATAAATTATACTTTCTTGGAAAATGCTTTGTCTTGGAGTGAAAAATCAGATTCTTTGACATGCTTATTGCACTTGTGTTTTCAAAAATAATGGGAATAGTATGACCATAGAAAACTGTTACATCTTGAAAGTTACACAATAGTTGAGTGCAATGAGAATCTAATGAAATGAACTATGCTTCAGTTGTAGATAAGGAAATGGAAGTTTGCTTCTTTCTCAACCATGAGACTAAACATTCTCCAAGAATCAAAGCACCACTACTTGGGCTTTTTCTATCATCTACATCACTTGCCAAATCAACATCAATATAAACAATTAATGAAAAATATTAACCTCTAGGATACCACAGTCCATAATCCATTTTTTCTCTGAGATATATAATAATCCTCTTTGCTACAAGTAGATGGCTTTGCCTGGGAGCTATTTGGAATCTTCCAACTATAGCAATGACCTGCATGATGTCTAGTCTTGAAGTTGTAAAATACAAGAGGTTTCAAATGATGGATCTATACAAATTCTGGTCCATTGTTGGAGATTCATCCATCTTTCTAAATTTGCAACCTGTCACCATTTTAGTGCTCACTAAAGAATATTCTTCCATGCTAAATTTCCTTAGCACTTCTTTGAGAGATAAAATTTCCTTTGGGGGTTTATGTAATTTCAATCCAAGAAAATATGATAGTTGTCCAAGCATGGACATCTCGAACTCGACTTTCATATCAACTGCAAATTAACTAGTTATAAAATCTGAATCACTAGCAAAAATGATGTCATCAACATATACAACCACAACTATAAGTTTTCCATCCAAATTTTATTTGACATATAAGTTGATGTTATTTGCACCTCTTTTGAATCCACACTTATGCAGGTAGTTTTCTATATTATAATACCAAACTCTATGGGATTTCTTGAGACCATACAATTCCTTCTTAAGTCTGCAAACATAATCTGATTTCGCTGTCAGCTGAAAAAATTCTGGTTGCTTTATGTACACTTCCTCCAGCATTTCTCCATTGAGAAAAGCATATTTTAAATCCATTTGATCAATTTTGAAGTTATTAAAGCAAGTAGATGCCAAAAAAATTCTTATTGTTTCTAATCTATCAATAGGAGAAAAAAATTCATCAAAACCTAGTCCTTCTATTTAATCATAGCCTTTTCATACCAATCTAGCTTTGCTTCTTACCACTTCTCCAGCAGATCATTTAATTTATTCCTTAAAACCCACTTTGTGCCAATGGCATTCTTGTTAGCAGGCCTTAGAACAAGTTAGCAAGTCTTATTTTTCTCTATTTGGTACATCTTTTTATGCTTTGATTTTAACCCATGTTGATCTTTACTCGCTTGTATAACATCCTTTAGTCCCTCCATGGACAGCAGGGCAACATGTGCTTTCGTGGGGGAATTTAGCAGTTTCCTTCTTGTCTACACACCAGTATTTAATTCACGCAAAATTTGATCAACTGGGTGGTGTTTTTGTACATACCTTGGCGGATCTTTGGCTTGAGTATTGGGGGACTCTTCATCATCTTCTTCTAGAGATGGCTCAACATATTCCTCACCAATGTTGACTAGTTCATCAGTGCTAGTTTTTACTAGTTGTTTCTCTTCTTGCTCAACATGTTCATCCACCATGACATCAATACATTAAATTATCCTCTTGGTATTTTTATAATAGCATATGTATCATTTGTTGTTGTTTGAATATCCCATAAAAATACCTTCATCTGCTCATGCATCGAACTTGCCAAGTTTCTCATCTTCTCTATTGATGTAGCATCTGCTACCAAAAACTCTGAAGTGTTTGATAGTTGCAGGTCTTCCATGCCACAACTCATAGGGAGTATCATCACTATTTGGTCTAAAATTATATTTTTTTAGGATTACCATTGTTGTATGAATAACTTCTACCCAAAACCTCTGTTGAACATTCCCTTCATTCATCATGCCTCTAGGTAATTGTTGCATTTATCTATTTTCTCTTTCTTCTACACCATTTTGTTGGGGTGTATATGCTATTGTAAACTGCCTTTTGATGCCATTCTTCTTACAAAATTCATCAAATTATTTTGAAGTGAAATCACCTCCTTTTCTAACCTTATGCTTGTTATTTTGCAATCAATTTCATTCTTATCCATGGCCTTGAACTCTTTAAACTTCTCAAAAGCTTCATATTTATCTTTGAGTAAGGCAACCCGCATCTTCCTACTAAAATCATCAAATATTAGCATAAAATATAATTTACCTACGGTTGACTGAGTTATAGATGGTCCACACAGATCCATGTGTACCAACTGCAATGGATTTGTTGTTGAGTTCTCTTTGGCCTTGAATAAAACTCAAACTTGCTTTCCCAAAAGGAAATATTTACAAATTATGTTCTCTAGTTATGAAATCTTGGGGAAATCCTTGACAATATTTTTATTGGTGAGCTTGACTATCTGATCAAAATTTAGATGTCCAAGTATTTTGTGTCATAATGAACTCTCATCAATATTTGACAAGTAACACCTATCTGTTTTTTCTTTCAACACATAGACATTATTATTTATTCTCACAACTTTAGCAACTATCTCACGTGTGCATGTACACTTGATTTGATAGTTTTTGGATTTAAAAATCATATCAGAGCCTTGATCACACATATGAGATACACTAAGAAGGTTATGCATAAGCCCATCAACATTTAAAACATTTTTTGATTTACCTTTTATATTTTATAAAATGACCACTCCTTTTGCTTATCTTTCCCTAAGCATCGTTACCTTTTTCAACTAGTTTCCAAGTTAGAAACTTTCTTTTGTCTCCTAAAATGTGCCCGGAATATTCATAATCATGCATACATAGAGACTCAAATTTCATCCTAAATCCTTAAATTTTAGCTTTATTTACCTTGTTTTCTCCTTCATATAAACTTCTCGCCTTGTCCCAAATAGCTTTGGTAGATGTGCAATCCATTACTTTAACAATCTTTGATTCAGGTAGGCTAGCAAGCAGAGTGTTCATGGATTTAGCATTGCATGTGAACTCCATCATCTGATATTTTGTAATCTCTAATGTTAGCCTTTGATATTATTTTTCCACAACATCCCACACATCATCTACAAGTGTTTGAATGTAGGTATGCATCCTTAATTTCCAAAAAACATATTTTTTTCCATTAAACCTAGGTTCCCTACTGGTAAAACCTCCTTCCTATTTTTAGTTGAGATTCAACAAGAAGATCCTAGTGAAAATTATGCACCTACACTAGGATGGAGCCTCGGGCTATTTTTAGGTGGATGTCTATTTATAGATGCATGAGCAACTTCTATTTATAGATGAGGTCTATTTATAGATGTATGTGCAAGTTCTATTTATATATTGCATGTCTATTTATAGATGCATGTCGACTATTATTAGCCCTTAATACTAGTTGGACAATAAACAATAATATATTCTCAATCAGAACTTGGAAATAGTTAAATGAAGTGGAAAATCAGTTAGCTATAGGAATTTCAAGTTGAGTGGTTGGTTGGTGGGACATGCAAGTGGACTTAGTTGTAACTGAGTGATTTGAAGTTGTAATAGAGTTGGAAGTGTAGTTATGAAAGTTGTAAAGTAGTTTAACTCAGTTAAGTGAGTTAAACTTAGTTGTGCGAGTTGTAACTGAAGATACACTAGTGAGAGTTCAAGTGAATTAATTATTAATTAATTCACAATCAGTGGCCTCACATGCAACTGAATATTTACTACTGTTAACTACATGCATGTCAGATCCAGTGGAGACCCATTTGAGATGTAGGTGAAAGGGACAGTTTGACTATCAGTTGTGAAATTAGTGGTTGCACACATGCGACCACACACACATTGGATTTGCCCATGAGTATTGTGCAGTCAAGGCAAGCAGGATTCCATTCATTCAGGGACTGCTATCAGCTCGTATTGCGCAGTAGAGGCAGGTTGTATGGAGGTAGTAAATTGGCTAAGGAACTTGCCAATTTTTGTATGATAGTGTGAGACAAATGTATGATGTATTGAGAGCTCTTAGATTGGAGCTTTGTATGATATTTTTTCATGATACATGATATATACATAATATATGATAGTGGGGTTTTTAGCTTTATGCTTTCCCGGTAAAATTATCTGTGTTATGTGCAATTGATCTTTCTTCATGATATTGCTATTGGCGATGGTGTTTTAAATTCTACAAATATTTTGTAGAAGTGATTATGTATTTAACAGTGGAATATAATTTTTAGATCGGGAGAATCTAGGCAATACATATTTTGTATTAAATTTCCACATGGTATCGGAGCACGGGAGATTGCAATTGTGAAGTAGGAGCTGAGTTTGTTGGCAGAAAGAATTTGAATTTCTGGAAATACTTTCTTGGTGCTACAACTAAGTTAACATTGAAATAGCTTTCAATGACTTGAGGTTAGAGTATGCACTCGAGGGAAGCTCAAACTTCATTTCTTGGAAGGACAGGATAGAGGCGGTTCTCGAAGATAATGGCTTGAAGGAATTCATTGACAATGATGTTCCTAAGCCCACTTCGACAGATGTTACATTACTTGATGCATGGAAAAGGAAAGTGGCAAAGGCGAGGAGGATTTTGTTGGAAGGAGTACGAGACCACATTGTCTCAAGCCTTCATGGGAAAGCCACACCAAATGCTATGTGGAAGGCTTTGAAGGATCTTTTCCAAAGCAGCAGCGACCATAGGAAATTGGTGCTCAAAGATCAACTCAGGAAGATCGAGATGGAAAAGGGCGACAACATTCCAAAGTATCTCACGAAGTTTGTCCAATGTCTGGGATGAACTGGGGAGTGTGGGAATAATTTTTTCTGATGATGATTTGGTGAGCTTGGCTCTCTAGGGACTTCCTAAGATTTGGCACATTTATGAATACTTTGTCAATAGATAGGAAAAGTTTCCGGATTGGAACGACTGTGGTTGGATATGGTGCAGGAGGAGTTCAGGCGGAACACCATAGATGGCTCTTCATCAAAGCATGATGATGAAGAGGATTTTTCTTTGGTTGGAAATGCGAAGAAGGGGAAGGGGAAGAAATTACATTCTAAATCTGAGTCTAAAGGAAAGAATTTGGATACGTCCAAGGTGAAGTGTTTTCACTATCACGAACATGGGCATCTTGCTATTAACTATCCGCAAAAGAAGAAGAACAAGAAGGTTGTTGGAGTTGCAACTAGTGAGGCCCCTGCCTCACAATTTGAAATTGACTTCTCTTTGATCACATGCATGGTTTCAAGTGCATTGGGATTGGTGTGGTATTTGGATAGTGGCGCTTCCTTCCACATGACGGGAGATAAGGAGCTTTTCAGTGACTTGGAAGAGAAAGATCTCCAAATGCATATAGAGATGGGCGACGATGGACGATACAGTGCGACCAGCATTGGTACCATTACCTTTCAGAGGGATTTAGTTAAACCATTTCAATTGAAAGATGTTATGCATGTTCCAGGTTTGAAGAAAAACTTGGCATCAGTCACAATGTTGGAGGACAGAAGCTATGACATTGTTTTCAGCAATGGAAAAGATTTCCTGCGACATAAAATAATGGGTCAAGCCAAGAGGATAGGGATTCGAGTTAAGAATCTCTGCATGCTGGAGGTAGAAGGTTGCGCTTCCATGATGGGCAAGGTAGAAAAAGTGGTGAGCCGGGATGAGGGTGAATTATGGCAAAGGCAATTTGGTCATCTTCATCATGGAGCCTTGAAAGTCATGCAGCAAATATCTACTGGACTTCGAATGGGAACACTTGTTGAGTTAGATTAGTGCAAGGGTTGCACCATGGGGAAGTATGTAAAGTCCACCTTTCATGAAAAGGATAACCATGCTTCGGGGATCCTTGAGAGAGTTCACACAGGCGTCTGTGGACCATTCTCGATTGCTTCAACAGCAAAACATAAGTACTATGTTATTTTCGTTGATGACTTTCCTCGTAAATGTTGGATCTTCTTCATGTAGAAGAAGGATCAAACATTCTCAAAGTTCTATGAGGTTAAGGCATTGGTGGAGAAAGAGTCGAGGAAGCAAGTGAACTTTGAGGAGTGATAATGGTGGAGAATACATCTCTAACAAATTCAAAGACTTCTGTAGCAAAGAAGGAATTCAAAGAGAACTCATAGCGCCTCATAACCCACAGCAAAATGGGGTCATGGAGAGGAAGAACAAAATGATCGTGGGTGCAGCATGAGCAATGTTGCATGATCAGGGCCTACCAATGCATTTGTGGGCAGAAGCATGCAACAGTGCGGTTTATGTAAAAAACTATTGTCCTCATAGAGTACTTGGCATGAGTACACCTGAAGAAGCTTTCAATGGTAAGAAATCGCATGTTTCACACTTTAAGATTTTTGGCTCATCTGTTTATGTGCATGTGACCAAGAACACCAGGAAGAAGCTGGAGTCAACTATTGAAGTTGGTAATTTTGTGGGGTACATAGAAACACCCCATAATTATTGTGTGTATTTTCCTAACAGTAAGATGACTGTTATGCGACGGGATATAAAATTCGATGAGGGGAAAGCCATGCGGTTATCGCTTGAGAGGGAGCTAGACTTGAATTCGGAGGAGGAACTACTGGTTCCCAAAGATGAGTCTCTATATGTGGATCAACCACAGGAGGAGGTTCATGGAGTAGAGGAGTCCACTCATGCAGAGCCAAACATCAAAACTGGCAGAAGGAGTGCCACAAAAGCTGATAGGCTGAGACTTGATGCTGCACAGAATGTAGGAGCCCCTAATTCACAGCATAGACAAAGACAGTCTCCTGACCGATTTAATGGATACATGGCTCTCATGAGAAAATGTATTGTGACTGATCCATCTTCCTTTCAGGAAGCTGTGCAGGAGCCCACATGGGTAGATGCAATGGTGGAGGAGTATGACTCCATTATCAAAATCAATGCTTGGGAAATTGTTCCAAGGCTAGTTGATAAATCAATGGTAGGCTCGAGATGGATCTACAAGGTAAAGCAAGCTGCTGATGGGAGTGTTGAAAAATACAAGGCTAGATTTGTGGCACGGGGCTTCTCATAGATCGAGGGGATAGATTATGAAGAAACCTTTGCGCCTATCGCAAGGTATTCTTCCATAAGGATCATCCTTTCTCTCTCAGCGAAGATGGGTTGGCGCATTCATCGGATGGATGTGAATACTATGTTTCTCAATGGGATCATTGAGAAAGAGGTGTACATAGAGCATCCTGAAGGATTTGAGATCTTCAGTAGCGAGTCGCATGTGTGTTGACTCAAAAGAGCATTGTGTGGGCTGAAGCAAGCACCCCGTGCTTGGTACACTCAGATAGACAGCTATTTCACCAGACTGGGCTTCACCAAAAGTGAAGCAGATGCAAACCTATACCAAATTTTGGTGGAGGGTAAGCTTTTAATCATTTTTTTTTATGTTGATGATTTAATATTGACTAGTGATGAGTAGCTAATACACTCATGCAAGGAGGACCTTGCAAAGGAGTTCGAAATTAAGGATATGGGCCTCCTTCATTATTTCCTTGGATTGGAAATATGGCAACGAGATGGTGAAATTTTTGTGTCACAAGGAAAGCATGCAAGGGAGATACTGGGTAAGTTTCACATGGAGGGCTACAAACCCATGGATACTCCTCTTCTAGGAAACTGGAAGAAAGAGGATGCTACTTCTGGAGAGGTAGTGGATGCTACTGTCTATCAAAAGTTAGTGGGTTCGTTAATGTATCTAGTGAACACGAGACAGGACATTTTCTATGCGGTTAACCAGCTGAGTCAAGCGATGGTTAAGCCTACCAAGCTCTTTTGGAAGGCGGGAAAGCATGTCCTGATATACCTGAGGGGCAGATCTGAGTATGGTTTATGATACAAATAGACAGATGAGGTGAAGTTGCATGGCTTCACGGATGTAGATTGGGTAGGCAGCCCATTAGATAGAAAGAGCACATCAGGGGGGATCTTTAGCATTGGATCTACAGGTGTTTCTTGGTACAGCATGAACCAGAGATCTATGGCACTCAGTTCAGAGGAAGACAAATACATGGCAGTGAGTCAAGCTGCATGTGAGTCTATCTAGATGAGAAAGATCTTGGTTGGTTTGTTTTTTTCTCATTTAGATCCGACAGTGATTCATTTTGATAATCAGAGTTGCATTAAACTATCGATTAATCATGTGTTTCATGATAGATCTAAGCATATAAATATATGGTATCATCATATCAGATATTGTGTGCAAAGGACTATCATGTTGCTTCAGTACATTCATACGAAATATCAGGATGCAGATATTCTGACAAAGGCACTCACCAGGAGAAAATTCGAATACCATAGAGACCGGATCAAGGTGAAGGATAATCCCTTTCTTGTTGAGAGGGAGTGTTGAGATTCAGCAAGAAGATCCTAGTGAAAATTATGCACCTACACTAGGATGGAGCCTCAGGCTATTTTTAGGTGGATGTCTATTTATATATGCATGAGCAAATTCTATTTATAGATGAGGTATATTTATAGATGTATGTGCAAGTTTTATTTATAGATTGCATGTCTATTTATAGATGCATGTCGACTATTATTATCCCTTAGTATTAGTTTGACAATAAACAATAATCTATTCTCAATGAGCACTTGGAAATATTTAACTGAAGTGGAAAATCAGTTAGCTATAGTAATTTCAAGTTGAGTGGTTGGTTGGTGGGACATGCAAGTGGACTTAGTTGCAATTGAGTGGTTTGAAGTTGTAACAGAGTTGGAAGAGTAGTTATGAAAGTTGTAAAGTAGTTTAACTCAGTTAAGTGATTTAAACTCAGTTGTGCTAGTTTTAAATGAAGATACACTAGTAGTGAGAGATCAAGTAAATTAATTATTAATTAATTCACAATCATTGGCCTCACATGCAGCTGAAGATTTACTACTGTTAACTATATGCATGTCAGATCCAGTGGAGACCCAGTTGAGATGTAGGTGAAAGGGACAGTTTGACTATCATTTGTGACATTAGTGGTTGCACACATGCAACCACACACACATTAGATGTGCCCATGATGATTGCGCAGTCAAGGCAAGCAAGATTCCATTCATTCAGGGATTGCTATCAGCTAGGATTGCGCAGTAGAGGCAAGCTGTCTCGAGTAGTAAATTGGCTAAGGAACTTGCCAATTTTTGTATGACAGTGTGAGACAATTGTATGATGTACTGAGAGATCTTGGATTGGAGCATTGTATGAGATTTTTCATGATCCATGATATATACATAATATATGATAGTGGGGTTTTTAGCTTTATGATTTCCAGGTAAAATTATATGTGTTATGTGTGATTGATCTTTCTTCATGATATTGCTACTGGTGATTGTGTTTTAAATTCCGCAAAGATTTTGTAGAAGCGATTCTGTATTTAACAGTGGAATATAATTGTTAGATCAGGAGAATCCAGGAAATACATATTTTGTATTAAATTTCTAAAATTTTCCCTTGTCCTTGATCCTTCTTCCAACGGTTAAATTGATCTAAAGTAACCTTGCTATGATACCAATTGTTGGAAACTAGATAAATATTGAGTGGGGGGGTGAACTAGTATTGTAATATTGTTGTATCACTTTAAAAAATTTCTTTTTCGGTGTGCAAGAATAACGGGACACCATTAAATAATTTAGAAATTTATTTAAATAAACATGACATTAAACAATATCAGCAATCAATGAACTACGAAAAATTCCAAATTTGTTAAGAGTGCATTCATTGATTGCTGATATATTGCTAATGTAGTCCATGACTGGAAAATTTGTAAGTTTCTAAGAATGAAGAAATGTGCAGAGAGGAAGATATCATGAAATGCAACCATGTCAATAGGAAGTTATCATCCGGACGCCAAGAAGATGTGACTAGGAGATCTCCTGAGAGGATATGTAGACTCTGACAGAAGTCTGGTAAAGAAGAAGACCCTTGACAAAACATATCATTAGGAGATGTTTCAATCTGAATAGAGGATGTAGATGCCTATAGGAAGATGTCATGGTGAAAGATCATCACTGAGGTAACTTTGGTTTAAAAGGTTCATATGTATATGTTTATCTGGATGAGTCTTTGCAGGGCCTCTAATCATAAGAAAGGATGCATGATCCTTGGAGATGATTTGAAGGAAAGCATAATGGCATAACGGTGGACCAAATAATAAATACTAATGAATCACTTTTTGATAGTGGACATGAATCATGACTGAAAGTGATGGGTGATATGTGCCCTATGAAGCCAAAAGTTGAAGATTCCTCAATATCGAAATCTATGACATCGAGGGAAGGAATTATTCATGAGTAGTGGATTGCTACTGGAGGACCCTGATTGAGAGGGAGCCTGGTAGCAAGTTTCTTACTTGGAAGAAACTTGAAGTATGTCCCTCATATATTAAGAGGGAGAGACGTATGTACTTCTCTATTACATGTGTCATGCACTAGACCAGGACTAACAGTCGTAAGTCTTAGTGAAGGCCATGTGAAGAGAATGGGTAGACACATCATTTTGGTATTCACCTGGAAGACATAATGGTGGATTGGGTATTAATTTGGCATTTGATACTCTTTGAGAATGAGATAGGGAATTCAAGGTAAGAGTAGTCGTGGACCGATATTCTTTGAGGGTTGGTTACCCGGGAGAAGAATATTCCAAGAAGGTCATACTTTGGGAACACCTAGGTGGGGTATGTACCTTAGAGAGACAATGATTATGGTGTCTATTAGTCATGTGTCTCTCCATCATTGTACTCATTGTCTCGTTGAGATATGGGGCTGCTAGTCAAGGCCTTGCACTAGGACAATTTTGGTTGATATGATGTTATACAGATATGATTACCAATCTGATTCTTCTTATAAGATTCTTCAGTTTGAAATTGACCATGTACCTATATGAATACCTCCCTAGTTAAGAGGGAGTATTGAAAAGTGTAACTGGGATTGGTCTTCATATTGACTATGTAGTTATGTATTTATGTATAGAAGAAGACAAAGATAATAAAATATATTTTTGTTGTACTTGCTTCATGGGTTTCATGAGCAAGATTTTATTATAGATAGACTTCTTCTTGATGTCTATTAGGGTTGTCTTCTGGTCATAAATATAATCAAGTGTCATGTATATGAAGTAGCTATAGAATTCTCCAAGACCTTGGAAGAATGGCTTAAAGACAGCTCACATTCAACGCTGGAAGATAAGCTTAATGATGCTTAAAGATACCTTCATCCTACAAGCAACAACTAAAGTCAGCCTACAAGCAGTGACATAGGTCGGCTTATTAACTAGCGTGAAAAACTACATATACCCCAAAAAAAAATTATGCAGAAGATACAAAAATTTGCAGATTTCTCTGTGGCTTTTACAGAGTTAAAAGTGCGGATTTGGGAACAAGAAAAAGTGTGGATTTGAGTATAAAAAGATTGTGGATGGTTCTGAGTAAAGTGTGGATTAAAGACAAGAAAAATCAATGAACAAGTCTGATGTTTTGTAGACTAGGGCACAGGAATATCTTATGTTATATATGACTGTGAGAAGCACAAGTTTGGGTTGTGCTAAGAGAAGATAGAAATGCGAAGAAGGCTATAATTTTAAGAAGGAGAATAGCTTTGTAACGTAATGCGGATTCCGAATAACAATAAGTACAGACCTCAGAACTGAAATATTGCGAATTGAAGAAGGGCATCATTTCAGCAAAGCATATGGACTAAGACTCAGATATATGACTATGTAATATATACTGAATTGCAGTGTGGGCTTATGACAGTAATCAGATGCATGGAAGAGACTATGTTATAGTATGAAAATAGGACTATGATAAATGTGGATTGTTAAGGACTAAGATACTATCACAAGTAAGGATTGCATATAGCCTAAAGAAAGAAGAAGATATCGAGCTCTCTAGTTCTATTGGAGAAAAGTGCAAGACGGTGCAAGATGGTGTGGAAGAGAAGGATCAATTTAAGAAGTCATAGAAGAAGTTATTTCAAGGTATTGGAGGCATATAAAGGTCTAGGGTCTGTGTCATGGTCATGGTACTTGTCATCTGAAAGTCTATAAGAAGAATTTCTTGTGGGTTTTCCTCTCCAAGAGGGAGAGGTTTTGCACTGGCTTGAAGAGCCTAAATTTGTGTCTCTTGTGTTTGTTGGTATTTGAATTGATGAAATACTAAATAATTTAAGAAGAGAAGACATAATTAAAATAAGAAAGCTCACAAGTAATTATCAAGAAGATAATTTGAATTAATCACAAGCCCTCTAAATTATCAATAGTGTCCATCGCTAATTGGTCGATGTTTACGTCATCACTTGTGTCATCCGGACCAATTGTATACTGCCACTTGTCATTTCAGAGGAGAGAGAAAGGGTCCATTGATCCTTGTTTTTGTGAGTGATTTCCTTTGTAAATAATTTTGTAAAAAAAAAAATCGGTTTTAATCCATTTTATTTGTTTTTGATCGGGTCGGCGCTCCACTGCACTACCTCTATGTTATGCCTTCATGCTTTATTCCCCAGGCTTGCCTTCAACAGGTTCAGCTATCAGAGTGGGGATCTCCCACTCATTTTTCATTGGACGATGCTTTGTGGCTATGTCCCGACACCCACCACCCAACTCCTCCTCTTTGTGCACTCTTTGCAAAACTCTGCGGTGCACCCGCCAAGGTAGGTCCGTTGGGATGGCATCACCATTTGGCATCATCCTGCTCATTAAATTTGAGATCTACATAAAAAATTTCAAGGTTTATCTATCGGGATTTTTCTTCCAGACCACAGTGTAAGGTGGGATATTCCTGCACCAATGAGAATGCTCCTCATTGATGCGTTGTCCATCAATGTCAATCCGGTCCTCTTGCATAGTGGGTATGCCAATCTTCCCACCAGGTTTGACACTTCTACTAACTTTGGCTATGTGCCAAAGTGGTTTCCAAACTCCTCTTATCTCTATTATATTTGACTTTATATCACCAAAATTCGACTATCTCTATATTTTATCGAGGACGCCAGTTTTAGACTTTCGCAAACCACTGGAAAGCTATTTCTCAGACATTTCCTTATGGATGGGTTTGACCTATGTTTGAAGGGATATGCTACACCAAAACTGAATCCAAATTATCTCATCTATGTTGATCCTAAACATTCTTCTTGTTCCTGAAACCTAATCTTCTGAGTCTTTTGACACATGTGCCACCTGTTGACATCAATGGACACCCTGTTTCCATCAATGACAATCTATTTCAATAAGAATAAGTTGTTATCTTTATACATGTTTTCAAAGAATGTAAGTTGGAATGGATGCTTTGATAAGAGAGTCTATTGTGATGTGTATGAACATTTTTATTCAACAGCAGAATGTTTAGAACATGATTTCTTGTTGTACTCCTCTGCTCGTTTTTTGTGTCTTATAATTTTGGAAAATGTTGTGATTTATCTTTCTTTTCAAATGTTGAGATTCAACAAGATGATGAGCTTAGTGAAAAGATTCGCCTTCACTAAGTGGGCTCGCAGGCTATTTTTGGAGCAAAGTCTATTTTTAGACTATGTCTATTTTTAGACATGTCGATCATATTCTATGAGTTGCAGGATGTTATTTGTGGATGGTTGGTCAAGTTGGAAAAATAGATGGACTTCTATTTTTAGACATATTGGGCATAATCTATTTTTAGATTTCCAGTCTAAAAATAGATATGTCGAATATTATTAGCTCTTAATAATATTTGGACTCTAAACATTATCTTATTCTCTTGGAGCACTTCAGTTAAGTGCATAGATGTGGCATAGGAGCTGACAGAAGGAATTACGCTATTCCTGAGGGTTTAGTGGAGCTATTGCATGGAGGACTTCAGTTAGAACTCATGTGACAGAGTTTGGTGGAGTTGTAGAAGTAGTTGGTGGAGTTGTGTTCAATTTAACTCAGTTAGACACAGTTGAGCTAGTTGTATCTAGTCTAACTGATTGATACAATAGTGAGAGTGGTGTGAATCAATTAATAATTAATTCACTAAATATTAAATCATTAATCAACTGAATAATACATCAGTTAACTACAATGCATGGACATTTTCAGTGGAGACCAGTGGAGAGGTAGGTGAAAGAGCAAGTGTGACTATCAGTTGTGACTATAGTGATGCATTGATTGCATCCAACACTCAGTAGAGATGCCAATGAGGATTTCACAGTGCAAGCCAGGTGGATTCGAGTTCATTTAGAGTCATTCTTCAGCAGGGATTGCGCAGTAGAGGCAGGCTAGCAGGTGGCAGAGATCGGTGCATGGATTTGCTAGATCAAGGCCTGATTAGTGTGTAGCGATTGTATTGTACTGAGAGCTTGATATGATAATCTTTGTATGAGGATTGTTACATGATATCTATGACATATATTATATACAGATAGTTGGGGTTTTTAGCTTCAGGCTTTCCCGTTAAAACATTGTGTTCATATGTGTGAAATTTTATGGTTTCATGTGTGCTTTGCAATTGATTTAATTTCCGCATGTGATGATCAATAGTGGAATAGATTCTGTATTGTGCATGAAGTTAAAATAGTGTGCGATTAGGAGAATCTTGGATATATAACGCATTAGTTATATAATTTATACATGGTATCAGAGCGATATTTATCAGAGCAATTGCAATTATTGAAGCGGTTGAGTTTTGTACTGGTGGAATTTGAATTTGTTGTAGTGTTTTCTTGGTGTCGAAGTTGAGATGTCTTTCAACGGATTTTGATTGGAGTATTCCCTTGATGGAAGCTCGAATTATATTGGATGGAAGGATAGGATGGAAGCGGTGCTGGAGGATAATGGGTTGAAGGAGTTCATAGATGCAGAAATTCCAAAACCCGCTTCTAGCGATGCTACCGCACTTGACGCATGGAAAAAGAAGACAGCTAAATGTCGAAGGATTCTGTTAGAAGGTGTGAATGATCACATAGTGTCCAGCCTTCATGGTAAATCTAGTCCATTCTTCATGTGGAAAGCTTTGAAAGACTTGTTCCAAAGCAGAAGCGACCAGAGGAAGTTGGCACTTAAAGACAAACTCAGGAAATTAAAAATGGAGAAAGGCGACAGTATACCCAAGTACCTCATGAAGTTTGTCCAGTGCAGGGATGAGCTGGGAAGTGTGGGGGTTACTGTATATGAAGAGGACTTGGTGAGCTTGGCTCTCCTTGGGCTTCCTAAGAGTTGGAATTCCTACGAGGACTCTGTCAATGGTCGGGAGAAACTGCCCGGATGGGAGTGACTTTGGTCGGATCTTGTGCATGAGGAGATAAGGCGGGGTACCAGGGATGGATCTTCATCGAAGAATGAAGATGAATAAAATTGCGCTTTGGCTACCAAAGCAAGGATTCAAGGGAAGGGAAAGAAAATTCCTTCTCAATCCAGTGAGAAAGGCAAGAAGCAGGACTTGTCCAAGGTGAAGTGCTTTCATTGTCACCAACATGGACATTACGCCACTAATTGTCCACAGAAGAAGAAAAATAAGCAGGCTACTGGATCTGCAGCTGGAGAGGCCTCAACCTCGCAGTTTGAGCTGGATTTTTCACTGATCGCATGCTTTGTTTCAAGTGTGATGGGATCAGTGTGGTTTCTTGACAGTGGTGCGTCTTTTCATATGACTGGAGACAAAGATTTGTTCAGTGATCTGGATGAGAATGATCTTGGAGTGCACATCAAGATGGGCGATGATGGTAGATACAGTGCGACTGGTATCGAGACCATTTCCTTTGAGAGGGAGTCTGGTAAACCTTTCATATTGAAGGATGTCATGCATGTTCCAGGATTGAAGAAGAATCTAATCTCTGTGGCTATGTTGGAAGACAAGGGATATGATGTTTTCTTTAGCGAGGGAAAGGCTTTCCTGCGCAGTAAGGCAACTGGTGAAACCTGGAGGATAGGGGTTCGAGTTAAGAACCTTTATCAATTGCAGGTAGATGGTTGCGTAGCAATGGCAGGCAAAGAAGAAGGAGAGGTGAGCCGAGATGAGGGTGAATTGTGGCACAAGAGATTGGGCCATCTTCACCATGGCGCTTTGAAAATTTTGCAGCAGATTTCTACCGAGCTTCCCAAGGGTACACTTGCGCAATCAGATCAGTGCAAGGGATGTACTTTGGGAAAATTTGTGAAAGCCACCTTTCATGAGAAGGATAGTCATGCCACGACGATCCTTGAGAAAATTCACACAGATGTGTGTGGACCTTTCTCAATAGCTTTGACAGCAAAGCACATGTATTATGTGATATTTGTTGATGAATTTTCTCGTAAGTGTTGGATCTTCTTCATGCAGAAGAAGAGTGAGACATACTCAAAGTTCTGTGAGTTCAAGGCACTGGTTGAGAAAGATTCAGGGAAGTAGGTGAAAGCTCTTAGGAGCGATAATGGTGGTGAATTCATCTCTGGCGAATTCAAAGACTTTTGCAGCACAGAAGGAATTCGAAGAGAGCTCATAGCGCCTCATAACCCACAGCAGAATGGGGTTGCGGAGCGAAAGAACAGAACGATCGTGGGTGCTGCACGGGCGATGTTGCATGATCAGGGCCTTCCCATACACTTGTGGGCAGAAGCATGAAACACTGCGGTTTATGTGCAAAACCATTGTCCTCATAGAGTACTTGGCATGAGTACACCCAAAGAGGCATTTTCTGGTAAGAAGCCTGATATTTCTCATTTGAAGATTTTTGGCTCACCTGTTTACATTCATGTGACGAAGGATGCCAGGAAGAAGCTGGAGCGGACCGCAGAGGTTGGGATATTTGTGGGGTACACAAAAACACCCCACAACTATTGTGTGTATTTTCCATACAGCCGGAATACTATTGTGCGACAGGATATCAAATTTTATGAGGAGAAAGCCATGAATTTGTAGCTTGAGAGGGAGCTACACTTGCATGCAGATGAGAAGCTACTTGTTCCTAAGGATGAGCCTCTGGATGTGGATCAGCCACAAGAGGAGGTTCATGGAGTGGAAGAAACCACTCATGTAGCACCAAACATCAGAGGGCAGAAGCGCACTACAAAAGCTGAGCAACTGAATCTTGATGCAGCGCAGAATGTAGGAGCACCTACATCACAGCGCAGACAGAGACAGTCACCTGACCGATTTACTAGATACATGACTTTGATGAGCAAGTGTATCGTGACAGAACCATCTTCTTTCGAGGAAAATATGGAGGATTCTGCATGGGTAGATGCCATGGTGGAAGAGTATGATTCGATTGTCAAAAACAGTGCATGGGAGATTTTCCCAAGGCCAGAAGGGAAATCAGTGGTAGGTTTGAGATGGATATTCAAAGTGAAGCAAGCTACTGACAGGAGCGTCGAGAATTACAAGGCAAGATTTGTTGCCCGGGGCTTCTCACAGATCGAGGGGATTGACTATGAGGAAACCTTTGCACCTGTCGCAAGGTATTCTTCCATACGGACCATCCTTGCTCTCTCAGCGCAAATGGTTTGGCACATTCATCAGATGGATGTGAAGACTGCGTTCCTCAACGGAGTCATTAAGGAGGAGGTGTACATAGCGCATCCTGAAGGATTCAAAATCTTCAACAGCAATTTGCATGTGTGCAGGCTCAAAAGAGCACTGTATGGGCTGAAACAAGCACCTCGTGCTTGGAACACACGAATAGACAGTTATTTCACCGAACTTGGTTTTACCAAGAGTGAGGTGGATCCTAACCTGTACCAGATTGTGGTTGAGGGTAAGTTGTTGATCATTGTACTTTATGTAGATGATTTGATACTGACAGGTGATGAATTTTTGATACACTCATGCAAGGCAGATCTTGCAAAGGAGTTTGAGATGAAGGACTTGGGCCTCCTTCATTATTTCCTGGGATTGGAAATTTGGCAGCGGAAGGATGGACTATTTATGTCTCAAGGCAAGTATGCCCGGGAGATACTAGAGAAGTTCAACATGCAAGGCTGCAAGCCTTTCGACACTCCTCTTCCTGGTGGTTGGAGGAAAGAGGATGCTACATCGGCAGAGGTAGTGGATGCCACTGTTTATCGACAATTGGTTGGTTCGCTCATGTATCTAGTCAATACACGATCGGACATATGCTACGTTGTTAAACAGCTTTCACAAGTTATGGTTAAGCCTACCAAGCTCTTTTGGAAGGCAGAAAAGCATGTATTGAGATATCTCAGAGGCACATCGAGATATGGATTATGGTACAGACAGTCAGATGAGTTGAAGGTGCATGGCTTCACGGATGCAGATTGGGCAGGGAGCCCAATGGACAGAAAGAGCACATCTAGAGGGATATTCAGTATCGGGTCTACTGCAGTTTTTTGGTACAGCAGGAAACAGAGATCCGTGGCACTCAGTTCAGCGGAGGTCGAGTACATGGCAGCAAGTTTGGCTGCATGCGTGGCTATATGGATGAGGAAGATCCTGGTCGGGTTGTTCGGTTCACACTTAGATCCCACTGTGATATATTGTGATAATCAGAGTTGCATTAAACTCTCGGTTAATCCAGTATTTTGTGATAGATCTAAACATATTGACATCCGGTATCATCATATCAGAGATTTTGTGCAGCGGAAGATCATGTTGCTTTCTTACATTCCCATGGAGGATCAGGATGCAGATATTCTGACGAAGGTGCTCACCAGGAGAAAATTCGAATATCATAGAGACAGGATCGGGGTGGCAGATAATCCCTATCTTGTTGAGAGGGAGTTTTGATATTCAACAAGATGATGAGCTTAGTGAAAAGAGTCACCTTCACTAAGTGGGCCTGCAAGCTATTTTTAGCGCAAAGTCTGTTTTTAGACATGTCAATCATATTCTATGAGTTGCAGGATGTTATTTGTGGATGGTTGGTCAAGTTGGAAAAATAGATGGACTTCTATTTTTAGACATATTGGGCGGAATCTATTTTTAGATTGCCAGTCTAAAAATAGATATGTCGAATATTATTAGCTCTTAATAATATTTGGACTATAAACATTATCTTATTCTCTTGGAGCACTTCAGTTAAGTGCACAGATGTGGCACAGGAGCTGACAGAAGGAATTACGCTATTCCGGAGGGTTAAGTGGAGCTAATTTCATGGAGACTTCAGTTAGAACTCATGTGACAGAGTTTGGTGGAGTTGTAGAAGTAGTTGGTGGAGTTGTGTTCAGTTTAACTCAGTTAGACACAATTGAGCTAGTTGTATCTATTCTAACTGATTGATACACTAGTGAGAGTGGTGTGAATTAATTAATAATTAATTCAATAAATATTAACTCATTAATCAACTGAAGAATACACCATTTAACTACAGTGCATGGACAGTTTCAGTGGAGACTAGTGGAGAGGTAGGTGAAAGAGAAAGTGTGACTATCAGTTGTGACTATAGTGATGCATTGATTGCATCCAACACTCAGTAGAGATGCCAATGAGGATTTCGCAGTGCAAGCCAGGTGGATTTGAGTTCATTCATAGCCATTCTTCAGCAGGGATTGCGCAGTAGAGGCAGGCTAGCAGGTGGCAGAAATCGGTGCATGGATTTGCTAGATCAGGGCCTGATTAGTGTGTAGCGATTGTATTGTACTGAGAGCTTGATATGATCAGCTTTGTATGAGGATTGTTACATGATCTCTATGAAATATATTATATACATATAGTTGGGGTTTTTAGCTTCAGGTTTTCCCGTTAAAACACTGTGTTCATATGTGTGAATTTTTATGGTTTCATGTGTGCTTTGCAATTGATTTAATTTCTACATGTGATGATCAATAGTGGAATAGATTCTGTATTGTGCATGAAGTTAAAATAGTGTGCGATCAGGAGAATCTTGGATATATAACACATTAGTTATATAATTTCTACATAAAATACTTTTCTTGATGATATTTCAATTTTCTTATCTCCTCGCCAGTCTAGTCCAAGATATTATTTGTTGGTTGCATTGGAAATTTCACTTTACGTAAGCCTAACCTATCTTTATTTAGCTTAGGAGTAGGTTTATTTTAGTTCAGCTTTGTTTGTTTTGCTTGTGTTTTGTTTTGTCTTTCATCTCAAGATTTTATTTTCTTTATTCATAATAATCCTTGTATGAAAGTTATGTTTGGTTCAGAATAAGCATGGAAAATATTTGTAGGGATATGTACAAATATTAACGCTTGGTCAACTGACTACTCATTTCTTTGCATGGGCATTGTATCTTTTAGTCTATGATGTTTAAATGAAAATACATTTTTTCTCAAAGACAAACTTAGTGGATCTACGTCACTCGAATCTATAATTAGGATCTTCTTCTTTAGTAAACTTTATGTTTGATCAGTTAACTTGTCAACTTGTTCGAGTGGAGAAAGGAAAGGAGGAAAGTTAAACAAGTGGATTGTATTTTAGAGGTGTATATATATCCTTCTCTGAAGGGACAACCTCTTTTTCTCTCAATAATTTTGGATAGATCTTTCGCCCTAATGAAATAATAAGTTCCTAAGCACAATTCTATAAATAAAATAAATAAAGGGTGAAAGAATACAAAGGATTCCTACATAAAGAGGTGAAGAAGGCAACTTCATCAGGGTATTGTTTAGGCTGATTGGAAGCAAAGCAATGTTTGTGTTCTTGTAGTGCCTTTGTCGGGGTACTGGCTAGGCCTACTGGCAGCAGAGAAACACCAGAGATGAAAAATAAGACTCTAATAATAATTTTCACTTGCATATCTATATACTCCTTATCCCCAATTGAAACAACAAAAGTTGGATTTTCTTTTGTTAATGTGTCATCGATGAAAAGAATGAAGGAAAACATATCTTTAAATTGAGCTAAGTAAGCAAGTTATGGTGATCAACAAAATGAAAACTACTTCTTTGAGAGCTAGATCTAGTTTATAGAGTTATACCCATACAGAGAAGATGGGGTTCTACTAGTGTGTTTCCAACTGTTGTAGCTGCTACACACCCCACCAAAAAATTTCCTACGCTTCGATTTTGTAGCCTACATTTTGTCAATAAGAACTTATATTTTGTGATTGTCAAGTGTTACTCTTGATTTTTTAGTGTCATAATCACTCATTTTTTCATGCAACATTTATGTGATGTTTTGACTAAGTCTTTTTGCTAGCAGTTGCACAAATTTTATGACACGTTACTTTCCTCCAAACACAAGCCAACTAATGTCCTGATCTAGAATTAATTGTTGGTATTTCATACGGGAGATACACAATCCTCTGTCACTGGAGTCTACGGAATCCCTTGAGGAGATGAACAACATAATCATGTTATACAGTCAATCATTGGTAAATTAAACTACCCAATCTTCCACTGAGAGTTAGAAATGTGAAATCCATTGAGTCAGTGGACTGCACATTCCCTTGTAACTAGGAATTATTCAATCATTTTTGCCAGTGGACTGCGTAGTCCCCAAGAGTAAGAAATTTTTCATCCCAAGAAAATAGGGAGTGCACAATCATCTATGGACAAGTGTCAAAAATTTTATATTCCCGATCTAAGGATAAGTGTCACTTTCTCCTTGATTTTAGGCATTAGCGTCATAAAACCTAACCTAATCCCGTGGGGGATGAATATATATAATAGAGGCTTATATATATCATTTTCAAAATCAACATTAGAGCTCTATCCTTCCCCATGAGATCAAGGAGCTTCAAATTCAGTTTGCAACACTTTTCTAGGTAATTGTTTAAAGTGTCACTTTTTATTTCATTTTCTGTCACTTTTGTCATTTTTGTGTTTACAATTGTTTCCTTTCCCATTTTTCTTGTATTTAATGGTGTTTATGCTATATTTACCTTTTACGAGACTTTTTTCAGTCCATCATTAAATTTTTGCAAGTCTCAAATCCCTCCCAAGTTATTTTTCCTACCAACAGTTATTGTTGTTGAGTCTTTTTCTCATGCATGATCTTCCCTTTTGCATGATATGTTTTGGTTGATATTATTGATTGATATCACTTATATTAAGGTTGAGATACCTTACTACTTCCTCAGCTTCAGATCCAAAAAAATTCCTTACTCCGCAATTCTTCATAAGTTGTTGCCTTTCCTTAATGCACAATTCTACATAAGTTGTTGCCTTCCCTTACTGTGCATTGAGCAATTTCAAGTGTTATGAGCCATTTTGTCACATAATCCCAAAATTCCTACAAACCATATTGATCAATATCCATTAACATGTTTTCATCATCCCTTCACAAATCCCTAAGCATGACCTCTCCAAAAATTTTGAGTTTATGGGACAAATTGTTCAAAAACATTATTTTTATCCCCAGTGCACCTTGCATCTTTGGATACCTACGTTCATTGATTGTTGCTTCCTTTTCCTCCTGCACTAGCCAGCACATGTTTCTCTCTTCTGCAAGTGCGCTAATTCTATAAATTCGGGAAAATTAAAAATAATTCTAAAGCTTCCTCTTCTAGAAACTTCCAAGGTTATTTCAACTATTTACCATGGATAAGAAGCTTGAATCCTATCTGATCTTATCTTGGATAATTCACCTCTTATCTCTTGAGCTCATCCTCCCATCATATGTGGATCTTAAGCCCATAATTGTAAGTCCTAAACTACAACACTTCTCCTATAAATTTACTGCCATCCATAACATCAGGGTTGGATTTTGGAGATTGATAGTGCCCTTATGTTATTGCATTGAACCTAAATGATTCATCATATTCATTCATTAGGGTTGATATTTAGGTGTTATTTGTGACAAAGAATGACAAGTAAACTTGGGGATACATCTACAAATTCAGCGCCTATTTATGGTTGTAAACTCTCTCCTATATTTTTCAATTCAAAAAGTATCTTGTTTTCCTATATTTGTTGTGTTATGTTTTCACTCATGTATTTCAATCCCATGTTGATTCATTGATAGAGATGTTATATTATGCTACATGGATTTTCTGGATCCTTTGCTTGTTTTTTTCATGTGTGTAATTCTAATTATATCACTTGGAGCTACAATTAGATCTTACAAGCGAGGAGGAAAGGAAAGCTTGCTACAGATTCGAGGTAGGCTTATATCCCATTCTCTAATTTCTCCAAGGGAAAATTTGTGTTCTTTGTCTTCTACTATTCTATACCAAACTACTAGGTATAGGGAATTCACATTTTCCCACAATCATAAATTTCGCATAACAAATTGGTGACTCCATTGGGGAATGTTTCTTCCCTTAGTGGTTTCCTTGACCTTAGAACCTTTTTCACCTCTTAAAGCAACCTTTATTGACCTTATGAAAACACTTTCTTTGAGCTTGCTTTGGTTTTTTTCATCTTATTTTGGACGTTATTCCTTAGTGCACCCCCTATTCTGGAGAAACAATGCTTTAGCACACTCTCTCCTTCTCTATACCTATGTTGCAAAGCACTAGTGCATGTTCTGCACCTGCATTGATCTTTGTCAGATGAAAAAATATGTTTTTCTTGCCTTACTCTCTGATTTTATTTGGTCCAACATGTTTTCCTTATGTATCTGAGTGTTTCCTTGTCTCTAAAATCCTTCACTTTGTTTTATTTTGGTTTTAATATCCTTTGATAAGAATTTGTTTGGATTTTTATTTGTTTTTGTCAATTAGGTATCTTGGAAACTTATTTCTTGATCGTTGATTGCTTGAAGAAATTGATATTACAGTCATCATTCTATGTGATTTATCTCATCAATGGTTTAGCAACATAATATTTTCATTTCATTTGAAAATTAAGAGGATCAAAAAGAAAAATCTCATCATTTTTCATTTTGCATTGCATTTAGGGTTTTCTGTGAAAATTGGAAATTGGAACAATTGCATTAGAGAAATTTACTCAACAATTTTGTTTGCTACATTTTGTATGTTACGTTATTCTTCCCTCCCATACATATATTTTCATTGAAAAGAAAAATATCATATTATCATGTTAGATTTCATTTTATGGTAATCAGGTGAAACTCGTGATGAGCCTTGAAAAATGAAACTTAATTCAAGATAAACTTTAATATTTACTCAATCAATATTAAGGAGAATTTGAAATATTAATGCAAACATAGAGAATTCTAGGCTAGATACATGTTACAACATATTTAAGCATAGGATCTATCATTTTTTTTCAATGTTACATTTTGAGGGTGATATCTACTTCCGCGTACGTAAGTGTATCAGACCGTTCTCCACGTACCTTCTAGTATATTGGATGGCGCTCCACGCATGAAAATCATATGGGAACACTCTCATTGTTTGATTAGGAATTATAAAACACTACTATGGATTGCACTTCCACGTACCTTCGAGTATATTTTGGAATTCCACACTAAGTTGATATCCCGCCTTAGGTAACAGAATCGTTCGTGTTGTACACTGTGATACACAAAACATAATATTCGGAGAGATTGGTTACTCATATGTTGATCCTTGGTTCTCTAAGGTGGTATATTGCATTTCACATTTTTTTGGTAAACCATTTTTCCTAGCACCTTTTTATTTATTTATTTTTGTGTTAAATTCTAAAATTTATTAAACCATCGCAGAGCAAAAACCCCGTCGTTCACATAGAATGCAAATATCGCCTCCTATTCCACCCGAGGAAAATCTTGGACGTTGAAAGAATAAAAGAACATAAAATATGGAATCTAGTACTTCAGGAGATACCCCTTCTGGTCCTCCATCCAAAATTGTTCCACCAGAATCATCCCTTCCTGTGAGTATTGAACCCGAGATCATTTCTCCGCTAGTTAGTGATTCTAACATAGTGGAAACAGAAGCACTTGAAACTTTATTACCTAAGGTCATTGAAATTGAGTTTCCTGACTCATAAACATTACAACCTGAGCTTATATAGCCCGAGGAACCTCATTTAACTACACTTGTTACTCTGTCTTCTTCCTCTTCTCTTCCTCTCTCTTCGACCCAAATAGAATCTGTATATCTTGGGCCCGACAGTGAACAACTTCCACCTAGTATTCTGAGTATTGAGAAAAAATTTCAAGAAGAGCCTCAACATTCTTCTCATGTTCATTTAATATGACTTATTCTCTATCAATTCCCTCCTCTTCATACTCTGATATGAGCTCCTTTGTCCATGTCTACTCTTTTCAACTCACCCTTGAGTTTCCCTCGACAATCCTCTTTGGGAAATTTAACCATGATTGATTCTACTACAGTGTCTCATCCCACATTTGCTACTGTGAGCTAGAAAAACAATGTTACAACTAATTCTATGTTCATAACATCACGAGAAACACATTTTTATGTTGTTCCATCCATTCCACCTAGTTACCAATCATTATTTGGTACCTTTTCTAGTGCATCCACCAGTCTGTGGACTTCTCCCATGTCAACCTCTTTTGGAATTTTATATGGTACTTATTTGATGAGCATTAAACAATATTCCCCTCTTGTTGTATCACAATCTATAGTGGCACAATAATATGGTTCAAATATTAGTGGCTATGGACATCTACAACAACCCACTCCACCTTACACTAGGTACCATCCTCCAGTAGGGAAGTTGTATCCATATTCCCCTAATCTTTCTGCAGGGGGGGACCTTTTACTAGAATGTTCCAATCCTCTAGAAAAATACCATAAGTTGGTGCTCAACCCTATTCGAGTTCCCCATTTCTCTGAGTGGCTACTAATCCTTGGCATCCTACATTAACCGTACAACCTGGCTCGATTGCAAATCAAATTCAAACTTCTCAACCTGTTCCACCTACATCTTAGGCTCCAACTTGCCCACATATTTCTCAAACTACTCAAGCTTTGGCCCATGTATGTCAACATTTGTAGGTTTCGCCCATAACTCAACCTATTCCACCGATATCTGGGACTTCCCAAGTCCCACTTACCCAAACTTTTCAATTTTCCCTACAACCTTCGCCGCTTGGTCAGGTTATTCCTCAAATCCAAGTGAATCAACTTGTATATAGCATGGCATAGGCACAATCTATCCCACCTTATGTAGGGATGATGCAAAATCCCTCACAGAAACCTTATCAAGGTATTCCTAAAATTCCTTACCAAGGTCAACAAATTCAAACCTAGCCATTTCAACCCTTTCAAGGTTATCCTGGAGCTGGGAAACAAGGTTATGTTTATCCAGGCTACCAGAATCCTCCTTATCTAGGAGCGAAAATACCTATTTCTTAAGCTATTCCATCTTATCCAAGATACCCTCCACTAGACTTTAATAGGCAGTTACCCTATGTGGCAACCCTTGAATTTCCAGATCTTACCCAGCTTTCAAATGATCCCATTTTTCACTCTCCTTGGTGGCTGGTCCTTCCTACGAAATTTCCAAGTGATTTACCAAAGTTGAATGGGAATATTAGAGAAGACCCATATACGCATGTTATGATGTATCATTTATGGTGTTTTTCGAACTCTTTAAATAATGATTCAATTAGTTTATAGATTTTCCAACAGACACTTACTACTACGACAAAAAATTGGTACATTGAATTACCATGAGCTTCATTTAAAAATTTCAATGCCTTAGTGACGACGTTCTTAACACTTTTTTAGTTGCCCATTCAGTATGAGATTGAAAGTAAACTTTTGACCAATTTCAAATAATCTGATTCCACTCACATTTTTTATCACATTCATGAGTGGCGACATCTATGTCGTTTGGTCAAGACCTACATTCCTAATAAGTTATTAGTTGAATGGTTCACTAATTATTTTTTAGAAACCATCATTGAAGACATTTCTAAGGGCAAATTTATGACTGAAGAGCAAGTAATTTCTCATGCCCAATCTCTATATCTTGTTTACACATAATCCAACACTTTCTACGATAGAATATCTAACGCTCTGAGACCTTCCAATATTGTTCCACAACCTCTTGGTAAAGAATCACATGCCACTGATGGAGTGATTGGTTCTTGTAGCCAGCAGTCAATGAGTAAACAATCTGGTTCATCTCTTATTGTGGCTGCCCAAAAACCATCCTCCACTACTCCTACGACTTCTACCTCCGATATTAATGTTGTCCAATCTACAAAAGGAAAATCTCATCAACCAAGAAGTAAAAATAAAGGAAAAGTAAAGAATAAGAAAGATAATCCTTCGCAGGATAAACAAAATAACCAGTCTCATGAAGAAAAGCGGAAACCTCGTTATCCTTTCATAATCTGTAATGAGGAACATTTCACTCGAGATTGTCCACATCGAGCGAAAGTCAATCAATTCCTTAAGTCCTATGATACACCCGTTGTGTTAACAGATCCCTTTCCTAACCAGGAGACAAACATGGTTGCATTAAATCCCACTTCCTCTTCCTTAGTTACGATGGTTTCCTTCACCAAACAAAAGAATTACATTGTGGTGGATACAAGAAATAATGAATACGGTGATATGAATCCCTCACCTGGTAATTCTACCGATTAACCTACCAGTTCTAACTCATTTGCTTCAGATCCTACTCCAAATGTGGTTCCAAATGAGTTAACAATTAAAACTCCCAAGGGATTTATTCACAAATCTGCATTCAATCCTTATGCGAGAGCTTCTCAAAACTATAACATAGTCGAATATCTACCTCAAGATCCTTCGGTTATGTAAACTCTTGAGGTTTTTCATAATTTTCTCACCCATAAGAAGGCTTTACTCGTCGTAATTGGAGGTATCGATCCTTTAAATTCCATCCTTGTAGTCTTTAATCATGAGAATCATACACCCAAGCTTCCACCATAGTTAGCTTTTATGATTTAGGTTTTTTTTTGAAGCAAGACCATCCATCGAACCATTGCAGATGAAGGAGCTTCAACCTGCATCATGTCACTTTCTTGTTGGAAGGCCATTAGCTCACCTCAACTCAACGAGTCACTGACTACTCTAAAATCCTTTGATGGAAGAGGCTTCAAGCCTTATGGATTTTTGAGTTCATTGCAAGCTAAATTAGCTAGAAAGGTGGTGTTAGTAGAAGTCGAAGTTATAGATGAACCTTTTTATTACAATATTTTATTGGGTTGTACATGGGTTTATGACATGTCCACTGTTGTTTCCACTTATTTTAGAATGATTATTTTCCCTCACCAGGGGGACATCGTGGCCATTTATTAGCTCACCTTATTTTCCAATAATTCTAAAGTTACTGGAAGCATCCCTCTTATGGGAGAATCCCCACATCCCTATCAACATGTCAGGGTGGGATTTCTTAAGGATTCTTCCCTAATGGGAACTTTTTATTTTCCTCCTCCTCTTCCTTTTTCCATTCTACCTCCTGACAACCTAAATCAGGTCGCCTTTATCAACATGATATACTCTTGTACTACTCCATTTGATCCATGGATAGTATCGACACTTCTAATATTGATACATTTGGTGACTTCATGCTGGTAAGTCTTGTTGATATATAATATGAAGCTATCTATTTAGCACGTTCGACACATTCTTATTTCTCCTCTTTGATCAATTAGCTCTATCATTCCCTAGATTATGGCTCATCTTCTAATGATTTATCTAGTACATTTTCTAATTATGATAGCATCATGGATATCATGATGCCAAATTATGTGTCGTGGGACGATAATCATCATCGTTCCTCCTTGCCTAATACCTCCAAGGACAATCTTTGAGTTGTCAAGATAAATACCCTCTGTGGATAGAGGCAATCTATCTAGCCCTAGAGTGGGTCTAGAAACTTGAGATAATTTGTAATGCAAAGCTTTCTTAGCTAATATTCAAAATGCAACAAGAAAAGAGATGGAAGTACATTTTCTTGATGTTATGTTCGAACCCGTTGATGATGACCTTGATCATGATCCTTTTAGGCTCGCTCCTTGTTATTGGTGGCAAACAAATATATGTGGATGATCAAGAGGCAATAGAAAATGTAATCCAATACATAATAATCATTAAACATTATCTATATAGCAAATCAAGGAGTATGAGAATATTTTCATAAAAGATTAGAAAAATATAGAAATCCAACATTAGATATTTTATTGATAAATTTGAAAGGAAGAGCTTACAACCCAAGCCTTGATGTTGGAGGCCTCCCTTTGGTGAAAATTTGAGTCCTTCACTAAATCTCTAAAGCATTCCTTCTCCCTTACAATATAGGCGTTATCACAGTGCAATAATGTAAAGGGAATGAGAGTTCAAACTAGCCCAACAATGACCAATTAGTAGTGGAAGGATGGGGACCAATTGATAGGAAGGGAGAAGAGGTTAGGATCCCGTAAAAGGAGGAGGAAGGTCCACTTTCTAAGGGATAAACCCCCATGTATGAGATCAAATCTCTAAAATTAGAGAGCTCGACTCTATTACCACCATTTAACAACCAAATCACTTCCCTGGAACTTCTAGAGGTCGAAGCTTATCCTCCATTTGAGGAAACACTACTAGAAATGGATCAACATGGTTTTCCAAGAAATAAGGGAGTTGGAAGTGCTAAGCCGAAACTATCAATCTGACATCATTGCGAGCATGAAACTAGGACACGCGTTGACCCGTAAAACTAGGGTTTTGACCAAGTTCCTTCAATAATATTCCAAGGCAGTTTTATTTGAGTTTTCAGGGAGTGTCTATACATATTTCTTCATAGTGGAAACATTGCACAGGGTCTATCATGGGGCACTTCACAATCAGGGACAGGAAGTAAGCATGGTGAAAAACTAGTGTGTAACAAATGCCCCCTAAAGCATGAAGGTAGAATGGGGAGTGATGGCTAAAATGCTTTATGAACCAAGGAAAATAACTCAAATCATTGCCAGGAAACCTCCCAAATCAAACATATTAAAAAATATGACATCTCTAGTATTAATATGCTTAATCACATAACTCCGCACTAGGCATCAAATAACACATGAAACCACGGCATGGTCGCATCCATCTGTCTAAGGAGATGTTGAGGTAAATCCCCTCTGCGGACAGAGGTGATCCCTACTAGCCCAGATCGGGTCTAGCAACAATCAAACACGCTACAACGCAAGTTCCTAATTTCAAAAATCAAAGTGCGATAGAAGGCCTACCTCAGGTCCAACGTTGTTGTCGTTGCGGAGAGGATAGTGCTCTCGATCCCTTGCTCTAACGGGTCACAATTCCACCACTTGATGTGATCGAACACCTGCACGTACAAGAAACACGACGAACATACGAGCGTAAAACCATATAATTGCAATTATGTGTCAGTCAAAGAGGACACAACTCATAAACAAGCATGAACAATATGAGTGGAACTATAATCGTAGTCGCTTATATTAATGAAACAAAGGATGATACAACCTGGCTCTAACGCTGAAATCCTCCTTCAGCGGGTCGTCAGCGGAATACGTCTCGGTAAAGCTTGTCGGGAACAGGGACAAGCCTCTCTCTTCGATCATTAATCTCCTTGCTATGGATTTGGCACTATGAGGACTATCAAAGCTCTTGCAGCATTCTTTAGGCTATGAAGGCTCTTGGAGATTCTTGGAGACTAGCTTGCAAAGGGAAATGGCAAGCTTATATAGATGGAGGAAGGGGAGTTGGGATCCCTACAATCATGGGATTGGCCCTATCCTCAAGGAATCTTCCATGGGAGGTGGCAAACTACTTCCTCTACATGGAAATCTGGAGCCAAACGTCCCAACCCAATTTAGAGACCAATTCAGGAGTTGGTTAAAGTCAATCTTCCGCCATTTATTTTTTAAAAACACCCTTTATTAATCTTGGTGCGAGTGCGACTCTTAGACAGAGCGCCAATTGGCGTGCCCTATTTGAAGAATTTCCCCCATTGGCGCGGGTATAACACAGGATAGTCGCGCCAAGGATGAAAAGGTTATTTTTGGGTTTTTCACAAGGAGTTGTCTTCAGGGCAATGAAAGTACATGTTCAGGGGAATGCCATGAAAGTGTTTTCAAGTTATGTCACTGCTCACAGGTCATGGAAACAGCCCTCCAATGTGAGGGACGGGGAATTACAGGGACGGTGACAAATTTTTGTGTAACAGATGCCCCCTAAAGCATGAGGCCCGAAAGAGAGAGAGGGGTGAAATGCTTTACGAGAACGTGTTCAACTAAAAACACCGCCGTCGGAAAACCTGCGTAGATAAATACAACTGATATCTCAGATACATGATATATATGTGGTATGGGCGCAGCCATCCATAACAGAGTATGCAATAATCCAGATCCAAGGTATGGACGCAGCCATCCAATGAGGATCGATAAATAGACTCAGGTATGGTCATAGCCATCCAATGAATGAGTCATGTAACTAATCATAATAATCCACAAAATCGCAGCCTAGATTATAACAGACAGGAATCCAGGGTCTCGTGCTCCATCTCGACCTGAACAAAGTACAAGTTCAAGCATGCGAATATGTGAGTTGAAGTCGAACATACAAGAACATCGCCTGATTACCAGCCAATGATGAAAGTTGTTAACAGACGCGAGAGGTACCACCAATAATGACAATGGCCCTCAAGGTACTACAGGTACAATCTACGAGATGTGAATCAATGAACTGGCGTTGAACACCCGTAGAATCACTCGATCGGAGGCCAATGATGAGAACCTCACGTCGAACGCGAAGAACCTGCCATTGAGGCATGCAGGCTCCAAGGTACCAGAAGGGAGTCTCTAGATCAGCTTCCTGGATAATGAGCTGAAGTCAACAGGAAGTGACCTTGATCGAAGGTGGGCCATAGTGTTTCCCGCATCATCGACACGAGGCAGAGGAAGATAATGTCTTTGTGAATCAAGATCAGATGAGAATCAGAGGAAGGTTGAAATTTGCAGAGGTCAACTTCTCTTAAACATATCAACGGCACGACGGTGGATTTGGCAGTATTTGACATCAAAAGATCAAAGGTCATGATGACGAGGCAAAGAGCAGATGAGAGGTCAAAAGGGATCACCCAAACCCACGGAGGCAAGTGGAAAACAAGATGAGATGTCCCCAACCCGACACGAATGCAGACAAGTTCCATGTTCAAGAGCGACATACTGCCGACACGACAATGATGTTAGTTCCATTTCCCCCACCATTTCTGGTGAGTACCTCTTTATTTTTACACAAGCTTGAAGAGGGTGCCATATGCTTGCTATATAAGTCCATCCTAGTACATTTAACGACCCCTAGGAAGGAGAAACTCGAATATCGTCATCACGACTGAATCCAATGTCATCAGGGTTTAACGAGTTTGACAAAGGAAGAACTCGGTGTCTTTTCATGTTTAGAGAGTTTGAAAAGACAGCATAAAATTAAACTCCAATGGTCCCTTTTCGTAAATAGTTTCTCAGACCCGGAAAGGTAGAAAACTATGTCTGAGAAAACCTCCTAGTCGCGATAGGCTAGGGTATTCCTTTTTCGTAAATAATCTATCCCAGCCCGAAAAAGGGGTAAACGTATACTGGGTAGATGTCGTTTCGTGGCCACTTTAACGATATCAAAATGACAAGGGACTCGGCAATATTTTCATGTTTAGAGAGTCAGAAAAGAGCTGAAAGATGACTCCTCCTGGAGGAACGAGTGGTATAAATGGTAGCAACTGGTTCCGGTAATGGTGGAACTGCTCAGAACAAGTAAAGGTTAAGAGGCTGGCTAACAATACCACTCATCGCAGTGGTTCCTCAGGAACGGGTAAAACAACCAAGTGAAGGCATATGATCGGCCAAGAAGATAGTGACGATGGAGTGAGAAAACCAAGGCTCATCTGGCAAAAACAGGCTGATAAAATGGCAATCACAAGAGGTAAAATGGGAATGGTTTTATTTTTACACAAGCTTGAAATCAAGAAACTCTGCTTGAAGTTGGTTTCATTTTTACACAAGCTTGAAACAAAGATAAACTATGCTTGAAACCAGTTTCATTTTTACACAAGCTTGAAACGGAAATAAACTATGCTTGAAAAAGTAAGCATGCCCCCAGCATGGTGACTCAATTTGAGGTACATGCCCCCCAAGCTTTAGTCCATATGAAAGGCAGATGGAGTGAAGGTTCAAGTTACGAGATCAAAAGAAAGACTCAACTGGGATTTTACGAGAACTTATCAAAGACTCGAATTGAACAGGAAACGTGTTTCATTGTTTTAACGAGGTTGACACATTAAAATAACTATCCTCATGACACCTTGTTTCATGGTTTAAGGAGCTTGGAACAAGACAAGGAACTCTGCTCCGACAACCTTGTTTCATTTTTTAAGGAGCTTGACACAAGACAAGGAACTCTACTCCGACCAGCTTGTTTCATTTTTTAAGGAGCTTGACACAAGACAAGGAACTCTGCTCTGACAACCTCATCATAATGAACAAGAAGTCATCGCTTCCAAGAGTTATACTCTCGATGGAAGGAAAACATCCTGGAATTCAGGACCTAATACCCCCAGCACCTAATGCACAACGGCACTATCACTGAGTACAAGCATGGGGTAGGTAGCCACATAGTTGACCTATGGTGGGGCAGATACAACGGGTGGATAAAAACCAGGAAGGGATGATGGCAGGCTAGCTGCCACATCAGGACCAAAGAACGAAAGTTGATCAATGGTCACGATCTGCCCTTCATGTGGAAAACAGACCACGCGGAAGAGAGAGGAGACAAGCGCTCCCATGGCATAGGTGTAATCGCGCCCTAAGAGCAGATTGAAATCCAAGGGCCCTGAAACAACCATCATGTCCATATGGACGGTTTTACCTCCCAAAGTAATAGGTAACCTTGGAAGGATCCCTGACGGTTGACTAGTTCTTCTGTTAAAAGCCAACAGATTCTGCGTAACAGGCGCAAGCGACGGCGAACCGAAAGCTTGCCAAGTAGTTGAGGATAAAATAATAATAGACGCACCTTCGTCTATAATGGTGCTGGGTACAACCAGACCAAAAGCCTGTACTGTGATCTCGAAAGGCACATAAGACGGAAGGCGGTATCTCGCAAATCGACTCCAATCAAAGGAAGTGACCAAACTACTCGGAGGGGCTACCATCGAACTGAGATGGTCTTCCCCTGGTGTTACGGAAGAAGAAGGAGCATCCTCCACGACCTCCATCTCGAAGGCAGGAGGAGTATCCTCTGGGACCTCCATCACGGGAGGCAGAGGAGCAACTTCTTGAGATATAGGGACAGGAGAATCCTTCTCCAAGTTCGAAGAATCTGAAGAAACCAGAAGGACATGGGGGGTGTGAGATCCACTCTCCACGGAAAAGACCTTGTGCACCGTAGACAGGGCCAGTTCAACCGATCCCACAACCAATGGTTGGTCGGGGATGGATTCCTGAATTTTAATTTACGAGGGAGCAGGATCGACCAAGGATGACTCTTGACCAATCGTGGCATCAACTAGTGGAAGACTCAAAAAAATCTGTTTGTAACCAGCCGGAAGGCATGGTGCAAAAACAGTCGAGTTGTCCAAAACTCGTTTGGCTTCATCCATATATGGACAAAGGTAAATGGCATGGTGCCCTTCACACAACTTACAGGGATTGGTGAGGTTACCCTGTTTCTTAGGAGCCTTACCAGCACTAGCTGAAGATGTGCCCCCAACTTGACTCCCGGAAGCCGAAGGCAACGGCGGACGACCGCTGGACCATTCTTCAAGCACCCTGGGAATGCCAGGGTAGTCTCGAAGAAGATGGTCTCCCATGCACAACATGCAAGGGAACTTGACTTTCTGCGGAGGGTTGAAAGGTTTATCAAGAGGAGGCTTCTTAGGCGCAATAGTCGCAGAGCTAGCCTCTCCCTTATCGGACTTCTTCTTCTTTGTCTTCTTCTTCTTCTTCTTAGCCACCCGATTACTCGAATCCAGACTTTCACCAGGCGAAGTAGAAGAGGAGGACGCAGAAACAGGCGAAGAAGGGGAGAGGTCCACCTTAGAATCAACATGATGTTGTTCAGGTGGAGGAACTGATTGAACAGTAGATGAGACATTCGGAACCACAGAGGTTGAGAACAACCAAACAGGCAACCCAACAGTTAACCCAGGAAGGGACAACGTTTCCATATAAGGAGCACCAACATTTCCAAAAGGAGGAAAAGGACCAGGATTCCCTTCGGAGGGGATTCCTTGGTTGGTGAACTCCAGAAAAGTTGCCATCAACAGCTCAAAACTGCACACGAGCTAAAAACCAAGGCACACAAGAAAACGGCCAACAATCAAATCCTAACAGGGCGTGTGATCGTAGGTGATTTATTTTACCACATTGAAACTTAGAAACTTCACCGTTTCATGTTTTAAGAGTCGAGAAACGACTGGAGGGTGACTCTATATCTTTTAGTTTTGAAGCAAGCGTGAAAGAACAAGCGCTTGATGATCTTTTCAAATTTAAGGAGTCAAATAAGATCAAAATGACTGCTCAGTAATTCTAGGCAAAGGGTGTACCAAATAACCGTGAACTGTAATATACACCTTGGTTTCAAAATGAAAGAGAAATCAACCAAGGACTTGACGTACGTGCAGAAAATCTCCATGAATGTTGTGTCCAGTGTATCACGGGTATAGGGCAGCAGACTCAGCTTCCTATGGATAAAGGATAGAAACCTAGTGGGGTCTCCCTTTATATATACGACGGTACAGGGAGAACAAGTCCATACTAGTGCTGTCTAAAGCCAAGAAGCGAACGACAACTACTAGGTTTAAAGACGCCGGAACACGTCTCTAGCCTAGACCTATAAATATTTCGTTAATGTTTCAATGCTGCCTTAGTGTAAATTGAATGAATTTTAATGTTTATCTTCAATTATGTTTCAGTTTTTAGGCCCTAGCGAGTGTCATATGACAATCTCCTATATCCAGCTATATGAGAAAAGAAATCTTTCAATTCGATGAATGTTATCTAGTTAAGGGAAGAGCTTCAAACAATGATGCAACAAACAACAACACTGTAAACGAAATTTTTCCAAACTAGATGACTTTCACTATCCAAAAGTAATTTCAAACATTCAACGATGCAAATAATGCAATGTAATCTATGCAAAATCCTCTTTTTCGAAAACTATGCAATTGTAATCTATGCACAATTTCCTTTTTCCTTTTCAAATAATAAGAATGCACTCAATGCATTTTCGATGAAATGAGAATCTACTTAATGCATGCTTTTAATGAAAGAGAATGCACTCAAAGCGATTTTTAGCTTTCAATCATTAAACAATGTGATCTAAGTTCAATGATAAATCTCAAAAATACTTTTCAATGCAATGTGATCTAATGCATTTTAACGAAAAGCAAACTATGAGACGAAAACTAAAAGAACGCAAATCTCCTTAATGAAGGATGAATGCAAAAGAGATGTAAACAAACACTAAGAATGCAATCGTTGTTTCAAACACTTTGTCACGAAATCCCTCAAAAGGTGACAAAAGACAAACAGGACTTCCAAAGCATGAGATCAAAACAAGGCATTCATTCCCTTTTACATCAAACAATCATGGAGAGAAGACATTTCAAACAATGAGAAATGTAATCTATGGTCATACAGTGAAAATACCGGAAGGGAAAGACACACTGGTGAAGGATTTAGGGAAAAAATTCTCAATTTTCATACACCCTGAAATTGGCACGACTTTATCACTGACAACTAGCGCCAACTAGCGCGACTTGCTCACTGACAACTAGCGCCAATGGAAAATTGGCGCGGGTTGCTAACTGAAAAAAAGTGCCAACGCCTGAAAATGAAAAAACAAAGAATTTCTCCCAACCAAGACTAGACTTACCACTTCAAGCAGAATCTCCAAGACTCAAATGAACCATGTAATCTAGGCTCAAAGCGAGACAAAGAGGAATTCGAATGAAGAAGAAGCCAATCACTCAAATAATGCAATAAAACGATATACAACCACCAAATGAATGCAGAGAAGCAATCACAAAGTTGACTGAACCGACAGAAACCAAAAACTCCCAAGGGAGGCTCGACGTACAATAGCACCTAGATGCCCTAGGGCTAAAATGTAAAATCGATAGAAATGGGCAAACAACCAAAGGAAGAAGGTCACAGTCAGTCAAACAAGGCTCCATAACACTCAAGCAGTCGTAAAAATAAGACCAAACACCCAGATCAGTCTCAGATGGCTCAAAACAGAGTAAACCCTACCACCTTACAAGATTGGCGCGACTGTAAGGCTGAAACTAGCGCCAGAATGGGATTGGCGCGAGTAATACACTGACAACATGCGCCAGTGGGCGCAACTGTCACACTGAAAAGTGCACCAGCCGAGTTTACTAAGGAAAAATAAAAAATAAGCAATCCAAGAAGCATACCAGTAATGGTAAAGCTCAAACCAAAAACCAAACTCACAAAAAGAGCCAGCCAAAAGAGCTGATCAAGCAAGCAAAGTCAAGAAACGACCGAAAGACAAGACAATACCCCAAGTGTTCAGTTCATAAACTAAACTAGAGATTGACTGAAGTAGCATTGATCTACTTCGCTAATGCAGAGCAAGAGTGTTTCAAAGGCTATCTGGCTAACTTCAGGCTCCATCTATAGTTTATAAAGCAAACAACAAGCTAACTCCCCAGCGGAGTCGCCAATTTTTTGAGGAGGTAAATCCCCTCTGCGAACAGAGGCGATCCCTACTAGCCCAGATCAGGTCTAGCAACAATCAAACATGCTACAACGCAAGTTCCTAATTGCAAAAATCAAAGTGCGATAGAAGGCCTACCTCATGTCCAACGTTGTTGTCGTTGCGGAGAGGATAGTGCTCTCAATCCCTTGCCCCGACAAGTCACAATTCCACCACTTGACGCGATCGAACACCTGCACGTACAAGAAACACGACGAACATATGAGCATAAAACCATATAATTGAAATTATGTGTCAGTTAGAGAGGACACAACTCATAAACAAGCATGAACAATACGAGTGGAACTATAATCGTAGTCGCTTATATTAATGATACAACATGGCTCTGACACTGAAATCCTCCTTCGGCGGGTCGTCAACAGAATACATCTCAGTAAAGCTTGTCGGGAACAGGCACAAGCCTCTCTCTTCGATCATCAATCTCCTTGCTATGGATTTGGCACTATGAGGACTATCAAAGCTCTCGCAGCATTCTTTAGTCTATGAAGGCTCTTGGATATTCTTGGAGACTAGCTTGCAAAGGGAAATGGCAAGCTTATATAGATGGAGGAAGGGGAGTTGGGATCCCTACAATCATGGGATTGGCCCTATCCTCAAGGAAGCTTCCATGGGAGGTGGCAAACTACTTCCTCTACATGGAAATCCGGAGCCAAACGTCCCAACCCAATTTAGAGACCAGTTCAAGAGTTGGTTAAAGTCAATCTTCCGCCATTTATTTTTAGAAAACACCCTTTATTAAGCCTGGCGCGAGTACGACTCTGAGACAGAGCGCCAATTGGCGCGCCCTCTTTGAATAATTTCCCCCATTGGCGCGGGTATAACACAGGATAGTCGCGCCAAGGATGAAAAGGCTATTTTTAGGGTTTTTCACAAGGAGTTGTCTTCAGGGCAATGAAAGTACATGTTCAGGGGAATTCCATGAAAGTGCTTTCAAGTTATGTCACTGCTCACAGGTCATGGAAAGATCCCTCCAATGTGTGGGATGGGGAATTGCAGGGACGGTGACAAATTGCTGTGTAACAGGAGATCATATAAATGGATCCGCTGTAGGGACGCAATCATCCGTATTGATAGGATCATGTATACAATCATAAATACTCAATAACTCCCTGCATCCTGGATCAAAAATTAGATGTGGCCCAGGTTCTTCACCACGATCTCAATCAACTCAATGTATGAATCGAGCCATGCGAATAGATGTGTTGGTGTCGAACATGGTAGAAACCACCAAATTACCGGTCAACGATGAAAATCGTTAACAGGCTGGAGAGAAACAACCAATAATGACAATGGACCTCAAGGTACAACAACACAATCTACAAGTGTGAATGAATGTGTTGAAGACGAACACTTGAAGAATCATTTGATCGAAGGCCAATGATGTGAACCTTTCATTGAACATGAAGAACTTTCCATTGAGGCATGCAAGCTCCAAGGTACTGAAAAGAAGTTTCTTAACCACCTTCCCGGATACTGATCTGAAGTCGAAAGGAAGTTATTCTTTGAAGGAGGGCCATGAGGATTCCCACATCATCAACACTAAACAACATCTATCTCAATATGATATGAGTGATTCAGGATTGTAATAGAGGAGGTCAAATAAGCAAAGGATGTTTGACAAAAAGGACTTCTCTTCAACATATTGGTGACACGACTCCGAAGTGCGGAAACATTTGACTCAAATGGGATCATAGGTCATGATGACAAAAAATGGTGATCGAATAGAAGGCAAATGGATTTCCCAAAACCGGAGGAAAAATGACGAATGAAGGATATCCCTAACCCAACACGAACTACAAATGAGTGTCATGTTCAAGAGCGACAAGCTACCCAAAATAGACATAGGATGTTCCCTTTCAATTTTCCCCCATTATTTCTAACGAGTAACTCTTTATTTTTTATAGCCAGTGTGAAGAAGATAACATATGTTGAGCGTGTAAGTTCATTCTTTGAATGAATCCATCCTAGTAATTTTAACGAGCCCTAGGAAGGAGAAACTCAGTCTCGTCATGGTGACAAGTCTTTCGTCATTTAAACTTTAACGAGTCAATGAAAGGGTAACTCGGTAACTTTTCATGTTTAAGGATTTTGAAAAGAAATGAAAAGAAAACTCCATCATCTCCCTTTTTGTAAATCGTCTCTTGAATCCGAAAAGGTTGAAAACAATATCCGAGAGAACCTCTTAACCATGTTTGATCAAGGTATTCCTTTTTCCTTATAAATAGTGAATCTCAGCCCGAAAAATGGGTAAACGTATACTGAGATTACGTCAATTCATTTACTTTAAATTGTTCTAAATGACAATTACTCAACAATATTTTCATTTTTCTAGAGTCAAAAAATAGCTTCAAGTTGACTCCTCCTAGAGGAACGAATGGTATAAAGGGTAGAACCTAGTTTCGGTGATGGTGGAACTACTTGAAACATGTAAAGGTCAAGGGATGGCTAACAAGACCACTCATTGCAACGGTTCCCCAGACACGGGTAAAAAAACCAAGTGAGAGTGTGTGATCGGCCAAGAAGATGGTGACGATGGAATGAGAAAACCAAGGTTCATCTAGCAGAAGAGGCAAATAAAAGGGTTATACATTTTTTGAATTAAATATAAATATTAAACAATAAAATATAAAAATTATATAAAATAAAATGATATATTTTTGAATTAATTAAAAACAGTAAAATAAAATAATAAAATAAAGATAAATAAACTCTTGTCAGCTCTTTATTCTTTATTTTCACTATTAGTAGCCTAAAACCCTTCATTCAAATGTCCTAAAGATGGATCCCTGTTGGGATTCGAAACGTCGACAAATGTTCCAAAATGCTGTGGATAATCCGGGAAGCTCTTAAATAACTGAAAACCATAGGAGCTTAAAAATCAAAAATAGGGAAATCATGAGAGGTGTAATGAGGATGGTTTCATTTTTACACAATCTTGAAACATGGGAAACTATGCTTGAGATTGGTTTCATTTTCCACAAGCTTGAAACATCAGGAAAAACTATGCGTGAGAATGGTTTCATTTTTACACAAGCTTGAAATGGACACAAACTATGCTTGAGAATGAGTTTGCATGCCCCCAGCATGGTGAATCAGTTCGAGGTGCATGCCCCCTGAGATTCAGTTCATTCACCTAAGTAGACTATTGGTTACTAACAGGTGGATGGAATGAAGGTTCATTTAGGAGATCAAGTGAAATACTCGACTGGAAATTAACGAGATAAAATTAAAGACTCAAATTAGAAGGGGATTTGTTTCATTTTTTAATGAGCTTGACATATGAAAAGAACTATGCTCATAGGAACTTGTTTCATTTTTTAACGAGGTTGACACAGTAAAAGAACTATCTTCATGACTTTTTGTTTCATTTTTTGATGAGCTTGACACAAGAAAAGGAACTATGCTCCAGAGACCTTGTTTAATTTTTTGAGTTTAAAAAAAGAAAAGGAACTATGCTCTGAAGATATTGTTTCATTTTTTAGGGAGCTTGACACAAGAAAAGGAATTATTCTCTAAAAACCTTGTTTCATTTTTTAAGGAGCTCAACACAAGAAAAGGAACTATGCTCCGAAGCAACTTGTTTCATTTTTTAAGGGGCTTGACACAAGAAAAAGAACTAAGCTCTAAAGACTTGATCATGGTCCATAAAATTTCATGGCTTCCAAGAAGTTCTCATCAGATGGGAGAACAAAACTCTCGAAATCATGATCCAATTCCCCCAGTACATGACACATTGTATCACTGAACAGATCATCAGCAGACGTGAGCATGGAACAGGTGGCCACATAATTGAACTGTGGGGCGAAGATACCACTTGCATGTAAGATCCATTAAGGTATGTTGGTTGATTGGGAGCCATATTAGGACTAATGAATGATAGTTGATCAATGGACACAATTCTTCCTTCATGTGGGAAAAAGATCACACGAAAGAGACAAGAGACAAGAGCTCCCATGACATAAGTATAGCCATGCCCAAGAAGTAAATTAAAGTCCAAAGGGCCCTGGACAACCATCATGTCTACATAGATAGTATTTCCTCCCAAAGTAATAAGCAACTTAGGAAGGATCTCTAACGGTTGACTGGTTCCTATGTTCATTGCTAACAGATTCTGGGTAACAGGACAAGCTGCGAAGAACCAAAAGCTTGCCAAGTATTTGAGGACATAATACTAACAGATGCGCCTTCATCTATTATGGTGCTAGGTATGGCCACATCATATATCTTTACCATGATATCAAAGGGCATGTAAGAAGGAAGACGATATCATGGCAGTCGACTCCAATCAAAGGAAGAAACCAAACTACCTAGAGGGGGTGTCGTGGGAACGAGTGAATTTCCCCCTTGTGCTACGGGAATGGGAGGACCACCCTCCTATACCAGGGGAATAGGAGGATTACCCTCCAACTCATGAAAATCTAAAGAAACAAAAATAACCTAAGTGGTATGAGGTTCACTCTCTGCAGGAAAGAATTGATCAACTGAAGGTGAAATCAAGTCAACCGTTTTCTCAACCAATGGTTGGTCAGGAATGGACTCGTGGGATTCACTTTCAGAGAGAGTGGGATCAACCAGAGATGACTTCTGATCGATCACTCTAGCAGAGGATCAAAGGAAAGCTTTTGGTAACCAGCTGGAAGGCAAGGCTGAGAAGCTGTAATATTATCCAATACTCTTTTGGCTTCATCCATATAAGAAAAAGGGCAAATAGGATGATTCCTTTCACACAACCTATACGGAAATTTGACTTTACACTTTTCCCCATGGACCTTATTATCACTAGTTGAGGTTTTATCACCAGCATGATCTCCAGAGTCCGATGACAAAGGCTGATTTGAGACGGTGGACCATACTTCTAATATCCTAGGAATACGAGGACAATCTCTCAGAAGGAGGTCACCCTTACATAGATTGCAAGGGAATTTGACTTTACAAGACAGAGTGGAAAGTTTTTCAACATCAGTTGCATCAGTAGTGATGGTCTCTTGGTTTCCCCCTTAATTATTTTGCTTCTTTTTCTTCATCCTCTTCTTCGTATTCTTAGCTTCTTGGTTACTAGAGTCAAGACTTTCACTAGGTGAAGAGGAAAAACGGGGTGAAGAAACAGGCAAAGAAGCTAAGGGGTCAACTTTAGGATCAACATGAGGTTGACATTATTTTAGTGGAGGCGAACTTGGTTGAAAAGCATCTTGGACATTTGGAACCATGGGGGTTGAAAATAACCAAACTGGTAAACCAATGGTAAATCCCGGAAGAGACAACATTTCCAGATAGGGAGCGCAAACATATCCAAAAGAAGGAAAAGGACAAGGATTCCCATCTGAGGGGATTCCTTGATTGGTAAACTCAAAAATTGTTGCCATTGATCTCAACCTAAGATATGCTAAGGAGTTGTGCATGGGTAAGTTGTTATTCCGCGAGCAGTAAATTTTTAGAAATTAAACACAAAATAAATCAAAAAGGGTAAACTAGGCATAAAGGATTACTAGGTATACGTGAACTGCAATATACACCTTGGAGAATCAAGGAATTAACGTACAGAAACCAATATCCATGAATGTTTTGTTTGGTGTATCACGTCTACAAGGCAACCAAATCGATTACCTATGGAAGGCTTGCAACCTAGTGGTGTCTCCCAAAATATACGCGACGGTACATGGGAGTCCAGCCTATAGTAGTGTTGTCTAATGCGTAACCGTTCGATGAGAGTGCCCAAAATATACTTATCATACATCAATATACTTCCATACGTGGGATGGGATATCACCCCCGGGTTGTAATGCAGACCATTAGTGACAGCTCCTACGTTTTATGATGTTGGAACAAGTTTATAGCCTAGACCTCTAAATGTTCTCGTTAGTTCCAAATTATCCTTAAGGTAAATTCGGTAAATTTTAATGTTAATCTTGAGTTAAGTTTCAGTTTCTAGCTCAAAATCAATATCACCTTAATCCTATGATGCAGGCTAAATGCAAAGATAAAATATTTCCATTTCAATGAATTATAAACTATTTAGGGAAGATATGCAAACAAGAATGCAATCAGTGTAGCAAACAATGATGCCCCCCAAACTAGTTCAAAACTATGAAATGAAATTCTTTCCAATTGAATTCACTTTTTCCAAAAAATGAAACTTATTGAAAAAATGAAAACATTTCTCTTTCCCACTAAGGTGCATAAAATGATACTCTTTTTTTACTTTTTACTTTGAAATGCAATCAAAAGTAACATGAACGAAATGAATGAAGAAATGAAAAAACAACACTTTTCAACTTTCTTTCAATCGAACAGAAATCAAAATCGCTTCAAAAATACATGCATGAAATGATTTTCACTCCCTTTTTCAAAATTATAAAGACAATCCAAATCAAAATTTAAAATGAAAATCCCTTTCAATTTCTTTTGAATTTGGAAAAAGACACACTCTTCTAGACTTGTGGATCAAACAATTTGTGATTCTATGTTTGACACTAAGTTCAAGGTAAGATCATATTGGCACCCTATCCTTTATGAATATTTGTGGGCATATTAAACCTTTATTCATACTGCTACCATATTCATGCCTTTTTAATTGGTCTATGGTTTGGAAGTAATCCTTCCTATCGAGTGCGAGATTCCATCTCTCAAACTTGTTGTCGAACTCCTCCTGCCACTTCTGCAGAAGAAGAGTGTCTCTTTCATCTGAAATGCATAAATGAAACCCAACATGATGCCATGATGGCCAATAAGTCCCATAAGAAACACATTAAGATGCAATACGGCAATAATGTTAAGCCTTTTGCCTTCTCGAAAGGTGACCTAGTCCTGTTATATGATTAGGAATATGATAAGTTAAGGTCTAAGAAGTCAGAGACAATGTGGCTAGGCTGGTACATAGTGAAACATGTACTTGCAAAAGGGGCCTATGATCTTATTTATTTTGTTTCTGTGTTGCACCTTAAAAAATATTATGCTAAATCATTTTTTGCATGGAAACTGTGTACATATTGTCTATATGTGTGTTGAGTGTGTTTGCAATGTGTTCCCTTCGGAGTTTTCTACCGTCTCCCTTAATATTTCTTTACATTTTGTTTGCAGGTGTAAGCATCCCTTCAACCATATGTTGGTTATGCTGATGGTGCTAGTCGTATTACTCAGAACCTTTCCTCCACAACATGGGCTATCTATGCTCTGGATGGCGAGTTATTGTGTTTACAAGAGATTTGTATCGGTCGATCTACCAATAATAATATTTTGAGTATAATGCAGTGATCGAGCTATTGTCTGATTATAATTCTCATGGAATCTATGTACATTAGTCAGACTCAACTTACAACTTGTAGTACTACATTTAACTAATGTCTATTCAATAAGAAGTCAAAATATGCTTCGTATGCTTTTAAGGGTTCGCCTTCTGGAAAGACATTTTGATTATATCCAATATCAACACATTCCTAGAAGTATAAACATATTAATAAATGCATTGGCAAACCATGTTTTAGACAAAAATGTGTGACACATGTAAAGTAGATTCAATCCACATCACACATTGAACAATATAATAGAGCATATAAGAAAAATCGATAGATAGATAATTGTATATATAAAAGTTTGTTTTTACAAAAACTTGTGTCTAAGACACATATGGCCATGTGACCTATCATATCAAAAATACATGTAGTAATATTATGGCTTTATGAACTCATAATAGACTAGTCCTTATAGTGTTCATGGTAACAAACAACCACATGAGCAACTTTGCATAACAACTAAATAATGCACTCATTAACTCCAATGGTGTAACGATGTAGTCTCATAGGGGTTTGGTTGACCCTGGTATTTGGTACGCTCTGGGTCAATCCCTTAACATGTCACTAGAACTCTACAAGAGTCTCAACCGCATTGAGATCCTACATCTCCTCACGTGCCCTTGTAGCAATCGATGCTCCAATCTATGCAGGTAGTGGTTCTATAGGACGTTGAAGATAGGATGAACCCACTAGTCTAACAGGTCATATATCTGCATAAGTCAACAGTTATTCTTGGATACATTAAAAATAAAATTAAAAATTGTAAAACCAAAAATTAAAGAAACATTCTAAATAATTTTGTTTTACCTATGACACCTCATTTCTCGCCTTCAAGTAGCACAAGCTCGAGGTCTCCACAAAATTCCATCCCAACATATGGGTAGTCTTCAATAATAATGAGATGCATTTGTATACATCGAAAGAAGACAAGTGTGAAACTCATGGAAGAAGGACCTGCATGTCTACCCATCGCCTCATCCATGGAGCTATAGGATAAGGAAACTCAAGATATATATGCTAAGGACAGAGTAATGGAATCCTCTCCAAGGCGAATGTTATCAAGATGGAACCATATCCAAAAAATTTCAATCGTCCATATCTTTCCTTAGTAAGTAGTTCCTTAATGTTTTCTAACACCCCCTCGCTCCAATTGAACACGGTTGTTTCTATGCATTCTAATGCATATTTCATTTTGGACGTGTTAGCCAAATGCAAGGTAGCATTGCTAGCCAATATAGATATGATAAATAGGATTTTCCTAAGAGGAAAATAGATCACATCATTAATCTCAATTTTCCCATCTTTTTTTGGATGGGAAGGAAGTCTATAGTGTGCAACAATATAGTATTTGACAGTCTTTTGGCCCCTCCTTGAACCAGATAACGAGATAGGAGATACTCTCCTTGATAAACATGTCAAGAAGTAAATATCTTCCTCATGTATGTTGAGAATATGTTCTCCAATCCTAAAGCATTGTGCCTGAACATCCCATGCTCTAACAAGGTACTCCAGGAATTCCATATGAGCTCTCATCCCTGGAGGCCAAAAGAACTTCAAAAACCCACAGTTTCTCAAATCCTAATTAGTTGGTGGATCATTGGCAACATCCATGTCTTGGTTTTGTGCTATCCCAACTCATGGGTATTACATTTTCGATTATTGTTGTATGCAAACTCCACCAAGTACCAAAAATATTCTCACATGGATTACAGATCCATTAGATATATCCTTAACATGTCTTCAACACTTTATTAACCCTTTCATTTTTCCCATCTATCTATGGGTATTCAATAGTAAAAAAAATTATATTTGTTCCTAATCCCTTAAATAAACCTCTAATAAAATTCAAAATGAACTTTGAGTCTTTATATTAAACAATCCCCTTAGGTATCCCATGTAGTCTACTAACTTATTTCATGTAAAACTTCACCTTTGTGTTGACTTATGGGCTAACTTAATTGGAACGAAGTGATAAATATTTGTCATCTTTTCCATTACTATCACGATGGATTCATGTTGTCTGATTATTTTGGGTAACTTGGTGATGAAATCAATAGTCACCACCTCCCACTCCCACTTTGGAAATTGTAATCATTGTATTATTCGTGTGGGATGTCCATGCTTAGCTTTCACTCTTTTACATTCCATATAACTAGCTATATACTTGCAATATATTTATTCGTTCATGGATAGAATTATTAATACCTTACTACTACAATTGTCTTTTGATATCTAAGATGCATAGAAAATGGGACATTATACATATCCTTAAGTATAAGTTTCCTCAATTGGCAAAAAATAGGAACATAAACTCTACTTTTGTGATTAAGAATTCCATGATTTCTATATTATAATCACCAGTTATGAAGTAATACTTATTTCACCTAATGCTAGTGTTCATCTGATACAATAACTTAAATAATTTTTTTCTTCAAATCTATTTTACACATGTTAATTACTATGGAATGCATTGCATGTAACCTTATATTGATTGCATTATCAACCTTATTCTATTTTTCTTTAATATTCTTCATGTCGAAATGAAACTCACAAAGAAATTCCATCTATCTTGTTCGTTTGAAATTTAGATTTTGTTATTCAACTAAATATCTAAGGCCATGATGGTGTATTCTCAATTTAAATTTTCTTGCATTAAATAATGCATCCACACCTTTAACAAATGCAATATGGCAACAAGTTCTATATCATGTGCGGCATATTTTTTTTCATGATCTTTACATTTTCAAGGTTCATAACATATCACATGAAAATTCTGAGTAGGAATTCCACCATTTCCTTTTTTTTGGTATCAATGCACACCATCGAATACTCATTTAGTTCAAGAATTAGAGAATTGGTGCACCTGTGAGAAACATTTCATAGTTGAAAACATTCTTCACATTTTTGGTCCAATTACATTTATATCCTCTATTTTGTAAAGAAGTGATTGGATATTCAATCTTGGAAAATACTTCTATAAAACTTCAATAACATTCTAGGAAGGCTCATGAATAATTAGAAAATTAGAGTTAGTTAAGAACAAATTTTTCTATTGTGTCTTTAGTTAAAGTGTGTTTCCTTATTACACATTTATAGTAATGTAATCTGATGGTCACACTATGTACTAGACATAGTGATGAAGGTTTAAGCTCTCCCTTGTACTAATGACCATCTTTATCCATCGATTAGCACCCAATTGCTCTATGACCTCTATTTAAAGAGGAAAGTGTCATTTATTGATTATCAATTGTGAGAAACTCATGTAAAATTCTTTACTTTTACATTAATATATTGCCTTAAGTGGTTGCATTAGTTGGGGTAGTGAACTATTTTCCATTTTTAGGTTTTTGACCACATAATATGTTCGTGTATTGATATTTGATGTGTTTGTGTGAGTAGTTATTTAAGGTGTTCAACTTATGTGGAAATACCTTGTTTATTTAACATGGCATGAAAACTTGTATGAAGACACACTCTTGTATTTCATCAAGATCCTGCATTTATGTTGTTTCATTCATCAAAATATTTCTATATTCTACTTTTTTTGTGCATTTATGGGCTAAGCGAGCTATTCCATTCTATCGAGAGTATTAATTTTTATTGAAAACACATTTTGTTTTGCTAGAAAAGGTTTTTGTTTATCCAATATGAACCCATTTTTGTTGGATCTAAAGGTATACAACTACATGACGATTTTTATTTTTTTATACTATGTTAATATTTCGATTTATCTGCTTCTATTCCGAGTTTGCCACCCTTTTTTATTTATGTATACTCTTTTTCAAATGCCTTGTGGGATCCCAGCAAACCATAAATAAGGAAAAAATGTTTTGTTTTTAATATATTGTATTTTCTCTACTCTTTATGTGATCTCAACAAATTAGAAATAAAGGGAAAACTTGCATTTTTTTTGGTAGGTTAATTAAGATTTAACCCTGATTTTGTTGAGTTTTAGATTTTTTTTTTTTTTAATTTCACTTATTTTGTGTGCGGATGTGATGATTTTTTTTAAGGAAAAAACAAGGGTTTTTAGAGTAAGCATGCACTTTGAGGCAAAGAGTAAATAAAAATAAAGAATGAAAGAAAAGGCTCAATTATATGTTTTACAAAACACATATCACTTATTATATGTTTTACATTAGTTCACATAATTTAAATTTATGTTATTACATAAGAGCGATTTTTCCTAGAATGAGCTATCATGACTATTGATTATTGCTTGGAGACCTCTTGAACAGACCTGGATGAAAACTAAGCAACATGGAACCATGTCACTGATGTTAGGAATAAAATGTCTCAAAATATTCTATAGAGTCACGTAAATGTGCTAAACTTAGAGGTTGGTTACCAGATTTGCATAGAGTTTGCAAGAACTGACTAGGAAAAAGCCATTGTTAGTAATGAAACATATTTTAACCTCTCCGATTTAAAAAAAAAAAAAATGGAATTAGACATTAAATCAACAACATAATGAATTTTCCTAGTATAACATTTATGCACCCAATAATCATTTCAAAAAGGTTGATGTAAATGCGAAAATATGGAACAAAAATGAGATATCAAAGGTGAAAAGGTGGAAAAATTAATGTTATTTTCGAGGCCCAACAAGACCCCCACACCTCATGCCTTGCATGTTATCATGCAAGTATAGTATATGGTTAATATTCCTTCAATTTTGATATGGACCAATACTTTGCCCCATGCTTACCATCATCCTTTATTGTAGTGCCAAATTGGAATAAATGTTATGCTGGAAAATAGGTTGGAGATGAACTTCACACTCAAACCCTCAATAACCTGTACCAAGTTTTGTTTTTGTCACTTTATAAATTAGAGAAATTACTTTGACATTGTCTAATCTAGATGTGATATGTATGAACCTCTTCCTCTTTGACTGTGAATATGCATTTTATGATTGTGATGTCTCCATACATGATGCTATGCTTTTATTTAGATTTAATGACCACCATTTTCATGTTGAAAGCATCTATATAGGAATTTTTCATACTTTCTCCTTATATCACCTTCACGTTTCCTAAAACTTCTGCTAAAATATCTCACATATGCCACTTGAATCCATTAAAGGAAAATATCCAATTAAGTTTCAATGCTTTCAAATTGTTGGTCTTGAAATAATAAGAAGTTACCATCAAACTCAAAAAAAAAAAACCATCATTACAATGTGCAAATAAACCATCCACATGTTATTATAAAATCAGACTACTACCAAAATCTGATTGGAACTGTGAAATAAAATTATGATAACATACATTTCCCAACTCTTGTAGTAGAAAATAAAATTTACCTTTGGAAACATCCTTTAACATATTCCCACTGCATGGTCTTCATCTATGTTTCCAGTTATTGCTTCAATATGGTCAAATAACACATGAATTCTCTTAAATAGATCTATAGATTAAGCCTTGCAATATGATAGCAACATAGTGGGAACTTCTCCCCTTTTTGAAGAATAAGGATATCAGCATGTTGAAGATTACTATTTTGACTATTACTTTGACCATGAACCCATGATCCCTATGGTGAGGTTAGATAGGTTTAGGAAACATAAAATCATCCTGATGCCATCTCATAAAACTAATATTATGAATATGTAAAATAATGAAGCACTATTGGAATTTTCCAAAACAAATTTTGCAAATTGCATAAATATTTGTTTCAAAAACATGTCCATAAAATTTTCATTATACAGTTTTTGGAAAATTTGTCTGCTACTTATTCAATTTTTTACCTTCTACAAACAATCTAAAAAGTGCCTCTAGAAATAGGATGCTACATGAAATATTGAAAAGGTAAAAAAATCAAAATTTGCCTTATCTTAAGTTTACCTCATGATGCATGCTAAAATGGAGGGAGAAATGATAAAGAGAAGTACACATAGTTTCTTGGGAAACTCTAGACCCTTCCCTGAAACCATCTCTGTTGAAACAGACTTGAATTTTGCAAAATAATTTTAAAAAGTAAGCTACAAGTTGTCTTGTAACCAATATAGTGACCTTGCAACCAGACTGTGTAATATATGCACAATTATTAAACCTTTTATCAATGTTTTCTAGGGTTCACCACTTGTAATTTGTTGTCTACAAAACACTTTATGAGAAGTCTTAGTCAGTATTTCATCACTTTAATTACCTCATCATAAGTAAAAGTTACTTGAATGTTATGACATAAAGGGAGGGTGTGAGATAGGGAAAAAATATGGACAAAATTATGCATTCCCAAGATGAGCTAGTTATCCTGCTTCATTTCTAAAAATCTACAGCGACTTGAAACTTGTGACGAATTATCACTTGAGTGGATTTCACTAACATTATTATTCTTCGAAACATCAACTTGTTGTTTCTGTTCTGAATACGTAGCTTGATCGAGTTTCCTATTTTTTGATTAGGATGTCGATAGGGAACTTTTTCGGTTTGACTTTCCCTTCTTAGGTGAATGGTAATTTTTTTATTTTCTTCTGGCGATGATGTTATTGAGCTGGTTACAGAAATTTCACTTGGATTGTTCCTCGTCCGAACTACAACATCTAAGTTTGTATCTTCTACAACTTGCTTGTCTTCTTCTTGAGTTATAACAGTGTATAACAAAATCTTCTCTTATACGAGCAAAGTGAATCATCTACACTAAAGATCCCACTTCCATGAAAACCTCCTTATTTCTAAAATATAGAACTCCAAATGACAATACTTGAAGGGTCTTAAATCCATTCTTCGGAAGGTATGAATTTTAATTCCTAGCTTTTAAATTTAATGACCTAAGTATTTTGCTTGAAGTGAGTTTTAAGTGTGCCAATGTGTGTTCTCCATTTCTCGTACTCGTCATATCTTCATTGCTAGTAATTCTATTAAGTATCCCGGCGGGTTTGTCTTGGTACCATACAAGCATAGCCCTGCTGACGATGAGCCTATTCAATAACCAACAGGTATACTTATACTTCCTGATACTTCCTTTTATCATTTTTTTTCTTTTATATATATATATATATATATATCACTTAGTATATTTGAAATAATGTATACTTCTCTTTGGAAAATTTTAGAGTGTAAGGAAGTCGGGTGGTATGAGAGTATTTTATATTTTATAGGAACATAGCTCGTTATTTAATTTTAGCTCAGGGGCAACATCATCCACAATAAACTTAATCCCAGCAATTTATTGTATAAATCATCTCTAATAATGACTGAAAGGTCCCTTAATTTAATCATGCTAGACTTCTAGTGAAATCCCATTGAGTTTCTATAGGAATGGTCCACCATAGGAGGTTTTTCGATAACACCACTTAGAAGAAATTGGAATGATTTCTTGGATAAAAACAACTTCTTAGAGCGAAAATGCTTATATGATCTTTTTAACCCAAGTGTGATAGTGACAAGTCCCCCCAACTAACTTAGTAAACTTGATCTCGGCCAAACAACATGAAAATGGGACATCCAATCAATTATATTCACTTCATAAAATTATGAGGCATTAAGAGTGAATCCCACTTAACAAGACTTACCACAAGAGAACTCAAATTTGATAACAACCAAAATTTTTAATTGCTATGCCTTAGGGAGTTGCAAATTCACGAATAAGTATAAAAATCAGAAAATGTTGCAACAATTTTATTTTCAAATGGGGACTTTTATTAATTTCTCCTATACTATCCAACCCTAATTTAAAGAGAGTAAAATCTCCTTCAAGTGTTGGGGTATTTCCAATGCATCCATGTACGTAGAAAAATGACAATTATACTCACGTTCAAGCTTGAAAAATATACTTTAAGAAATACGAGAACATGAGGAACCAACTGCATCAACTGATGCGGTGTTAGGAGTTGTGGAATGTTGGAGGAATGATGTGTGTTGACAATCACTTGAAACCAGGCTATAATGAAATCCACATATTCTTGGTTTTCTAATTCATTAGTAACCATTGGCATGTCCTCCGTTTTAATGCAATGCAAGTCTTCCAATTCTTTATGATTGCTCTCTTGTGTGCATGTTGGATCTAGTGATAGATATGTCAGGAACTCTTCATTCTCCTCTTCTATTGGCTCCTCCTCGTTAAGTTAGATCCATGATTATTTAGTCTCCTTAGTGGATTGAAAAATATGATCAAGACAAACTTCTAGATATTCTTGTATATATAGCTCATGTATCTTCACTTCTTGGGAAATAGATCTACTTTTAATTTCTACCAAAATATACTATTCCTTGAAGCAAAGACACCAACAACTGCAAGGATTTGAGAAAGTTCTTGAAGTAACATCTCTTGTTGGGTTGTTTGAAATTCTTCTCCTACTAGTTGATAGGTCTTGTCAGCACATGGATTAGTACATTTATGGGGGGTTCTTACAATACCCTGAAAATGAAAACCCTTTAAATAAATAAATAAAATATGCAGAAAGGGAACAAATTAAATGAGAAATATGACATGTACTTGTCCTTTCCATGGATCTACTCAAAGGAAACAAAAAATTGGAGGAAAACAAGGTAAAGAAGCAAACCAGATTGCGGCAAGTCGCCAAGGTAAACCCCTCAAGCATCGCCCTAGAAACGATGCCAAAATTTGGATGCTATATATGTTAGTTTAATTATCCAACATCATTATTTCAATCTGGGGTCCATATACTTGGATACGCAACACAATATGTGCCACGGGAAGACTTCAAAGACCCACAAAACTAAATCCTATCCTACTCTAGAAACTATCCATTAACAGTACTAGGTTCCTACAAACACTAATCTTGCATTCTAATGGAAATTAAAATAAAACCTTAACGATTGGTCACCTAGAAATATGAACTCTAGCTCCTCACTAGGATTGAGAAACCTTTTTGTAGGTTTTATCTCTGTACATAAATTACCTGCAAACGAATTCTTAAAAAACAGAAAATAAACAATGGCGAGAATATAAACATAAAACAAATATACATTGATATTTTCCCTTTGATCCCAAAACTGGGACTACCATATTTATTTTTCATTATATTCCTTTTAATGTTACAATATATATATATATATATATATATATATATATATATATATATGTCGAAGCATTCATAAACCCCAATCCATTAACCCTGTATTATAATATAATCATAGTTCCCTTGACCGGCTCTACAAAATACCATGGACAAAAAACCACCATGCCTAAAACCATGTGCAAACCCATGCACAAAACCATAGGTAAGTCTACCCACCTATTATAGGGTAAAAAAAAAAATTCTCAGGACGCTACCCCGAACCCTGTGCAGGGTGGCTTCTGCCCCCCTACAAATCCCCCGATAAGGGGGGATACGCCCACCCTGTTGTGCCCGGTGCAACAAACAGGGGGAGCTTTCTCCCCCCTACTGCGTGTGCGACTAGTCGTGGAAAGAATATAACACACACCCAAATTAATTTGTTTTTAATTTCAATCTGAAGATTTACTTCTAGAATTTTAGTTAATAGGATGGTTTAGAAATTTAGTTTCTCTTCCTTGCAATCAATATCCCTATGAAACAATTTAAAGATCTGATGAGCCATCCTCAAGTTCTATTAACGTGACTGGAAATTCACATACGAAAAATGCACAAAATAATCATGATGAAGTCACATCAGTGATGTATGATAAATTTCCACAAATGGTGCATACTTCATATAGTGTTAATGAGAACCGTGATGCTCTCTCTCATGTTAATAATTCACAACCCCAAATATTGGAACAATTTTATGATCAACTTGAAGAAAATATGGGCAACGTGCTTAAAGAATCAATTTCCAATAAAACTGAAAATCAGTAGGAAATAAAATCAGAAAATCAACAAGCACAAGCAGAAATTGGATTTTCCCATGCTGATCAGCCACAAAATCTAAGGTGATCAAACATCGATCTTCAAGAAAGTATGATCAACCACATAAATGATTATGAATCTGAAATTTTCATTGGAGAAAATGCACAAGGGTGTGCAAATAGAGAAATTTTCAGGTTCATTTCTTTTAATTCTCATTTTTATCTTTACCCTGATCTTTTTGCTGATAGCAATTCATTTCCTCTTTACATTAATGTTATTCTAGAAAGTAGAGTAGTTGATATAAATACTACAAATGATGAGTTTTCAATTATTTTTGATCGGGACAAAGAAACTTTCAATGATCATTCTATCGACAATACTAAAAATGTGCTCAATCATTCTTCTTGTTTTGATACACCATATGCCAAGGAAGGGAATATTGATGAAATTTTCAAGTCATTTATGATGATTATTTGGAGTTGGAGGACAACCGGTCAATTCAGTTATTATCAATTCCCCACACTCTTAATAATTCTTATATATTTCAAAATTAGGATTCTCCTTTCTTTGATATTACTAATGTAGAGTTTCATTTGAAATCTCATTTAATCATAATGACTTTTACATTCTTGTTTATCATTCTCACAATCTTCAAGTTTCCATTGTTGATCATGTTCTTGAGCCTCTCTCTTATTCACAAGTTGATGTTGGTAATCGTTTCAATTGCATTATTATGGCTAATTCTTGTGAAGAGAAAATCATTTCAAACAACTCCCAACTCTCTTGTAACATTAGTTGTAACACTAATGTAAATGATGACCTGATCTTTTTATTTTTGCTTCATTTGTTATGGTTCTTTTCTAATTTATTTTCTTCTTTCATTTTTCAATTGTAGGATATCTTATGCTGGCATATTCAATAATCAAGTATTGAAAATTCACCCGATGCATTGCCTGAATGGGAAAATGAAATTCCAAATCATAATCATGAACATTGAGAGATATTATTTTTCAAATTCATTTTATGTCCATGTCCTATTAGTTGTTTCTTTCTTCTCAAAGGCATTTCCAACAAGAATTGGAACTCAAGAGTATACCTTTACAATATGACCAGCCATCTAACTCAATTAAAGATCTTCTGATAGATTCATTAAATTTTTATATGCTCTTCATTGATCCATTTGAGAGTTATTTGGAAAGTTCACTTACACAGAATATTACTAATAGTTTGTCTCATGATCATAACACTAACGATTGTTCGACCTCTCTTTCATTTGACCTCTTCCAATCTCTAATGGATATTCATCCATATTTTTATGATCCAATAGCAATTTGGTTGGAAGAAACACTTCAAGAGAGGGTGATTGTAAATAAGCTTCTTTTTGTAAATGTGTTATCAATAAATGTACATATGCATTCAAATTTATTTTTGTTAGCTTAATTTTATCTCTATTTTTTGTTATTGATTTTGATGTGTACATACATGCAAAAAATAAGATGATTGAATGGTTACATTGGAAGTACGATTTCACCTAGCTTTAGACTACTTTTCATATTGCGATTAGGAATAGATTAGTTCAGAATTAGATTGCTTTTATGTTTGTATTTCTTTCAATATATCATATTTCCAATAAACAAGTAATGAGCCCCAAGACTTTCCTTGGGCACTCCCTTCATTTCCTGGAAAAGAGTGGCTTAAAGCGTATCAATCATCTATATCTTCAAATCATACACAATTTTGATGCACTTGATTATCCTTTTTTCGCAAAGCTTCATCACATTGTTAAAAAATTTCTTTGCACAGAAAATCATGAATGGTGAAGTTCCAAAGAATCATTACATATAGGCACTTTTAAAAATGCCAATTTCCCAATTTACGAGCATTTTTAAATGGCCATTTTTACCGCTCTTGTCCCTCAATGTAAATATGAAGTGGATACAAATTAATAGTTCATTACTTAGCATTTAATTTAGATTGAATAAGGAGATAATTTTGAAATATGCACATTTTGAGAAAATGCATGGGAGAATGTTAATATTATGAGGTAAACGGGAAATCAAATTCTTCCAAGTATGTGGATACATGTTCATCCTCATATTTTGTTAGTTTCATTTCAGCTTTGTTTTCCCTTTTTAGTCATTTTATTTCTCATTTGTACTTATTTTTGCAAGTATTCATCGGCTTGATTTGGAGACTTGATTAAATTATCATTGGAATAAAGCGAGCAGTTATCCTTTTCCAAGTCACAAACATGTTCAGGGAAGTATTCATTTTCTCATCATAGTTTTTTTTATTAGCTTTGTATACGTGCTTTTCTCTATACTCCCCTTTGATTTTTAGATGGGCGAGATGATTCGTGATCATTTTTCACTTCTTATCGATGCAGTTGAAATTAAATTCTTGGCTCTTGCTTGTTCTGATTTTCTACAGGCCTTTAGCTTCTCACGTTTTAGAAGGAAAATTATAGAAGGTCCCAAAAGCAAAGGAAAATCGTAAACGATTTGGCAGCAATTGTAAAATACTCCTATCCATGGCCATACCCTTGCTCTTTTTGGCATTTTTAATTTTCCATAATTGAGCTAAATCAACCCTTTTTGCCACAATGTTGTTAGGCAAACAAATCCCTCTTGCAAACAAGAACGATCTCCCTATATTTCCAACAAAACCTAGTAATAAACATCAAAAGAATCGCTACCTTTCCTTAGCTTATAACTAAAACATGAATCATGTAGTATGCGAAGGATCACTTACCTATTAACAAAGTGCTTGTAGAATTCCTTTTAGCGCTTTCCACAACCAGCTTTCTCAATGCCTTAAATGCTTTCCAAATGTTTTCCACATCTTCTCCATGACGCTCCAAAAGAGATCTGAATAAGCAAAAACATTCAAAGGAATCAAAGCATCTTTCATATGAAATAAAAGGTAAATGAAATCCCTAATTTAACATGAAACATATAATTGAATCAATAATCAGTCATAAACCATGCGAGTGATCAAGGAATCTAGAAAATAACATAAAAATAGACGAAATTAGGAAAGAAAAAACACTTTGTATTGAATTGAAAGGAAATCAAGCTTACAACCTGGTTTCCTTGACGTCACAAGCCTCTTCCAATGGTATCCTTTCCTTCCCTTGATGACAAGATATTCAGACCCAAAATAACAACATAAGTTTACAAATCCAAGTCCCCCATTCCTTTAGTCCTATGCTCAATTTATAGACAAGATGAGGAGGTTTCTAGTTCCTCTTCTCAATGGATATGATGCTTAAGAATAGGATATTATTTCCATGTACCAAGGGATGCGTCGCAGGTATGTAGTGGTTCTAGGAATATAATTTGGATAAGATTCCTCAACCAAAGCTTCTAGAATTTACTTTTTTTATTTTTACTTGCGTTAACAGAATTGTGCAGTTTTTAGTGGAAGACAGTGCGCAGATCTACGTAGGCCACAATGGTAAAAACTGCACATGCACGGGTTTTGTTCAAGAAAACTATGCAGATGCTCAAAAAGGGTTTTTAAGCAATGAAATCCAAAATTCCTTTTTTTATGGTATTGTTTTACTTCAAGCTTCAAAGGGGATTCACTTGAGACACTCATCGAATGGCGAGAGATCTGAATTGGCAATCATGGTGATAAAATTTAGTGTAACAATTGTTCATCCTATGTATTCCTTTTTAATTTTCGCTCATTTTATAAATATCGGGATGACTCTGAGCCTACAGAATCATCTAGCCTGCATATTGATTACACATGGGTCACTATTGTAGGTTTTTCATTGGACATTCATTCCTTGAGTCCGGAGCCACGCCTGTCCCTTGGAACATATCCTTCATTTCTTTCCAGGAAGACATGTATAGGTGATCCCTTTACTTTCACTTCATTCTTGTGTGCATTTCTCATTAACCCAAAACCCCGGAAGCTTGTAATTCCTTAAAATATAATTCCAAAAGTTTTCAGGCATGTGGGCTACTGGCTCCACATCATCACGACTTTAGATTTGCAAGCTTGGCACACATTTCTGTTAATATAATATTACCATGTTATCTTATGAGTAGTGAACCTACTTCTGCTTTAATAACCCGCATACCCAGAAGCCTGTAACATTTTCCAAATACTAATTCAAATTTCCTTTGGGCATCCGAGCTCCAGGAATTCATCTCTCCTTTCTCTTCTCTACTGAGCCCGTGATTCTAATACTCATAACCTTTTTTCTAATTGTATATGGGCTATCCATTCCAGTCTACTACATCTATTCTCACTCTTCTACCACCCGCAAGCCTGGAAGCTTGGAAGCTCGACTAATTAATAAAATTGAAATTTAATTCTCTTATGGGCACTTCATTCCCATAAGCTAAGATGGGTCCTGCCTTTCACTAGTGATATGTCTAATTCTTTTGAGACCAAAAATATTTCTAATTCACCTTTGTGAAAAATATGAGCATAACTTTCTCTGGGCTACTGCAGCTAGATCCCTCTAATATTCTTTCCCTACCTCATGATTCCCAACCTTCTAGGCTATCATAACCTGTGACTCACTTTTGTTTTTGTCCCCGCTTTACTACTGGATGCTCATCCATTTTCATCCTTCTCTCTCCATCCCAGATCTTATCATCATGGCCATCTTTTTAGCGTGCACCCTTCATCTTTTTGGGATACTTCTAAGAAGCCACTATGTTAATGCGGCCAATTGTAAGCACCTCAGAATATGCACAGGTAATTTGGATCAAGGTCAGTTTATATTCAATTTCAAATTACCTTGTGATATCACTCCATTTTAACAAGCACGTAAGAATGAAGTCCTTTATCTATATTTATATGAACCCTTACATTGGTTAGAACTTTGGATTTGATTCCATGGGATTTTATCGATATTTTGGGGTTGGTATTAAAGTAAAAACGACAAGAGAAATACTTGTGTTGCAATTCATAACAAAGCACAATTTCATTTTAATTTCTGATAATTGATATATACTGCCAATTCCTTGAACATGAATCATTATTTTTTCTAGCTTAATGTTCGCTCTAGTTTAGATCTAAAAGTTTGATGAATTTTGGAAAATTAAAACTTAACTTCTTCATACTTCTAATCTCGATCAAACGAAGAAGTTACCTTTTTGTAGAAATTCAACATCTTCCAGGTAATCCTTGGCGAAATACTCCAAGGTAAGTCTCATATACCCATTTTTATCTGTTACCGTTTTCTTATGATTTTTTCTTCAACTTTTTTTTAATGTTTGATGATTTAAAGCTATGTTTTGTAGATCTTCAAGGATCGCTTTGGAAACCTTGCACACCTGCTTGTTCAGATTTGGAACTCGTTCTTCTCGTCTTGCTTGCTTTTAAGATTTCCAAGGCAGTTATGATGTTGATCAAATTGCAAGATAGCTAAATCAGGGAGTCTTTGAACCTCTAGTTTGTTTCGCAAGCCTTATTTTTATTAGAAATTCATTTCTATGATTCCATGCAGCCTTAGTTTCAACACAAGAAGATATTAAAGGGGAGAAACTTCTTATTTGGCTTATCTTTCTGTCATAACTGTTATTATAAAGTTAGAATTTTTGTTTGAATAAAATTCCAATCAATTGACTCTTTTCCAGGGAACTTAACAATATCTCAACTTAAGAAAAACTTATGTTTTGTCCCTCATATTTGTTCTTTTGTTGAAATTTTTTCCATAAATTGTCTTGTTGAGGTTTTCTTTTTATTTTGAATTTTCATCCAACCTTTTGTTTTTAGTTTGCACCTTCTTTCAATTATTTGCATTTGTGGATTGTGTCAATTGCACTTCTGCTTTGAATTTCTTTTGGTGATATTACAAAAATTTATGTGGAAGATTTTCTCTTATCCAAAATTGGTTGGCATGCATGGGGAAATTTTTACTTTTTCTATGCAATGGGATTATATTTACACAAAAATTCATCCATACTCAGTTTTTTTATTTTCTTGTGCATTAACCATGATCATGGGTAATATTAACTTATGATTCAAGTGTAATAAACTCATAGTTATAAAGAAACGAGGTTTTCTATCCTTTTCCTTTGAATCCCTCCTATACCCCTAAACACTTTAAAATCCTCTACTTGGGTGGATGAAGAGAAAATCGATGGGTTCAACCTCAAATATTATTACATCTATTATCTTTAAATACAACACCTCTTGTAGTACCTCGCTCTCTTCACCCAATTGCAAAAATCAATCCTCTATTTTGATTTGATCAAAATGGTGATGCATAAGACAATTTAAAGCACATACATGTGAGAAGTACAAGTAAACATGTCAAGGATATGCACTCTCCCTAGTAGTGGGGCCATGCTTGTATGGTACCGAGACACCTTCTTCGGGGCTATGGATGCTCATTGGAAACGAAGCAATGTAGGGAACATAATGGCCCATGTAATAAAAGTTAAAAATAATAACCACGGTTGATGGGACACTTATTCCAAGCTGAATGTTGGGAAAAACATCCTAGTGGGTGCTCAATTGGTTTATTATGGCTAATGAAATTGTCAAAAGCAATGGGAAAGGCTTTGGAAATGCAAATGAAATTTTTGGCACATTTATTTATGAAAATAATGGAAATTAGGAGAAAAGGGAGATGAAAGGTAACAGGTTTCATGTGAGAAGGAAAATGAAGGAAAATAATGGAAAATGAAGAAACTAGGGGCCTCATCTATAAAAAGGCTGCTGAGGATCAATTGGTACCTTTTGTCAGTGCATTTTTTGGAGCTCTCTCATTATTCTCTCTCTCTCTCTCTCTCACTCTTGGACACTTAGAGTTTCTTGGAGCATTTTAGCATTAGACCAAGAAAGGAAAGAAAATAGGAAAAGGGAGGAAGCAAGCAAGGAGGAGCAAGAATCAAGCAGCTACAGCAAGATTCTTGGCAGGTATCGATTTTCATGTGTATATTCCTTGATAGTTATGGCATGCATGGTATTGAATATGGTTCTTTTCTATCTTGGCATGGGTTTTTTCTAGGTGTGACAATGGTTTCAACCTAGCCTTCCATTTATGGATATCCATGGTGTTGTGGAGTTATCATGTTTTGGTTTAGTTGGATTACCGAATGGATTCGAAGATGAGTGGGGTGGATCTCTGAATTGATATAACACATGGCCTAGTAACCCCTGAACCAGACTATGGGTTGTGGTAAATCCAGATAGTGTGTTGCCTTGGTAAGCCTACGAATCATTGACCGATGAATGGCGGGATATATGGTAAAGCCTAGAGGTGGTTTTCTCTCCATTAGGTCTATGAATCCCATGTTTGGGATATACGGTAAATCTTGGAGAGTATGTCTCAGTTTAGGGCCTAGTGACCCCTGATTTGGACTGTGGGTTGCAGTAAAGCCTAAGAGACTAGGAGACAGGAAAATTCCTCATGGTTTCGGTGGAGAGAATCTGGTGATATCCATTCTTGTGTTGGCCTAGTGATCAGGTGTAGATCACGGTAAAGCCGATTATGACATTTTTATTGTGTTGGCCTATTGATCCGAGATGGATCACGGTAAATCCTGATTTCTATTGATGAGGGTGAGGTGGTTTAGCCTCAAGATGCCCTAGTTCATTATTTTGGTTTGAGTCCCACATTCATGCTTGGAATATGGCACGGGGGTGATTGGCTGAAGAGATACTTGGCTCAGCCAATCTATGGTCGGGTGTGTTATCACTCCCCCTGCTTCCCAAGGCTGAGAATGGAGCTAAAGGAAGGTAACCACGGACCAACCTTTAGGTCAAGTAGTTAACCCTACCAAGACCAGAGAGGGATCTCTCAATGTCACTTTACAGCCAAAGGGATGACTGGATTTAATGTTTTAGTCTAGTTATGATGCTTAGTATATTAGGGTTTTTTTTTGTTTAGAGTTTTGTTGGATAGGAATGACAGTTAGGAAACTAGGTCTAGGGTTTTGGTCTGAATTCAAAGGTTTAGTTGCACAGGTAAGGGTGAGGCCAGGTAGGTAAGCTAAGAATCATGCTTAATTTTTCATTGTGTATAGAGTGAACTGATAGGGAAGTCAAAATGAGCATTAAACTGAATTCATTCATCAGAAGAGCAGAGACAATTTCATGTAAATCTTATAAAAAACAGAGCATGGAAAGCAAGTTTTATGTCAATAAACTGATAAGACTTGGCATAAATAATCATATATGTGAAATTTATATCATAACATTCAACATGATAAGTTTACATAGAAAAACAAATGCTCAAATTCATACCACTGGAGTCTCAACATTATGTTTGCAACATTGTCTTTGATTTCATTAACAAAAGCTTGTACAATAGCTCCACTGCAAATAACAACTATCCAACCTGTAAAAATACTTGAGGTGGAATACTTATAGAAAATCGATTTCATGACACCTCATAGGGTCAAAATCCTATCCAAAAATCATCATAATTACATCAGATGAGTGACTTCCTAGAATCTAGGGAAGTTAGAAACTAATCCCTGGAATTTAACTAAACACTAGGAGTGTGTGTCTCCTCCATTAAATTACATGTTTCCTCATCATAGAGGAAAAAAAAGGCAAACACATCAAATGAAACCTCATGGGAACTAGCATAGAATTTCAGGAGTTTTCTTGGCATGATAGTTGTCTGAAAGGAATCCTATGTAGAAACGTTGTGCTTGTATGGCAGAAGCGTCACACCTGTTCAAGGGTTATTTTGACCCACATAGGAGCATCCAAATTCAAATCTAAAACTTGGTTTGTGTAGCCCTATGATTCTAGTTTCCAATTCACCTTTAATTTTTAGAAAAAAACCATAGGAAGACCTCCAAAAGTGTTTTTTCCCAAACTCTCTCCAGAAACGCCGCGCCTGCTCAAAAACACTGGCAGAAGCATAGAAATGAGGTAGTTTTTTGGGTTTTTCTTCAAAACCAGAGATTGTCATGGAAAACCAAGTCTAGATTTGGCATTTACTGATCAATATGAATCCATCCATATAAGAAAAACTTGATTTGGATTCCCTGATAGAAAGCGTCGAGCGTCAACGCGACGCTTCTGTGGAGACAAAATTTCTAGATTTTTGCAAAATTCATCAAAAATACCAAAAGTGCTCAAAATTTACCAAAATATGTTCTGTGACACTAGTGAAGGATAGGATAAACAACCATGGATGCCTCATAAATGAGTTCTATTTTTTCCTTCTCTTTGAGCTTCATTTGAGCTTCTTTAAGCTTTTTCTTTACTTGTTTGAGCCTCATTAGGGAAATTTTGTTCTTGGTGCAATAGTGATTTCCCATATGTCTCTGGAGGTTATTGTTCTTTTTATCTTTCTTCAGAAGCTTCTCAAGGTGTCCATTGACCCTATCAAGCCAATACTCTCTATCTTGATTGATTTCATCAAGAATTAGTTCATCAAAATTCTACCAACCTGGTTTAGGAGCTGATTCTCTTTCTCTCTGAAGCGCCTTCATGAGGCTGCTTGTCCTTGGTATCCTTATTTTTGTTCCAAATTCTGCATCCTCCAACTGATAATCATCTACTATTTCTTTTCCCTTGCCTTTATCTGCATCAACATGTACCTTTATCTTGTCTTGGAGGAGTAGTTTCACCTCTAACTGAAGATTCTCTTGCTGTAGGAATGTGATCTGAGAATTTTCAATTGAGAAAACCTCCCTCAAGTCTGTTATTTCTTCATCTTTCTCCTTTATGATTTCCTCAAATGACTAATCCTTCACATGTTCTACCATGCCAACTTCTAAGGGTGCTTGTTCATCATGGTGATGCAATGGTGACTCACAATCATGGCTAGGTGGTTGATCCATTGTTTGTCTTTGCTCAAGTGTAGTTTCAAATGCCAATACACCTTTATGGTATTAGGAGAAAAAACCATTATCTTTCCCTTCTCATAGGTTTGAATGATCTCAACCCTAGTTTCTTTTGAAATCGGATCCTACATGCTTGAAGGGCCAACCTCCTTCGGTTGTACTGATGTTATGGTATGAACAATGGGTGGACTAGTAGCACGAGTTGATGCTACTTTCTCCATGAAAACTTCCCAGGTCATATTTTTGCTGAGAGCTAGTGAAAAACAATCAACTTAACCAAACCATGGTAAAATAGACTAGGATGAGGATTTCTTCCTTTTCTCTGTACTTTTTCCGCCATCTTGACCAAACTCCTGAATAGATAGTTTGACAAATTTAGTGATTTGGTAACTTTGAAGTGCATTAGTAACCTAACATGGTATTGGTATAGTCTTGAAAATATTCCCTCACATGTAAAATATTTCATGATTAGCTTCATTAATGGGGCATACTTATCAAGTAGATGCCTGAAAGGGAAAACATGTTCAGGTTCATTTCTGCAATGAGGTTTTAGGAACATTGGGTAGTTTTTTCAAGGTATAATTCCATGCCCTTGAGCCAGACTTCTCCTTTATTTGGAATCTATGTTGCTGAATTGATGGCCTCTGCTGATAGAGTGAATTCAATGCCTGCTATGGTGGCTTTGTCTCTGCTAAAGTTAATGGCAAAAAGGGTATTCAATGGGTCATGACATCCTACCTCCATGATCTTTTCACAAAATCGCAAACATCTAGTGTTTTCAAAACATCTTTTGGCATAAGGGGAGGCATTAAGTTCTTGTAATGTGGATGGCTCAAATCTAGAATGGTGGCCTCCCTTGTGAGCTTTCTTTTCACTCTCCATAGTAGTTGTGAATAGGATGCAACCCTCCTAGATAAAATGAGTGGGTAGAGATAGTGAATTTGGAAAAACAGGGGATACGGATAGGGTAACTCTAGGGGTTGTGATGAGGTATAAGGAGGTTGAGGAAAATTCCCCAAAAATTTAAGGAAGTGGGGTGATGTGTTATCTTGAGGATATAGGTGGAATTTCATTAAATAGTTATGGGAAGGTGAATCAAAATAGGAAAACATAGAGAATTTCCATTTTTCTTGTGAAAATGTAATGGGGACTTAGGGTTTTGATGAAAACAAGGGTAAAGGGGACAATGATTAATAGGAGGTGTTGTGGTAGGGTTTGTGAAGGATGAGTGAAGGTTTAGATGGTGGGAAAAAAGGGTCTCCAATGGCTAAAACCAATCAAGAAAGGATAAACCCTAGAACGTAGGAGAGAAAAACCCTAAGGATAGAAAAAATTCATACAATCATGAGTTGACTTGAAGAAGGAAGTTAAGGTGGCCACTTACTGATTTTGGAGGCCATAGAAGGTTTGCACACTGGCTTTGAAGCTTGAGTAGTTGATTTAGAGGCTAAAATCAAAAAACGTAGCACTCTTTGCAGAAACGCAGTGCTACCCCAAAAGTGTAGCTCCACCTCCCAGAAACGTCGCACTGCCCCAGAAACGTTGCGTTGCTCCCTTGAAAATGTTGCGTTGCCTCCAGAAGTGTAGCAGAATGGATTTTCTTGCAATTTTTTTCCAGTTTTATTCCACCTTTAGAAATGGTAGGGTATTCTGAAGGTGAGAGATGCACTTTATTGAGCAAGAGAAGATACAATGAGTGAAATAAATCACTTTTTCCATTTTATAACACCAATAAAACACTCCTTTTGTCATTTAGTGAAAACATGACCGTTTTGACGAATACTTTGCTTTTTGGAATATTTTGACAATGTAACAAGATTTTGAAAGAAGACAAATTATTTTTTTTGTTTTCCTACCTAAGCTAAATCCCTTTTAAAGATAACTTTGTATGATGGAAGTGAATGACCCTTCTTGTGCCTTCTTTATGATAGAATTTGGACATTTATGGTGGCGAAATGAAAGACATATCTTTAATAATATTTGGACTCTAAACATTATCTTATTCTCTTAGAGCACTTCAGTTAAGTGCAAAGATGTGGCACAAAAGCTGACAGAATAAATTACACTATTCCTGAGGGTTTACTGGAGCTATTGCATGGAGGACTTCAGTTAGAACTCATGTGACAGAGTTTGGTGGAGTTGGAGAAGTAGTTGGTGGAGTTGTGTTCAGTTTAACTGAGTTAAACATAGTTGAGCTAGTTGTATCTAGTCTAACTTATTGATACACTAGTGAGAGTGGTGTGAATTAATTAGTTAATTAATTCACTAAATAATAACTCATTAATCAACTGAAGAGTACATCAGATAACTACAGTGCATGGACAGTTCAGTGGAGCCCAGTGGAGAGATAGGTGAAAGGGCAAGATAGACTATCTGTTGTGACTATTAGTGATGCATGGATTGCATCTACATATACATTGGAGTTGCCAGTGATAATCATGCAGTCAAGGAGAGTGGGATTACATCGAATTGGTCTTTGTAATCAGCTTGGATTGCACAGTGGAGGCAGGCTAGCAAGTGGCATAGATCGGTGCATGGATTTGCAAGATTGGGCCTGATTAGTGTATGACGATTGTACTGTACTGAGAGCTTGTGATAAGCTTTGTATGCTTGTATGAGATTTGTCATATGATCTCCATGTTACATAATATATAGTTGGGGTTTTCAGCTTCAGGCTTTCCCGGTAAACAACTGTGTTATGTGTGCTTTTATTGCTTCATGTGTTTTGCAATTGTTGATTGAATTTCCGCAAGAATTATAGTGGAAGGACTCTGTATTTTGCAAGAAGATAAATATTGTGAGATCAGGAGAGTCTGTATATATGAATTCTTAATGTATATAATTTCTACATGGTATCAGGGCGATATTGATCATTGGAGCAATTGCAAAACATTGAAGCGGTTGAGTTTTAGGATAAACTCAGGAAAATAAAAATGGAGAAGAATGACACTATTCTGATATACTTGACAAAGTGTGTCCACTACATGGATGAGATTGGGAGTGTGGGAGTTAGTGTGGATGAGGAAGGACAATTCAAGAAGGTTGGGATTCGAGCAAAGAATCTCTACAGACTTAAAGTAGATGGGATTTCTACGGAGCTTCCTACTGTTGGGAAGTGTGAGAAAGCCATGCAATTGATGCTTGAGAGGGAGCAAGTTTTGCATGCATGTAAGAGTGAACCTCGGGTTGTATTATGGTACAAGTACATGTACAGATGGTAGTACAGGTACACATGTACAAGATTTAGACTACCACTCACGACAAATGGATTGGTCAGGTTTAGAGGTAGAATATATGTGCTAGATAGTTGTGAGCTTGAGAAGGTGATCCTGAGGGAGTATCATGAAAAACCATATTCAAGTCACCCATGCCACCATAAGACATTGACTGCAGTGAAGAGATTCTATTATTGTCTAAATATAAAGAAGGATAGCCACATGTTCGGATTTTGAGATGGTTAAGACAGAGTGTAAACATCCAGGTGGACTGTTACAACCTATTGTGATTCCAAAGTGGAAATGGGAGGTCATTTCCATGGACTTAATCACAGGTTTCCGTAAGAAAACTATACATCATGATTTCATCATGGTTGTTATGGACAGGTTAACAAAAGTTGCACATTTCATACCAGTGAGGACTACATACTCAACTAGCGACGTAGCACAAGTGTTCATCAGGGATATAGTCAGATTGCATGGTGTTCTAAAGAATATTGTGTCAGAGAGGGATGCAAAGTTCACTTTCAAGTTTGGAAGGAGTTGTTTGTAGGTTTGGGCACCAAGTTGGCCTTCAACACAGCTTATCATCCACAGAAATATGGACAGACTTAGAGGGTAAACAGGATATTAGAGGATATGTTGAGGATGTATGTGATGCATCAACACTACAAGTGGGAAGAATATCTTCCATTGGTAGAGTTCACCTACAAAAACGAGTATTAGGAGCCATTAAAGATGATTCCATTTAAGGCTATGTATGGGCAGATTTGAAACACTCCTATCATTTGGATTGATTCGGTTAACAGGGTACTGATTGAATGAGAGATGTTGTAAGAAATGGAATAGGAAATGCAAGTGATCAAGAAGAAAAGGAAAGCAGCGCGGGATAGACAGAAGATTTATGCAGATAGGAATAGGTTGTTCAAGGAGTTTCAAGTTGGGGATCAGGTGTACTTGCACATCAAGCCCAAGAAGATCTCCTTGTGGATTGGATCATGTGCCAAGGTGGCACCACGATTTTGTGAACCCTTTAGGATCATTGAGAGGATTGGACCAGCCTATCAACTTGAACTGCCTTCCACAGTGAAATTCCATGAAGTTTTTCATATATATTTTCTTAATAAGTATGTTAAATATGTTGATCATGTGATTGACTAGTCTGTAATACCGGTCAAACCTGATGGATAATTCCAACTGGAACCTCAATGTATATTGCAGAAAAAGTTGAACATGTTCCAGAATTGAACGATAGAGAAAGTTAAAGTGAAATGGATGCACTTTGGGCTCGATGAAGCTACATGGGAGATGGTAGATCATATGTAGGCCATGTATCCTTCTGTGATTTTCAGTCGAGCCAAAGCAGTTTTGGTGTGATGCTGGTAGTCGTTTGACATATGTTTTGGTGATGTTTCGATATATGGTTTTATGTGATGTTTAAATGTATGTACATCTATGTATGGATGTAAATACCGCCATGAACTATGTTATAAATATCCAATAAGCGGTATGGTATCATGTCATTATAGTTGTCATGTTGGTTTGCTTTTCAGCAGGGTGATCATTGTAAATATTGCATCGAACTATGTTATAAAGTTGTATGGGCAATATGGTTTCTTTTCAGCGGTTTTGTTGAGGTATATGTGTGGTTGAACACCGAGGATGGTGTCCCCCGAGGAGGAGGGTTTTGTAACAACCCTAGTGAAAATTCCATGTAATAAAATTTAAAAATAATCACCATGGTTGATGGGACACTTATTCCAAGCTAAATTTTGGGCAAAACATCCTAGTGGGTGCTCAATTGGTTTATTGTGGCTAAGGAATTTAGAAAAGGCAATGGCAAAGGATTTAGAAAGGAAAATGGAATTTTTGGCACATTTATTTATGAAAATAATGGAAATTAGGAGAAAAGGGAGATGAAAGGTCACAAGTTGCATGTAAGGAGGAAAATGAAGAAAATAGAGGCCTCATCTATAAAACGGATTCTGAGGATTAGTTGGTACCTTTTTTCAGTGTTTTTTTTGGAGCTCTGTCATTATTCTCTCTCACTCACTCACTCTTGGACACCTAGAGTTTCTTGGGAATTTTGGCATCAGACCAAGAAAGTAAAGAAAGCGGGAAAAAGGAGGAAGCAAGCAAGGAGGAGCGGGAATCAAGAAACTAAGGATTCATGGTAGGTATCGATTTGCATGTGTATTTTCCTTGTTAGATATGGAATGCATGGTATTTCATGTGGTTTTCTTCTATCTTGGCATGGGTTTTTGCTAGGTGTGACAGTGGCTTCAACCTAGCCTTGCAATTTTCGGATAGCCATGGTGTTGTGGAGTTCTCATGTTTTGGTTTAGTTGGATTACCGAATGGATTTGAATTTGAGTGCGGTGGATCTTTGAATTGATAAAACACATGGCCTAGTAACCCCTGAACCAGATTGTGGGTTGCATTGTGGGTTGTGGTAAATTCAGATAGTTTTTTTACTCGGTAGGCCTATGAATCCTCGACCGGTGAATGGAGGGATATACGATAAAGCCTAGATGTGGTTTTCTCTCCATTGGGCCTAGGAATTCTGGGTTTGGGATATATGGTAAAGCCTAGAGATTATGTCTCATTTTAGGGCCTAGTGACCCCTGATTTGGACTGTGGGTTGCGGTAAATCCTAAGAGACTAGGAGACAGGAAAATTCCTCACGGTTTAGGCGAAGAGAATCCGGTGATATCCATGCTTGTGTTGGCTTAGTGATTAGGTGTAAACCATAGTAAAACTGGTTGTTACATATGTATTGTGTTGGCTTAGTGATCCGGGTTGATGGATTACAGTAAAGCCTGAATTCTATTGATGAGGGTGAGGTGGTTTAGTCTCAGGATGCCCTGGTTAGTTCTTTCGGTTTGAGTCCCACATTCAGGCTTGGAATATGGCATGAGGGTGATTGGCTAAAGAGAGATTTTGCCCATCCAATCTATGGTCGGGTGGGACGTGGAAGTCCCATCTCCGGTTGGTTTTTACATTCAGTAATGAAGATCTCATTGCTTTGGTATTTGGTATGCAAATGTACCAGTCATTATGTGGATTCTATTGTTGTTGTATCCATGGTATTTTTGTTGTTATTATGTTGGTTATAAGTATGTATTTTATCAGTGATGATGTATGGATCTATTCATGTTTTTACTTGTAAATAAATGCACAATTGAACTATGGTCAAATAGATTGTATTGTGGTTAATGATGTAAGGGAGCAATGCTTCTTAGCGATTCTCAGATAAGTATGAGACCCATATGCTTAAATATGTTGTTTACACTTGTAGATTCAATGTTTGTGACATGTTTGAAAAAATGTCTGTCATGGCTAGGATGGGTCCATATGAGTTCTTGATGATATTTTTGCTTCTACGTCATTGTATTGTTGTTATTTATCATGTCTAAACTTTTCATGAAATTCTGGGCAGTGACCTGGGCTCTAAGCCTGAAAAGGTGCCTCAAATCCCGAAGTTGCAGGCACATAATTGAGCAATTGGGGCCCTAGCCACTGGCATGCAGTTCCAAGCCTGTGGCTAAAGCCTCCTAGTTGTTGGCATGTAGTTTTATTCTTGTGGCTATGGCCAAAAGAGGCTAAAATGTCAGTGTAACCTAGGGGTAAAAGGCCTTAAAGGGTGGGTTATATATTGCGGGTGTCATTGATGATGTACAAGGCTTGTATGTTATGTTTCTGTTGGTTCCACTTCCTTAAGGTCATATAGGAGGTTGAATCTCATTATAGTAGCCTCTCGTTTCATATTTACCCTAGCTGGTTAGTTTCTTAGGTAGATGTGAGAAGTAGGTGTTACAGGGTAAGAGAGGTAATCTATACTCGATACATGTATGTTAATCTAAAAGGTCATGGTTAAAAATTTGTTATACAATAGTAGAGTGAATTAAAATATAATAATATTCACATATTTGGATTCAATGTCTTGGGATTGGAACATTCAAGTACTTTTACCTTAAGAGTTTATTTCACCTTAATTTTGTCTTATGTGGGATCTTTTTAAAAATGGTTATGTGCAGGAAAATTTTGGACAACTATATTTTTTATCTTTTGGTAAATTTTGGTCCTATTATTTTTAACCATATAATATTGCTTCGCCTAGTGTGTCACCAATTGTTGTGGCAAAACAGCAACCCCCCATTTTTACATTATTATCTTCATAATAATAATGGGAACCCTACAAGTAAATTTTGGTCATTTCACCTCCTTCGTGTTTGGTTTGGTTTATTTTGTGAAATTTTCACTTTGTTCATATTTATATTTTGATTGTTTCATTGAGTGTGGTTTCTCAAGAGCTTCCCAACGGCTCTAATTTTGCTAAGTTTGGACTTACGGTTTGCAAATGCCGCTTATTCAAAGTTTGGATAATTTTCACTACCTAGGCCTAAAAAATATACAAAATATATTTTACTTTTACTTTTGTAAATTTAATTGATTTCTAAATTTGTAAATAATATTATTAAATTAATTTTACTTCATATAATTAATTTGTAAATAATTAAATTTTAATTAACTATTATATTAATAATAAAATATCCTACAGAACCACCATAGCCGAGATTGTATATATATTAACCATTTTATAAAAGCGCATTGTAAATTATATATTTTAAACAAAAATAATAATGAAATATAATGAAAAACTCTGGGCTTGAAAGAAAATTCATTTAATTTCTAAACCCTTAGGGGCTTCGGCGTCCTCCCTCTAAGTCATGGGTTCGTGTTTTTTTAAAGTGATTGTAGTTTTTTTAATAATATAATTTTAAATTGGTTGTAGTTATTTTAATAATATAATATTGGAGGGAGAGTCCCACTCCCGCGTGGCCTCCCTCCTCTCCTACTACCATTCCCGACTCACATTTTAATTCCCTTAAGAAACCACCCCCCTTCCAGGCACCCGAGCCTCACCTCCTTCTCCATACTCCTTATATCTCCCCCCTCCTCCTTATTCTTTTTATCTAACCCGCCCCCTTATTCCTCCTCACTCCTCCCTCTTTCTTATCCACTCATCTCCCCCCTTATTACTCCATTCCCTCTCCCTTATAACAGTGTCGGGCTCATTAAATGAGCCAAAAGCCACTTGTTTATGTTATTTTAATATTTTATTAAATTGTCAATAGGTGCTTAGCTCAAATAGGCATCCCATTGGAGTCTAGGATCCTGACTCCAGTACCGATGGTCTCTAGATGTCTCAATCTTAAGTTGAACTATGAGTTCCTTATATATATATATATATATATATATATGCCTTGTAGGTTGTTGCATATATCTAGGAGGTTGCTAGTTCTCTATCAAAAAAAATTCATTGAAAAATATTTTATCAAATTATTTTTTTTATTATTATTTAAATTAGTTTTTAATTATAATTTGTTATTTTATGAAATATAATTAATTTTTAATTTAGTTAATTTAATTAATTTATAATTTTGATTTTATTTGTAAATATTAATCATTTTAGTTAATAAATATTTAATGTAAATTATTTTTTCAATAAGATAGTTTATAATTAGAAAATATCTATTAATTAAAAGGCCTAAATTTTGCTTATGCAACCATTTTTCCAACACATAAACAATTTTGATAACCAAACTTTGGAGATCTTTATCTTGAGTTCTACTTAGTCAAATGAGGCCCAAGATGGCTCGTTGGAAAGATAGAATTGTGGAGAACAATTTGGAAGCATAAAAATAGCTAGATTTGGTCATTAACTATACCTAAAAATTAGCAGATTATAGAGATACGAAATTATAACCAAAAAAATTTGGGAAATTTCTTTTGAAACAATTTCAACTACCAAAAATTTTGTTGTTACAAATTAGTTTGATGACCACCCTCTTGAGCCATAAAAAAATTGACGATGATAAAATGGGAATATGATTTTCTTCTAATTTATTTATTTAATTTGATTTAAATTTGAGAGTTTGTTGTCCCAAAATTAGGATTTTTGGATTTTGATGTGCAAATTAATTTATTTCATTTCATTTTTTTTGGGATTGGCAAGAGAAATGTTGTAAAGAGATCAATCCCAATGGATTTGGAGTAATATATTGAGACCTACAAGGAATAAAATGGAGGATTTGCAGCTCCAATCAAGGATCTAAAAAACAACCTTCAACAACTCTCTATTTGGAGATTCTGTTTGTAAATTATATATAGCAATTTGAAGAATAAAAAAAGTTTCTTATTCTCTAAGCACTTTTGTAAGGGGTTTTTAGTTGTAGGAGTAGGGGGAATATTCAGATATGAGGATATTGAGGGTTTTCTTTTTAGAATTATATCTCTGTTAATTGGGCAAAATTGGCCCTTTTGTAATTCCTCCTTCTACTAGCAGAGTTGATCATTTTGTGGAAATTGTTGGAGATCCATTTGGGAAACAAAGCGAAGGCATCCAGATTTACCAATTTGGATTTGAATTCTTTTATTTCTAATGAAAATTCATTGATGTCATGGCATATCTATGTAAATTACTTCATATTGTGTACTTCTATTAAACATGAATGTTTGTCTTATAGATCAACTTTCTGATTTATTGGTCTCATGGATCTGTTGTTGATTTTCTCTTTTCTTATGAATGTAAATGAAATATCTGAGTAATTATTTACTCAGAAATTCGTTATCTTAATTTGATTTAATTACCATTTTCATTAAGTGAACTATTTCTTAGTGTTAGTGGTTAATCATTCACTATTATAAGTCTCTGAACATAGCATGTTTTGTAATCACAAATATCAACTATTAGAACTATTTCATTAGCTAGATATTCATCATAAAGGAGACATGTTATAATCCTTAATCATTTAATTACCTTTCTATCAGTTGGGACTATATCTACATCTTTCTAATCGAGATATATTTATTTTTTATCACTTGTATCCTAGAGTAGGTTTGCATTTAGATTTTTAATCATTGCATTTTAGAATTCCTCTTATACATGGGAAAAATTTAGTGTGGCTTGGATGAGCCCTAAATTCAGATTAAGGACTGCTTCCTTGCAAACATGCAATAAGGAGGTAGATTTCATATCTCTCTTCTTATTGGTGAGAATTATAATATCACAAGTCATCAGGGAGAGAGAAGGGGTAATTGAATCCAATAGAACCAGTCGGAGCCATCATTTAAATGGATAAGAGTCTGATTTGGGACTCTGACTGGATGGTCTTCCCAAATGTTGATGAGGTCATTTTTTTCCATCAACACACCCATGAACTTGGTGATGGTGTAAGGCTCGTATTGAAGTGGTTGAAGCTTCTAATGGGATCTGGCAAGGTGTTTCTTATGTAGATGCGACCACACCTTATCTCCCACTTGAACTTAGGTGGCACCCAATGTTGATCGTGATGTTGTTTATACTTTGCATTAGCTTTGGTCGAAACATATCATGGGCTCTGGCAAGGCGTTCCTTCTGTAGATGCAACCACGGCTTATCTCCCACTTGAAACTTATGTGGCACCCAATGTTGATCGTGATGTTGTTTATACTGGGCAGTAGCTTTGGTCGAAGCTTCTAATGGGCTATGGCAAGGCATTCCTTTTGTAGATGCAACCACATCTTATCTCCCACTTGAAACTTATGTGGCACCCAATGTTGATCGTGATGTTGTTTATACTTGGAATTAGCTTTGTACAAGATATCATGAACATGTTAGCGGATGTGTTCAATGTGTTCAATGAACCTAGTGGCTTTATTAGTTTTAGACTGTACATGTGAATATTTTTCCTGTGTAGTCGCAAGATGCATGACAACATCAATTAGGCACAATGGTTGAAGTATCGAGCCCAATTGAAAGGGGTTTTGTCCAGTCGAGCTATGGGGAGCTCTATTATAGCTTTTTTGAACATAGGGAAGTGTCTCATCCCATGTCTATGTATTATTGGAGTTGTACATGTGCAGTATGTGCACTATCATCATGTTTATGACCTTTGTCTAGCCATCGGTCCGGGGATGGAATGCAGACGACTTGGTGAGTTTGGTGTCCAACAACGACCAGAGGCTCGACAAGAATGTGCTCATGAATTTTTTTGTCCCAATTTTATATAATGGTCTGCAGGATCCAAAAATGTACCCACACTCGTTCGAATAAGAGTTTGGCAGTGTCTTTTGTTGTGATACTCTTCTTCCAAGAAATGAATATAGACATCTTAGAAAATTTATTAACGACCACAAATACATAGTCATTACCAATCTTGGTAAAAGAAAGGCTAGACATATAATCCATGGATATGGATTCCCAAGGTTGGTTAGGAGTAGGTAGAGGAGTGTACAGGGCTTGCTTCTTAATGATTGGCTTGGCGATGACATAGGAAATGCAGGATCTCATATATTTCTCAACATCCTATCGAATTTTTGGCCAATAAAAATACTTTTGTAGTATTGCCACTATTTTGTTTAAACCAAAATGTCCTGCAACCTGACTGTAGTGTCCCTCCCAAATAATCTTGGCACGCTCGCGTAAAGGAAGAAAAAGGTGCCCCAGGTAGCATAACAGTGCGTCCTAGGGGTTGAAATCTGGTACTTTCTTTCCATACTTTGACATTTTGTATGTGATGGATAATTTTGGATCACTTTTGTACAATTGTGGCCATCCAGAAGTCTCATGCCCACAAGAGTTTAGAACAATGGTTAGTGCAAAAACCAAGGGTCGACTGAGGAAATTTGCAACGTTATTGGTGTTGCCCTTTGTTAGAAAAATTGTATATTACAGACCAATGCGACACATAAAATATGCGAAAAACACAAGCACACAAAACACATAAAACCAAAGAGACACAGATATATGTGGTTCACCCAGTTTGGGCTATGTCCACCTTGAACAACCAGTCCTTCCTTTCTATTATCCAGCAAAATGAAGAGACACAACCTACAGCAGATCCGTTGTAATATCCTCTGTTCTCTCTCACAGTCTCCCTATCTGTTTCTCGCTATGATAATACACATACAATACACAGCCGCAATACAATACCCTCATACAAAGCGAGGGGTTGCCTTCTAGGGCAAAAAACCCTAAACTAAACATAACTTCTATCGTAAGATCATCTGCCTAATGAACGGCCTAGATTGACTAGAAATTACTATACTTTTACAAGGAAATTTTAAAAGGCCCCCCGTGGAACCCCCAGGCAGCGTTTAATTACGGGCGGCGTTGCCACCCCATTAAGGTACAGGGGTCCAACACTGTGATACAAAATAAACAAGATAATCAAGCTCCACACCCAATACCCTTCTTGTATTTAATGTTAAAATGAAATTGTTGCAGATATGTGGATCATTTTTTATGGTGTCGTTCTGCAACTTCCCTTGTGTCTGTATAAACTGAAGAGGTCGGTGATCTATGTGGATGATCGTCTCCTTTCCTAGAATGTAATGTTTCCATTGATAGCAAGACTACATCATGGAATACATATCCTTATTTTAGGTGGGGTATTTTCGAATCGTATTGGAGAGTGTCTCACTGTGATAGCCCATCAAATGCCTTGCTGGGTGAGAACTGCACCAATAACGTAGTCGAAGGCATCTGTCTCAATTTCAAATGGTTGTTGTAGGTCTAGAAATGTGAGTATTGGTGTAGAAAAAAGGCGATGCTTCATCTTAATGAATTCCTTTTGTTGGGACTCCGACGAAAAAAACCTTAATTTCGGTCCGCCCTTGGTAACTTGACTCAAAGGCCAATTGATATGAGATAACCCCAACACAAACCTTCGATAGAAATTGGCAAGGCCCAAAAACCTATGAATCTATGTTAGAGTTGTCGAGGCTGACCAATCCTGAATGACTTGGATCTTAGCTGGATTCACATACACGCCTTGCTCGTTAATGATGTAGCCCAGATATTAGACCTTGTTCATGCCAAAGGAACATTTCTCCAAGTTGGCACATAGTTTGTGTTGCCATAGGGTTTGAAGGGCCTACAAAATATGTTGCAAGTGCTCTACCCAACTCTTGTTGAAGATGAGGATGTCGTTCATATATACAACCACGAAAGAGTTGGTGAAAGGCTACAAGATGTCATCAATCAACCTTATAAAAGTTGCAGGGGAATTTTTCAACCTGAAGGGCATGACCAACCACTCACAAAGGCCCTCTTTAGATTTGAAGGCAGTCTTTCATACATCTATTGGTTTTATTGGAACTTGGCGGTATCCATACTTCAAATCAATCTTGCTAAAGTACTTTTCCCCCTTGATTTGGTCAAGAACGTCATCAATCTATGGGATCAGATACCTGCTCATGACAGTGATTTTATTTAGTGCCCGATAATCAATGCAAAGTCGCAAGGTATCATTTTTCTTCTGTATGAGTACAATTGCACTCCCACAAGATAAGGAACTTGGTTGGATGTGCCCTTTTTGTATAAACTCTTGAATTTGTTTCTCGGTTTCCTTGTTTTCCAAAAGAGAGTGGCAGTATATTAGCCAATTGGGTGAGGTTCTCTGGGAGTGAGATCTATCAAATGCCTGACTTGATAATGCAAAGGTACCCCTATGGGTGAGGAGAAGATGTCCCTATACTCTTCCACAACCTTATCAACTTTCTTATGTTGCGCGAAGGAACCCTTTTTGGGTGCTATTGATGTGACCACTATATTCCCCTTACTTTGAGAGCAAATCAGAAAGAAAACAAATGTATCAGTCTGGGAGATGATCTTACTACATTTCTTAGCAGAGATCAGAGAAATGGAAGTAGGTGGAGCTTCCTTTGTTATCTAGTATATTTTTATGCCCAAGGTAAGAATAAAAAAGTGAGGTTTGGACTCATAGATAGGATGACGCATCCACAAGTATGGTTGGCCAGACAACACATCACAAACTTCAAGAGGAGTAACATCACATAGAACCTCTTCTGTGAAGGGCTTGATGTTGTAAGGAAGGAAACACTGTTGGTTGACGCGGAGATCCCATCCTTGGTGGAGCCACCCAATGGTGTATGGTTGTGGGTGTGCTGTGGTCGGCAGGCCCAACTACTTAGTGACCTCTACTAAGATGAGGTTCTTTTGGATCCCATTGTTGATAATGAACTATAGTGGAAAACCCTTCACCAAAATTTGTGAGCAGAATAGATGCTCCCCCTCCTTTGTATCTTCATGCTCCATATTTTAAACCTTGGTGGTGGAAATGATGGTGCTAGGATCTGCATCAATAATTTGTTTCCCTTGTCGGGTTCTGGATTAGAGTCAGAACATGCATCTGACTCTGAATCATTTAGCTTAGCCATCAGTGACTACTTGGTGTGAAACTAATTTGTGTTATGGGTGGGGATTTTTTGGAACTCACACCACTTTCCCGTGTCCTTATTCATATTCATGGTGCTATTATTTTCTTGTGGGTTTGATGGGTTGTCCTAGGTCACTCCTCCTTGGATCTTCCCTTTGTTCTACAGGTTAGTGGTGCCTTTTACCTACTTTGGATTCGCAGATCCAAAGTCTCGCTTCCTCTGTTTAAATTTTTGCACAATCTTGATAACATATTGGTATGTTGCATCAAGCTAGGAGATGTCCAGGAACTCCATTTTTCCGTAGATGTCTTTTTTCAAACAACCATGATAATTTTGTACAAGATGAATCCTTGATACCCAACTTTTTTCATAGGGTATAAAAAAAAATTCATGAAATTCGGCACGTATTGGTCCCTTTCCTGTCGTAGTGTGGTCAATTTTATGTACTTATCTTCATAGCTCCTAACATGGTAATATTTTTCCTTGATGACATCTCATAAAAAATTCCAAGAGGGTGTGCCTGAGAATAGTGAGGATTCCTCCTCGTCCCTCTTCTCAAAGTAAGTATCTGACCAGTCCTTAACTTGGGGGACAACTTTGAGGAGTGAAAAAGTAATTTTTTCCCTATCAAAAAAATTATGGACCAAAAAATATCCTTACAACATATTTAAGCATTTATCTAGAGTGTGGTGCCTCTAAAGTGGTTTTCGGTTGAAGATGCTTCGCCCTCTCATACCCCCCGAAGGATCTGGGAAAATTTTTCCATCATCTAGTTCTATTGTCCCTAGGGCCTCTTCGAGCAACAATATGAAAGGATCCTCTACTCCCTCATATTTCTTATCGTCCTCCATGGGAGTTTTTTGGGGTTGGTGAGGTCGTTCTTGCAGGCGTTCAACCAATACAAGTCCCAAATACTTATACCCAACCTCATTGAGGACATTCACATAAAAACAGAGAAAGAACAAACCACTCTGATACCGCTTATCCTGATTTATGAAGGAACGAAATGAAATATTGATTAAAAAAAAACACGGAGATACAACAAAATAGAACTTCAATCAATTAATAAATAAAAAATGTTGAAAAAAAATTACATGCAAAAAGGAAACAAACTAGCTTTGGCGATGGTATCTTATCTCTGAGAAGATATGTGATGGAAACATGCCTTTTGAATTGAGTTACAATGAGGCTCTCAAACCTTTTTATCATCAAGAAATAATGAAAAACCCTAAACATAAAAAAACCTAACCCTAGGATATGAAGAGCCAAAATCTTGTGGGCCCTGTTGGGGTTAGTTGGAATGTCAACTTCCCGGGGTTGTAACTTTGGCATATGATCTTTGTTTGGTGAAAACGATAGCCCATTGGAAAGGTTTATCTGAGAAAAACAACTTTCAATTGAAAATGTAAGATATAATCCTCTTGTTTTCTCATTTACCAAAAAAACATAGTTTAGGGCCTCAAGATGGCTTTAAAAGTTCAGGACCTGAAAAACTGTTAAAAATAGAAAACTGAAGATATGGGAAGTTGTGTTGGAAATTAGGAAATAATGTTGGGGGTCCAAGTGGAAGAGGCAGGTGGCCACAAATATCCACCTATATCACAAGCATTCTACCAATTGGAGTTATAATCCCATAAAATATTAGCTACATGTTAGATTGTATCTAATCAAGGGAAGCAACCTTTGATCTCCAAAATCAATTATGGATGCGTGGGAGTCTAGTTAGGTGGAAAACCTTATAGCAGGTGTTAGGGTCCTATGATTCATAGGATCAAATGATTATTGGGTATTTTATTTTAGTTGATGAATATTGTAAATAATATTGTATTCTACAAATGATTTACAAAACAATATATGTGTGTGTGTGTGTGTGAAAAGAGGGTATAAAAAATGTATATGAGAAAAAGAAAAAGAAAATAAAAAGGAAAAATGAAGAAACCCCAAAAAAATATAGGAGTCAGCAAGCCTAAATGCCACTCAAGAAATAAAATGCATCAATTGATATTTAGAAATTTAGAATAAATGTGCTGATAGACAAAATGCCACATTGCAAATAGGATAAGTAGAAATAGCTATTCTAATCACATTGTTTAATAGTGATTAGGTTGTAATAAAATAGATTAGGTTAGTGAATAAATCAATCACACAGCTTCATCGTGATTGAGATAAGTTAGTGAAGTTCATCACACCATTTAATCATGGTTAATTGACAAAGAAAGGATCAAAAAATGCTTTGCTAATTCAAATGCAGCAATAGTGAATTTATAAGTAGTTTTTAGGAGGTTATTATGCTTTGATTAGATTAGTTTAATCAAAATATTAATCGAGCTTTAGTGCATGTAATAAAGTTGGCAATATAAGTTTTATGCAAGGTTCACAACTTAGGATAAAAATCAACGGATCAAATCTCCCCCCACTCGCATCAACGACGGGGGAACATTTTCGGGCCCCCTCGAGCTCCATCACGCTTTGCTCATAGGGGGGGTCTGAAAGGGTTGGACCCATTACATTACGTGTCCCCCCATAGCGTTTCTCACCCCCCCACCACCACCACCACCACCGAAAAATCCTTCAACATTGACCACTCGCCCCTCCACCAATGCCCATCTACCACGACACCCTTCCCGACCCCACCATCATCCCACTCACTGTCCGCAAACTTAGCCTCGCAGACCCCAATCCCACTACCTTCCCTTCCGTTTTATTTTTCTCGAGAATTTTTCTCACTCCCAATCAGAGGCTGCCATATGGCACTCCCCTACCTATATCATCAATCTGTTACAACAAAAAATTCTTCCCGCTCCCGGCTAACGATAAAAATGTAATGGTAATTTTAAAAAAATTACTGTAGTAAACATTGTTAAGTCGTACAACCTCTTTTCCTCACTATTTTTCACAACCAACAGAATTTTACTATCTTTCACTCTGTCACAACGTCTAGTAAATTTCTCGGCAACATTGATCAGATCCCCATCAAAGACCCCCACCTCAACATCCATCAAATAGTTTCCCTTTCCAGGTAATTTCACAGTCTTCATCCCGTTGTTCTATCTAATATTTTATTATGGCCCCAAAAGTTAAATCCCACAAGAACAAAAGAAAGAAGCCTGAAGAGAATATAATTTTCCCCCCTCCCACAGACCTGGATCACCTCCCTTTAGTCGACCTACGATATAAAATTTCTGAGACCAACTGTGACTTCATCGTGTTGGAACTTCACAGTTGGTTAAAACATAAATTTTTAGATCAGCAGGATGAATTGGGCCTATGGGAGTTTTCCATGCCCCAATTCATGTTCCCACAGACACATCAGTTCCCTCAGATAATCTCCTGGTGTCATATTAGCTATGTGCCTTCCCAAAGAGAAATTGTGAGCCGCAATGGTCAAGTTATGCTCACCATCACAACCGAAGCCATTTATCAAATGCTCCAAGTATAAAAACCAGAATTTTCCAAGCCATTGTCAGTAGACTTTCTTACAAATCTCTACAAAAATTTTACCTTCCCACATAGAGCTAAGATCTTCAAAATCTTTCTCCCCGAAGAAGCCCAATTTCCCAAAACAAACCCTCCATACTCATCTTCTATGTTCCATGAGGTAACCAAACAAGATCATCACCATCATCTCATATATACTTGGTTATCACTCTGATCAATGGGATGATGAGGCCATTGTTGGCTTCTTGTCAATTTTTACCACTGAGGAGAAACCTGTTATTTTTACAATGAGTACATTGCATATGCAATGCATGACCAATTCATTAATTTTCCTACAGAGGGAGCTTTCAAATACTCTGTTGTTCTATTTTACTTTTTTGTTTATCACTAGGGAGACAAGTTTCCCTTTTCTTTGCAGAAGATGGATGAGAAGCGAAATGCTCAATCAGTTATCCATTGGACCTCCTTGGTGAGGAAAGTCTCCACAGAGTTTACTTTCACAGATTATGTTGATCACCTCCTGTACATAGTTATTTGTTTGTTAAAAAGTGATATGGAGCCTACGATAGCGGCAAATATTCAAAAGGTATTGCATCTTACTAACCAGGTGAAGACAAGTGAATGGTATATATACAAGAACTACACATAGATCAGGATTTATTGCTGTGAGTTTCCACCTTGCAAGGTGCCAAAATTTGTGCCCATAAGACTCTAATCATTAGAGTACATTAGAAAAATGATTCATATGGATGGCTTGCATTTTTTGGCAGCTAAAACAAAGGCACAATTTAAAATCAAAGCACGAGTTGGACCATTTGTGTGCAATACCAGAACAACTCATAAAGAGGGAGATTTGATTTTAAAGAAAATGTATTTCAAGTTGAGATTTACTTGGTCTCATAACCCTTTCGGCCTGATTTCAAAGCTTAGGGTGGAGCAAAAAACCACACCCTACACACACACTCCTCGCTTAGAGATAGAGAAATACATGAAAAAAAATTAGTGGGAGGAGAACACACTCTAGGAGGCTGAAGAACACAGTATGTTTACAACCACCTCTCAAAATCCTACACCTCAAGAAAAGCAAGTGATCCAGGTGGCTCTAGAGACACACACAGGAAAAAGAGGGCTTACGAAAGCTCGAAAACCAAAGTGGCATAAATGTGGAAAAATTAGTTTCAAGTTGAAGATCTCATTGTCCTGATCGCAACGGTGTGAATGGTTCATCAAACCGAATTCGCATGTGAAATTTAGAGCTGGTAAAAATTATGGGGTTGACTAGGTGACATGTCAGGTGAAGGAGGACGCAATTTCGCAGGATTCCGGCCAGCTTCGGTCAGATTCCGGGAAAATTTGTTGGATCAGTATAGGTGGGGTTGGGTTGGGGCCGCATAGAGCGGACCCTGCCCATTGGACATACAATATATATAACATATATTGCAATGAATGTGGAATGGTTTCGGCGGGGTTTGAACCCGCCTAGCCCACGTGGCCGGCCCCCGAGTGGGCGGCACCACAAATAAATTCAAACATGGCATAACAAAGCCAAAATGCGCCATTATGGAGGGGTCGAAATTTTACCCCCCGAACTCCCTCCAACGAACCTCCAAATTTTACCACTATGCCAACTGACTCCCTTGGGTAACTCCACCCACCTTTTATTACTTAAACCCAGTTATTCAGTCCGCCCTGGTAGAGAAAATCACGGAGTTCGAGACAAAGGTTATTGCAGGCAGAACCCTGAACCAGTATGTAGAGGCAGTGGAACCATAATCGAGCCTCGTTTTCAGGAGGGCTAAAATTTCCTAGTGCCCAAATTGGAAAATTTTATATGGATTTTATACCTCTCGGTGACACGAGTCTAATGGAAATGTTAGTTTTTGTAACAAAATTCTCAATTTTTCGTCCATTTTCCATAATGGAATGACTGTGTCGGATTTCAGCGTGTGGACAGTCGATTTCATGCCATTCGACGCCACGATTTTGATGTTTCATTTAGATCCAGCAGCTGAGCGACTTATTCTTCAGCCAACATCAGAGTTGAGGTATATGAAGTTTTTTTACCATGTACTTCATTGATATTTGTTGTGAGATGCTTTATGTCATGTCGATTCCTGCTTGATGTATGATGCGGAATTTTTATGTTTATTTGTTGTTGTTGATTCCTGCATGATCTAAGATGCAAAATCTTTATGTGTACTTGATGTGGTATGTATTTATCATAGATGGTGATTTATGTTGTAAGATCCCTTATTTGCCTTGATGGCGGGATACTCTTTGTCACTATGTGTGAAGTTGTCATGTTGATAGGAGGTTTGTATGAGTGAGAGTTCCCTACAGCGGAACATCTCGTGGAGAGACTTTGCCACTCATGTTGAGGGCCCATTTCCTTGTATGACAAGTCGATAGTGTCCATGTAAACCATAACCATTTATAGCACCAAATGACGCAGCCAACACCATCGAGATACCGAGGCCCGGAGACATAGTCCACACTAGACGAACTCCGTTACTAAACGTCTTGTGTTTTGTTGTGTGATTTTTGACATGTGTTCCTCTTGATTATATCTACATGTGTTTATTGTATAAATTATACAACATGCATGTATATATTGGATTCTCCTGATCTAACAATTATATGCCACTGTTAAATACAGAATCGCTTCTACAAAATATTTGCGGAATTTGAACAACAATCGCCAATCACAATATCATGAAGAAAGATCAATCACACATAACACAGATAATTTACCGAGAAAGCATAAAGCTAAAAACCCCACTATATTCTATTATGTATTATATCATGGATCATGAAACAATTACATACAAAGCTCTAATCCAAGAGCTCTTAGTACATGAGCTAACTGTCTCACACTGTCGTACAAAAATTGGCAAGTTCCTTAGCCAATTTACTGTCGCCAGACATCCTACCTCCACTACGCAATCCCTGATGGTCAAGAACCCCTGAATGAATTATTCTTGCCTACCTTGACTGCGCAATCCTCATAGGCACAATGTGTGTGTGGATGCATGTGTGCAACCAATAATGTCACAACTGATAGTCAATTTGTCCCTTTCACCTACATCTCAACTGGGTCTCCACTGGATCTGACATGCATGTAGTTAATAGTAGTAAATCTTCAGTTGCATGTAAGGCCATTGATTGTGAATTAATTAATAATTAATTCAATTGATCTCCCACTAGTGTACCTTCAGCTACAACTAGCACAACTGAGTTTAACTCACTTAACTGAGTTAAACTCCTTTACAACTTTCATAACTACACTTCCAACTCTGTTACAACTTCGAATCACTCAGTTGCAAATAATTCCACTTGCATGTCCCACCAACCAACCTCTTAACTTTAAATTCCTATGGCTAAATGATTTTCCACTTTAGTTAACTATTTCCAAGTGCTCATTGAGAATAAATTATTGTTTATTGTCCAACTATTATTAAGGGATAATAATAGTTGACATGCATCTATAAATAGACATGCAATCTATGAATATAACTTGCACATATATCTATAAATAGAATTTTCTCATGCATATATAAATAGACATCCACTTAAGAATATCATGTGTGGGCCCCACCTACTGTAGGTGCTTAATTTTCACTAGGATCAAGGATGTTGTTTCCGAATTCCAATTTCTTTGTTTCTTGTTGCAAACTTCAACACTCCCTCTCAACAAGAAAGGAATGCCTTTGCATGCGACTTGCAACTCCATGCATGCAACACTTCTCTAGAGTTTCTCACACATGCAACTTTTGAATGCAACACTTCGCTAGTGTTTATCGCACATGCAACCTTTGCATGCAACACTTCCAAAACTGAATAGCCTCCAAACAATTGAATCGGTATAATGCATCTGTCATCAAAGTCTTCTGACTTTTTCTTAGCTACTGCACATGTCTTCAGGAACCACTACGCTGTTGACACCAGAATCCATGCACTCTGCACTTGTTGCCAACTCTGATATGCGCTCCAGTATTCGACACTTTCACTTTGATTTCATGTCCTCGTGACATCTAACTGCATCAATCCAAATGATCCTATTGCTGCTGCTCTGTGGGCTCCTAGTAGCCAGGTTCGATTCATGAGATCCACACCATCTTAATGAATCCTGCCCATAAATTTCTTGGGATTATTCATGTATGTCGCCCCACCTCTCACCTATTGGTATAGATGCATGCACTCACTCTGCCTATCTGGCTCGAAATTTCTCTGCATGAGAGGTTTCTCCCACTCCATGATCCTTCGCATGTGGTTGCTCCACATCTTGAGGTTCACTCTCACCTGCGTGTAAATCCATCTCCCACTCAAGACTCAATTGCATGGCTTCTCACACTTCCCAATGGTAGGAAGCTCTGTATAAATCCCACCTACATCAATTCTATAGAAATTCTTCACATGAATCCCAATCTTCTTGACTTGCTTCGTGGATTTATGCCGAAGGAAGGCTTTACCTTCACTAAATACCACATCATAGCCTTTATCTTCCTACATTGCAACTGAAACTAAATTTTTCGTTAAGCCTGTACATGCATTACATCTTTTAAAAAGAAGAGTTTACCTAACTTCCTTTGGAAAGAAACAGTACCAATCCCATTAGCGTTATACCTTTTTTCATCACCCATTTCGAAATGCATCTGGAGGTCCTTCTCCTCCAAGCTACTGAAAATTTCTCTGTATCCCGTCATGTGGAAAGATACACCACTATCCAAGTACCACCCCGATCCCAATGCACTTGACACCATGCATGCAATCAATGAGAATTCAAGCTCAAATTGCGAGCCAAGAGCCTCACCAGCTGCAGCTCCAACAGCCATCTTGTTCTTCTTCTTTTGTGGACAATTTGTGTCAATATGTCCATACTCATGATAGTGAAAACACTTCACTTTGGACATGTTGTGCTCCTTTCCATCTTCATTGACCTCAGATTTAGAATGGAATTTCTTCCCCTTCCACTTCTTCGCCTTGGCAGCCAAAGCAAAATCCTCTTCATCATCATGCTTTGATGAAGAGCCATCTCTGGTGTTCCGCCTAAACTCTTCCTGCACCAGATCTGACCACAGTCGTTCCCAATCTAGAAATTTGTCTCGTTTGTTGACAGAGTCTTCATAACTATGCCAACTCTTAGGAATTCCTAACAGAGCCAAGCTCACCAAATCATCATCAGCAACACTTATTCCTACACTCCCAAGCTCATCCTGACATTGGACAAACTTTGTTAAGTATACCGGAATAGTGTCCTTCTTTTCCATCTTGATCTTCCTGAGTTTATGTTTGAGCGCCAATTCCTATGGTCGCTGCTGCTTTGGAATAGATCCGTCAAAGCCTTCCACATAGAATATGGTGTGGCTTTCCCATGGAGGCTTGAGACAATGTGGTCTCATACTCCCTCCAACAGGATCCTCCTCGCCTTTGCCACTTTCTTTCGCCATGCATCAAGATTTGCAGCATCTGTAGCATCTAGCTTAGGAACATCTTTTTCAATGAATTCCTTGAAGCCATTGTGTTCGAGTATTTCCTCCATCATTTCCTTCCAAACAATTTAGTTCGAGATTCCCTCAAGTGTATACTCTATCCTCAAGCCATTGAAAGCCATTTCGATCTTGAATCAATTGTAGCACCAAGAAAGTCTTTCTACAAATTCGAATTCTTTCCACCAATAAACTCAGCTCCTGCTTCACTACTGCAATTTCCAGTGCTCCGATACCATGTAAAAATTATACAACATGCATGCATATCTTGGATTCTCCTGATCTAACAATTATATGCCATTGTTAAATACAGAATCGCTTCTACAAAATCTTTGCGGAATTTGAAGAACAATCGCCAATCACAAATATCATGAAGAAAGATCAATCACACATAACACAGATAATTTATCGGGAAAGCATAAAGCTAAAAACCCCACTATATTGTATTATGTATTCTATCATGGATCATGAAACAATTACATACAAAGCTCTAATCCAAGAGCTCTCAGTACATGAGCTAACTGTCTCACACTATCATACAAAAATTGGCAAGTTCCTTAGCCAATTTACTGACTCCGGACAGCCTGCCTCCACTATGAAATCCCTGATGGTCAAGAACCCCTAAATGAATGATTCTTGCCTACCTTGACTACGCAATCCTCATACGGACATCCAATGTGTGTGTGGTTGCATGTGTGCAACCAATAATGTCACAACTGATAGTCAATTTGTCCCTTTCACCTACATCTCAACTGGGTCTCCACTGGATCTGACATGTATGCAGTTAATAGTAGTAAATATTCAGTTGCATGTGAGGCCATTTATTGTGAATTAATTAATAATTAACTCACTTGATCTCTCATTAGTGTATCTTTAGTTACAACTAGCACAACTAATTTTAACTCACTTAACTGAGTTAAACTACTTTAAAACTTTCATAACTACACTTCCAACTCTGTTACAACTAAGTACACTTGCATGTCCCACCAGCCAACCTCTTAACTTGAAATTCCTATAGCTAATTGATTTTCCACTTCATTTAACTATTTCTAAGTGCTCATTGATAATAGATTCTTGTTTATTGTCCAACTATTATTAAGGGATAATAATAGCTGACATGCATCTATAAATAGACATGCAATATATAAATAGAACTTGCACATACATCTATAAATAGAAATGCATCTATAAATAGAATTTTCTCTTGCATCTATAAATAGACGTCCACCTAAAAATAGCCTGTGTGGACCCCACCTAATGTAGGTGCTTAATTTTCACTAGGATCAAGGATGTTGTTTCCGAATGCCAATTTCATTGTTTCTTGTTACGAACTTCAACATTCATTTATGCTTTTTATAAAATGAAATTCTAACACATCAGCCGAAGCAAAAGGTCTTGGTTTAAAGGGTAGCAAAAATTTACCCAGATAAAGTGGTATCAGAGAGGTCTTCTTGCTGATGTGAACCGCAAGCGTGAACCATTGAACGTGCAGCAATGGAGGATGTTAAAGACATGTACGAGGCCATCCTAAGGATGTCCGAAAGGGTGGACATGTTGTATGAAGCGTATGAAAAACATGCAGCAGATAACGTTGAGCTGAAAACACTTCTACAAGAGGAGGAGGACAAGCAGCGACTACAGCTTCAATTTCAAGCCACGACAGAGGCATTGAAAGAATTGAAGTGCAACGAAAAAAGTCTTCAAACAGAACATGATGCGTTGAAAACACTCCTACAGGAAGAGAAGGAGGAGAAGCAGTGATTGCATCTTCAGTTAAAAGCCACGACAGAGCCCTTGGAGGAAGTGAAGCGTAACGAAGGCTCAGAGAATCCCTCTTCACCTATTTCCAAATCTACATCTGAGGTAAAAAGTTGTGATCATTCTTCAGTTTCATGTTCACATGCTATTATTTCTGTTGGAAATGTGGAGATACCCGTTACAGGAACTGGCATTAGACTCCTTACCAATATTGGTTACAAAGGAGGAAGAATTAGCATTCACGGCCAAGGCATGACTCAACCATTGGAGGTTTTGCAGAGACCTCGATACGCAGGTTTGGGATACACTGAAGGAGAAGGCTCAAAGGAGTCAGAATCTCCCACGACATTGATGAAACCATCGAGGAAAAAAAATTATGGGAACACTTCCCCATAATCTTATGACAACACATATTAAAGAGAGAGGGTTGAGGCAAGTTCTCATTGCCATAATGACATCAAAGGAAAACATACATTGTTGAACTAGATAGGGGAAAAGAATGATGGGAACACTTCACCATCATCCCATGGAAGTGCATGTCGCAATAGAAGAGCTGAGACAAGCTCTCACAACCATGATAGCACTAGAGATCACGAGGAAAGGTATAATAAGTCTCGATATTCGCAAGTTCATTTTGATTATAAGCATGTTGCTAATCACAAATGTAAATCATGGCATAATAAAACTTGTTTTTTTTGTGGTTTACATAACCATGTCATTGCTGAGTGTTGGAAAAGAATGCAAGCACAAAGGAGGATGAGGCGTGGAAAGTCTTCTCCACAACAGGGAAAGAAAATGGTTAAGCAGGTTTGGATGAAGAAGTCCTTTTGCAGCCATTGCAACCAAAGTGAACCTCAAAGATCCACGTGTTTGAGGCTCCATTTAGAGTAGCACCTTAAGGACGAAGCGTCAGTGCATGAATTAGTTGGAACAGTTGGTCGATAAATGAATCCACCTCATTCATGGTGGTCCTCTTTACTAGGGAAAAGATGGTTTTCCTAGATATGGTTGTGTGTTATGGCCGTGTTTTGTAAATCATTTGTTGTATTTATTTTTTAAAAGTGATGATGTGTTTTTCCATCACTTCCAATGTGACAATGATGTCTTTGGCCTTGTATTAATCATTGGGGTATTATTGATTCCATTTTTATGTAAGATTGACCACCCAGTATGTGTTATAGACTCGTGGCGAGTATAGAATTCTTGGGTCATAGTGGTCATAATTTGAGAATGTAATTTGCATGAGATTGTACGACTGGTTTGCAGGGGATGCAGGTGTCGGTTCATCGCTTATGGCTCCGAAGGACAAAGGTGAAGGAGAAGGAAGGGTGACCTTTTTAAGGACATTTGTGGTGCAGACATTGTACACAGTATTTGCAAATTATTGTCGATTATTTTGGAGGACCAAAAGCCCCTAATTTGGGAGGAATGATCCAGGTGGCTCCATAGACACATACAAGACAAAGAGGGCTTATGAAATCTTGAAAATCAAAGTGGAAGAAATGTGGAAAACTCAATTTCAAGTTGAATATCTCGTCATCTTGATCGCAACGGTGTGAATGGTTCATCAAACCAAGTTCGCATGTGAAAGTTAGAGCTAGTCAAAGTTATGGGGTTGACTAGGTGACATGGTAGGTTAAGGAGGATGCAATTTCGCAGGATTCCGGTCAAATTCTAGGAAAACCTGTTGGATCAGTAATATTCCTACTACTTCCAAAATTCAGGTATTTTACAAATGCGTGGTTTTTTTTATTAAAAAATATATATAATAATAATAATAATAATAAATGAGGTGGCGGGCCACCACCCCCCCCCCCACCCCCACCGGTCAGTTAAAAAAAATACATGTATTTAAATTTGAGGTGGCAGGTGGCCGAGCCCTGCTACCCCTGGTTGAAGCCCAAACAAATATATAGGTGGGGTTGGGTCGGGGCAGCATGGAACGAACCCCACCCACTAGACATACAATATATATAACATATATTGCAATGAATGTGGAATGGTGTTGGCGGGGGTTGAACCTGCCCGACCCATGTGGTCGTCCCCTGATCAGGCAGCACCACAAATCAATTCAAACATGGCATATCAAAACCAAAACGCGCCATTATGGAGGGGTCGATATTTGACCCCCCGACATCCCTTCAATGAACCTCCAAATTTTACCACTGGGCCAACTAAATCCCTTGGGTAACTCCACCCACCTTTTATTATTTAAACCCAGTTATTCAGTGCGCCCAGGCAGAGGAGAGCGCAGAGTTCGAAACAAAGGTTATTGTAGGCGGAACCCTAAACCAGTATGCAGGGGCAGTGGAACCATGAATGAGCCTCATTTTCAAAAGGGCCAAAATTTCCCAGTGTCCAAATTGGACATATTTTATATGGATTTTATACCTCTCAGTGACACAATTCGTATGGCGGTGTCAGTTTCTGCAACAGAAGTCTCAATTTTTCAGCCATTTTCCATAATGGAATGACAGTGTCAGATTTCAGCTTGTGGATAGTCGATTTCATGCCATTCGACGCCACGATTTCGATGGTGCATTCAGATCCAACATCTAAGCAACTTATTCTTCAAACAGCATCATAGTTGAGATATATGAAGTGTTGTTTCCATGTACTTCATTTATATTTGTTGTGAGATGCTTTATGTCATGTTGATTCCTGCTTGATGTATGATGCAGAATCTTTATGTTTATTTGTTGTTGTTAATTCCTCCTTGATGTAAGATGTGGAATATTTATGTGTATTTGATATGGTATGTATTTATCATAGATGGTGATTTATGTTGTGAGATCCCTTTGTTGCCTTGATGGCGGGATACTCTTTGTTGCCATGTGTGAAGTTGTAATGTTGATAGGAGGTTTGTATGAGTGAGAGTTTCCTGCAGCGGAACATCTCATGGAAAGAATTTTCCACTCATGTTGAGGGCCCATTTCCTTGTATGACAATTCAATAGTGTCCATGTAAACCATAACCATTTACAGCACCAAATGAAGAGGCCAACACCATCGAGAGAATGAGGCCCTGAGATGTAGTCCACACTAGACGAACTTCGTTACTAAAAATCACGTGTTTTGTTGTGTGATTGTTGACATGAGTTCCTCTTGATTATAAATTCATGTGTTCATTAATGCTTTTATAAAATGCAATTCTAACACATCAACCGAAGCGAAAGGTCTTGGTTAAAAGGGTAGCAAAAATTTACCCGAATCAGCAGGAGAAAATGACAAGAGAAGAATAATCTTCCTCAGTGACATAAATTGGAGCTAAGGAGTTCCTAATATACAAGAAGAAACATAAAACTAACTTTGCACTAGTTTTTCAGCAGGTAAACAAAGAGAAATAAACAATTTTAATAACAAGTCCTCATGTGCCTACCAGGGATGATAACATCTTCACAGGATCTCACTCTTCATCAACATCTAAAGAGCCTCCAAAAACACCAAAAATAAATGACTTGGCTCAATAAAATTTTGAGCCTAATATTTTTTCCAAGTACAAGGCAATCAAACAAAAGAATGAGATGCTTAAAGCCACCACATATACACAGTTCTGGAAGTAGACAGCCACATCATAGCACATGCTCCTATCGTCCTTCGACACATATCAAGGCAAAATGAAAATTGCATTCCTTGAGACAAAAATGGTAGTCACAAGGACATCAACATATTACAAATAACATGAATTTTCATTTGATGCAGAGAAAATCCATCAAATTGACCGAATGGAAATGCATAAACAAACCAGTGAGATGATGTATTCTACACTAAATAATCTTTCCATGTCAGCTTCCATATTACAGGTATCAATCAACAATACATAGACACAACTAAAGTTGGAAAGGATTTCATCCTTTGCCAAGGATATCAAGATCAAGTCACTGGAAGACTTGGTGATTAAACTGGGATATTATCCCAGTGATGTGAAGGCAATAGAGGAATTTGTGAAAAGGAAAAATGTCGATATAGCAACATTGAGGAAATAGCTAAAACTTCCCACCACAGAGGATCCACAGGTTAAGGAATTCAGAGAGATGGAAAATGAAAAATAGGACATGTTCAAGATAATAATTGAATAGAACATCCAAATCCGAGACATGGAAGTGGAGCTGGAGAAAATTCTCCAAGAAAAAGAGAAGGTATCACAGTTGTCCATAGTTCCACTCACAATAGTCCTAATTTCAGTGGCCACAACCCCGAGAGCATATAGATCAACTTCAACACCAACACAAACAACAGATCCTCCAAGTGATCTAGTTAAAGCCATGGAAAATCTGACCATTTAGGGGCAAAAAATTGCTAAGTTAAAAGCTCAGCTCAAAACACTATGAGAGCAGAAATTAAGAATTGGTAATTCTTTATGTTGCAAAGTTGTAGAAAACCCAATAGCTCACTCTCAAAGTGGAACAATTACAAATTGAGTCAGCAATGTCTCAAACTCTGGCACAAGAAAAAGGAAACATGGACAAAAATCAATGAAGCAATCACAGAAATATGCCCTTCAATTCAATTATTTTTTAGCAGCAAGAGTTAATACAAAGATCCAAAGAGGCATTAAAACAAATCAAAACCAACTTGGGACAGAAACATGGGGAAGCAACATCCATCATCAAACTCTTGAATTCCAAAAACATAGAATAATTACAACAGCTGGGAATTCAAGGCAGGACTAGATCCTAGGCTCGAAGCGGTGCCTCTGGGATTTTGTCTTCAGCCTCGGAATTACGGAGCGCTAACAGTAGGTAAACTATTTGAGCACAATTAAGTTGTCGTTGTGTATGTGATGATAGAAAAAGTAGGATTCTAAATGATTATATAACATGAATTCATTCTTTAGAAGAAAAGACACATTTGTGAAAATCTTAATAAACAGAACATATAACTAATCTCTGTTTATAAAATGGTAATATTTTTACATAGAAATTGAAATGGAAGTGAAATAACATAGAGAAAATCACAGTGCTCAAAATAAATACCACATGAATCTCACAATATCTGCTACAAACTTCTTTGATTTCATTAAAAATGTGTACAAAATCTCCAGAGTAATACACAGAGTCTCAAAAACTCAATTATCCAACCAACAATACTTCGTACAGTGAATTATTTATAGAGAAACTCTTTTACAAGTGATTACATAAATGATATCATAACAGATAGCAATTTATTTGCCAAAATAAACTCTAACTGTAACATGGAAATAAATTCAATTTGATGTGATGGTGCTGCTTTAACAGAAAACGGTTGTTGAAAAGAGGGAATTGTGGACTGCGTTGGCTGTTAGATGATTGATGACCTGGAAAAAGTTGACTTTTCTCTTATACCATTTACTCTTGAAATTCACACAATTTTTCCCAGTGTTGTTCATCTCGGATAGCCAATTTTATTACCTTACGGTAAACTTCATCCATTTCAGTGTATTTGGAAAAAGTGGGCCTCACCACGAAAACATGTTTTACCTCATACTAAATAAAAATATCATTACTTAATGTTCCCAACAGCACCCTTCATGTCATTGTGCCTTTGATGTTTGAAAACTTGGCAGTATCTCTGGAAATTTCTTTAAGTATTCTCCAATAATCCTCTTTTGTCATCAATTTGTCATTAATCACAAACAGAGAAGGCAATCCTTTCTATGTCAGAGGCTCTATTCTGTTGAAAAATCTCTACATTGTTATTTCCAGACTGTGACACTTTCCTCAAGTCGAAGAATTAATTTATTCTTTGTGAGAACCTTCTTTATCTCCAGGATTTTTTATGTTCTATCATCTATGCCCAAATCATCCATCTCATACCTATTCTATGAATTCATAAACTTGATAATGTTGTTTGCTATAGCAGGCTTATCTCTAAGTTGTGCTTTAATTGTTGGAATGGCCTCATTTGCTTTTTGTATCAACTCCTTTTGTTCAAATATAATCTATATACTTGGTCAAATTTAATTAAGAGATTCCATGATGTCTACCTAGATTATTTCTTTTACTTGGCCCAAAGTGTTTCCTATAGTTGATTCTTTTTGTTCTTTTTGCAACCTCTCAATTAGATTTTTGGATCTCTGTGCTTCAGCTGCATGTGAAATTTCATCTTTAGACTTCTGATACTGTAGAAATTGCACTTGTTATTGTAATTTCTTTATCTCCTCTTCCTGAATTTACATATTTTGCACTACTTTAGTGAGTTGCTCAGCTCCATCTGGAGTACTTGCTCTAGAAAGTGTGTTTGTAGGAATAATTGCAAGAGGCACTGCTTCTAAAGGAACTTTGGATGTTTTTGTTGATTGTTCCTTTTCCTTTGTCATTTTCTCTAGCTCTGATTCCATCTGTTTTATTTGAGCATTCCGTTCCATGATCAGCTTCATCATTTATGTTTTCTGGGATTCAGTCTCTTCAATGTCCTTTGCCAGAGGATCTTCTGTAGCTGGAATCTTCAATTGCTTTCTTAATGTTGTTATGTTAGAATTTTTCCTTTTGATGATCTCTTCTGCTGCATTGACATTTGAAGGATCATATCCAACTTTGATCACCAGGTCTTTTAGATTTTTTATTCTTGTGTCTTTAGAAAATGAAGAAACCTTCTCCATTTTCAGTTGTAATTGGACATTAGCCAATGAAACCTGTAAGTTTGACAAACTCATAGCAATGTTAATGAGAGTGGATGAAATCAAATCATTGGTTTGTTTATGTAACTCCATTTTATCTATTGGATGTATCTCCTTAGTATCAAATACAAATGCAGTCTTTTTGTAATCTGCTTCTGACTTTGGTTGTGGAATTTGTGCTTGAAGAAAAGCAAACTGCATTTTTCCCTTATCTGAATCAAAATTTGAGAGCAACCTGCTGTGAGAGCTGGGAGTTTTCTTCCAAAACTGATTGTATGTGCTAGTCTTCAACATTTCATTCTTCAACTTTATCTCCCTGAAGGTATCAAATATAGTTTTCTCCGCTTCCCCTGTAACAACTGTACTAGTTTGAATAGCTTGTTGGTGATCTTGAGAAACTGCTGAAATAGTAGGAGTAGAAGTATTTTGTGTTGAAGTTCAACAAGAAATTGTAGCACACACACTAGTGTGGGACTAATAGTTCCTAGTGATACATTAGTGTGAAGGCCAAATTAATTAATTAATTTGGTGCAGTGTCTAATTTATTTTCCCTTAATTAAATTGGACAATAAAATGTAATTGTATCTCATGATCACTTGTAATAGTTAATTGAGTGTGATAAACTCAGTTAGCTCATGTATTTCGAGTTGAGGGTGGTTGGTGAGGCATGCAGAGTAATTCTATTAGTTATGGAGTTCAAATTGCAGTTGGTGCATTATTTTAATGTGTGAGTAATCAGTTAACTCAGTTAGGTGAGTTAGATTCAGTTGAACTAGTTGTAATTGTTTGTTGCACTAGTGAGAGATCAAGCGAATTAAATATTATTTAATTCACAATCAGTGATCTGTCATGCAACTGATGATTTAATATTAATAGTTGCATGCATGTCAGTTCCAATGGAGACCCAGTTGAGACAAATGTTAAAGGGATGTTAACTATCAGTTGTGTGATTAGTAGGTTGCCTGCATGCAACCAGACATCCATTGGATTTCCCATGATCCTTGCACAATTTAGGAAGGCCAAAATTCCTAAAGAATAGGGATTGCATTCATCAGGAATTGCAGAAGCAAGGAAGGTTGTCTAGAGGCAGAGAATTGGCTAAGTGTTGGTCAGTTTTGTCCAGGACAATGTGAAACAGTTATGAGAGTGTAGGAGACTCTTGTGAGAAGAGTGAATTGTAATTGTTTTATGATTCCATGGTTAATATACAATAGAAGATAGAGGGGTTTTGAGCAGCAATATTTCCACGGGAAATTATCTGTGTTGTGGTTTGATTTGATTCTTTCTTTGCTTCATGTGATTGGAAACTGTGTTTAATTTCCACAATTGATTTGTAGAAGTATTCAGTATCTATCTTTAGTACATCGTTAGATCAAATTGAATCCATTGATATACACATGTTTGTATAATTTCTACATGGTATCATAGCACAGGAAATCACTATAGTGGAGGAGAAGCTGAGTTTGTGACTGAACATAATTCAATTTGAAAAAGTATTCTTGGTGCGACAGGTGAATCAGGATCAAAATGGCTTTCAATGGCTTGAGATTGGAGTATGCACTCAAGGGAAAATCTAACTATATTGCATGGAAATACATGATGGAGGCAGTACTGGAGGACAATGGGTTGAAATAATTCATTGATAATGATGTTCCCAAACCCATTGTAGCAGATGTTGCAAATCTTGATGCTTGGCAAAAGAAGGTTGCAAAGGCGAGGAGGATCTTATTGGAGGTAGTACGAGACTACATTGTCTGACGTCTCCATGGAAAATCGACACCATATGCAATGTGGAAATATTTGACATTTCTATTTCATATCCGTAGTGATCGTAGAAAATTGGCACTGAAGGACAAGCTCAGGAAAATCAAAATGGAGAAAGGCGACACTATGCCGAAATGTTTAACAAAGTTTGTCCAATGTCGAGATGAGCTTGTGAGCGTCGGAATTACTATCGTGGATGATGACTTCATGAGCCTATCTCTTCTAGGACTTCCCAAGAGTTGGCATAGTTATCAAGACTTTGTAATTGGAAGAGAAAAGCTACCAGATTGGGAACAACTTTGGTCGGATTTGGTGCAAGAAGAATTCAAGTGGAATACCAGGGATGGATCTTCATGTAAGAATGATTATGAAGAAGATTTTTCTTTGGCTTCCATGGCGAAGAAGGGGAAAGGAAAGAAATTCTATTCCAAATCTGAGTCCGGTAAATATGGAAAGAAGCGCAACATGTCCAGAGTGAAGTGCTCTCACTGTCACAAGCATGGACATTATGCCACTAATTGTCCAAAAAATAAGAAGAACAAAAAGGCTTCAGGATCTGCAGCTGGTGAGGATTTGGCCTCGCAATTTGAGCTTGACTTCTCGCTCATTGCATGCACGGTGTCAAGTGTAATGGGATTGTCGTGGTACTTGGAAAGTGGTGCATCCTATCACATGCCAGGAGACAAAGAAATTTTTAGTAGCTTGGAGGAGAAGGACCTCCAGATGCATATCGAAATGGATGATGATGGGCGGTACAGTGCTACCGGTATTGGTACGGTTACCTTCCAAAGACATTCAGGTAAACCCTTTCAATTAAAAGGTATAATGCATGTACCAGGCTTGAAGAAAAATTTGGTCTCAGTCGCAATGTTGGAGGATAGAGGTAATGATGTTGTTTTCAGTGAGGGAAAAGATTTCTTGCAACACAAAATAATACGACAAGCCAAGAAGATTGACATTCGTGTGAAAAATCTCTATAAACTTGATGTAGATGGTTGCGCAGCATTGATGGGTAAGGCAGAAAAAGTGGTGAGCTGGGATGAGGGTGAGTTATGGCATAGGATATTGTTCCATCTACACCGTGGAGCCTTGAAGGTCATGCAACATATTTCTAAGGGTCTTCCCAAGGGTACTCTTGCGCAGTCAGACACATGCAAGGATGTACTATGGGGAGTATGTAAAGGCCAATTTTCACGAGAAGGGGAACCAAGCTTTGGAAATCCTTGAGAGAGTTCACTCATACGTGTGTGGACCATTCTCTACTTCTTAGAAAGAAAAGCTTAAGTACTATGTGATATTTGTTGATGACTTTTCTAGAAAGTGCTAGATCTACTTCATGTAGAAGAAAGATTGGACATTATCAAAATTTCTTGAGTTCAAAGCACTGGTGGAGAAAGACACGGGGAAGCATGTGAAGGCTCTTAGGAGCGAAAATAGTGGTGATTACATCTCTGATGAATTCAAGAAATTCTGCAGCAAAGAAGGAATTCGGAGAGAGTTGATTTCGCCTCATAACCCACAGCAGAATGGGGCCACATAAAGAAAGAACAGAACAATTGTGGGTGCAGCACGAGCGATGTTGCATGATTAGGGCCTACCATTGCATCTCTGGGCTGAGGCATGCAACACAGCGGTATTTGTGCAAAACCGTTGTCCTCATCAGATACTTGGCATGAGTACACCAGAGGAGGCTTTTACTGGTAAGAAACCCGAAGTTTCATATTTTAAGATTTTTGGCTCATTTGTTTATGTGCATGTGAGTAAACACGCCAAGAAGAATCTTGAACCAACATCTGAGATTGATATATTTTTGGGGTACATTGATACTCCCCACAACTATCAGGTGTATTTTCCAAACATCAGAAGGACTGTTGTGCGACAAGATATAAAATTTGATGAGGAGAAATCCATGCGATTGTCCCTTGAAGGGGAGCTGGATTTTCATACAGAGGAGGAACTCTTGGTTCCAAATAATGAACCTCAAGCTGTGGAGCAGCCACATGCGGAGAATCATGGAGTGGCAGAAAACACTCTTGCAGATCCATCCACCAGAAATGGTAGAAGGCACACCACAGAAGTTGATAAATTGAGACTTGATGCAGCAGAGAATGTAGGAGCCCCTACTTCACTATGCATACAGAGACAGTCTCTAGTTAGGTTTACTTGATACATGGCTCTTATGAGCAAGTGTATTGTGACATAACCATCTTCCTTTGAGGAAGCAGTGTAGTAACCAATTTTGGTTGACGTTATGGTCAAGGAGTATGACTCCATCGTCAAGAACAGTGCATGGGAGATTGTCCCAAGACTGGTCAGAAAATCAGTGGTTGGATATAGATGGATCTATAAGGTGAAGAAAGCAATGGATGGGAATATGGAGAAGTACAAGGCCAGATCTGTGGCCCGGAGATTCTCACAAGTTGAGGGGATAGACTATGAAGAGACTTTCGCACCAGTTGTGAGGTACTCTTCAATTAGATCTATCCTTGCACTCTCAGCACAGATGGGGTGGCGCATTCATCAGATGGATGTGAAAAATGTGTTTCTCAATGGATTTATTGAGGAATAAATGTACATAGAGCAGCTAGAAGGTTTCGATATATTTAACAGTGACTCGCATCTGTGCCGACTTAAGAGAGCACTGTATGGGCTAAAGCAAGCACCTCATGCTTGGTACGCTCGGATTGACAGCTATTTCACCAGGTCGGGCTTCATCAAAAGTGAAGCTGATGCAAACCTGTACCAGATTGTGGTTGATGGTAAGCTCTTGATTATCGTACTTTATCTTGATGATCTAAATTTGACAAGTGATGAGCAGTTGATAACTTCATGCAAGGAGGATCTTGCAAGGAAGTTAGAAATGAAGGACATGGAACTCCTTCACTATTTCCTTGGTTTGGAAACATGGCAGCGGGAGGGTGAACCTTTTGTTTCTCAAGGCAAGTATGCCAAAGAGATACTGGGTAAGTTTCACATGGAGAGTTGTAAACCCATGGACACACCTCTTCCAGGAAATTTTAGGAAAGAGGATGTTAATTCAGGAGAAGTAGTGGACGCTACTGTCTATAGGAAGCTAGTGGGTTCACTGATGTACTTGGTGAACACCAAACCAGACATTTGCTACGCAGTTAACCAGCTGAACCAAGTTATGGTTAAGACGACCAAGCTCTTTTGGAAGGCAGGGATGAATGTCTTGAGATATAATAGGGGGACTACAAAGTACGGATTATGGTACATACAGATAGAGGGAGTGAAGCTTTAAGGCTTCACAAATGCAGATTGGGCAGGCAGTCCATCAGACAAAAAGAGCACATCAGGAGGGATCTTCAACATAGGATCGACAACAATTTCTTAGTACAACAGGAATCAGTGATCTATGGCACTCAGTTCAACCGAGGCAGAGTACATGGCAGCAAGTCAAGCTGAATGTGAGGCTATCTGGATGAGAAAGATCCTGGTTGGTTTGCTTGGTTCTTAGATGGATCCGACTGTGATACATTGTGATAACTAGAGTTTCATTAAACTCTCGGTTAATCTGGTATTCCATGATAGGTCCAAGCACATAGACATACGGTACCACCATCTCAAAGATTGTGTTCAGAGACGCATTATGTTACTTTAGTACATTCCCACAGAGGAACAAGATGCATATATTCTGACGAAGGTGCTCACCAAGAGAAAATTCGAATACCATAGAGGCAGGATCGGGGTGGTAGATAATCCCTTTCTTGTCGAGAGGGAGTTTTGAAATCCAACAAGAAATTGCATCACACACACTAGTGTGGGACCAATAGGTCCTAGTGATACATTAGTGTGAAGGCCAAATTAATTAATTAATTTGGTGCACTGTCTAATTTAATTTTCCCTTAATTAAATTGGACAATAAAATGTAATCGTATCTCATGATCACTTTTAATAGTTAAATGAGTGTGATAAACTCAGTTAGCTCATGTATTTCGAGTTAAGGGTGGTTGGTCAGGCATGCGGAGTAATTCTATTAGTTATGGAGTTCAAATTGTAGTTGGTGAATTAGTTTAATGCATGAGTAATCGGTTAACTCAGTTAGGTGAGTTAGAGTTAGTTGAACTAGCTGTAACTACTTGTTGCACTAGTGAGAGATCAAATGAATTAAATATTATTTAATTCGCAATCAATTATCTGCATGCAATTGATGATTTACTATTAATAACTGCATGCATGTAAGTTCCAGTGGTGACCCATTTGAGACAAAGGTTAAAGGGATTTTAACTATCATTTGTGTGATTAGTAGGTTGCCTGCATGCAACCAGACATCCATTAGATTTCCCATAATCCTTGCGCAGTTTAGGAAGGCCAAAATTCCTAAAGAATAGGGATTGCATTCATCAGGAATTGCGCAAACAAGGCAAGCTATTTAGAGGCAGAGAATTGGCTAATTGTTGGTCAGTTTTGTCCATGACAGTGTGAGACAATTGTGAGAGTGCAGGAGACTCTTGTGAGAAGAGTTCTTTGTAATTTTCTCATGATTCCATGGTTAATATACAATAGAAGATAGAGGGGTTTTGAGAAGAAATCTTTCCCCGAGAAATTATTTGTGTTGTGGTTTGATTTGATTCTTTCTTTGCTTCATGTGATTGGCGATTGTGTTTAATTTCCACAATTGATTTGTAGAAGGATTCAGTATCTAGCTTTAGTACATTGTTAGATCGGATTGAATGCATTGATATACACATGTTTGTATAATTTCTACATTTTGATCACCTGTCTGTGTGGAAGGAGTTGTCTCTTCGGTAATAATAATTACTTTTTTCTGTGAATCCTTGCTAAGATTGACTTTTGGATTGAGCTTTGTCTTATTTCTGTAATGGATTTTGAATTATTTGCTAGATGAGTCAGTCATTGGAGATGAATGATCTTCTATAATCCTTTTTCTTGCTCTTTCATGTGCAACAGGAGTCTACAATGCTGATGTAGACAATGTTTGTTCTTCAGCCTCTTGTAAAGTACCCTCGGTCCATTCAAGTTGATTCATGTATCTCTTAATTTCTGGTCTCTGTGTATAACACCAACTGGATCATATGACCATGTGAAACTGAGGCTAAATTGCATTTGTTTCAACAATTTGTCTACTTCCTCCCCTGTTGTCCTGCTATTACAGATAAAAGATCCTATCTATGTTTTGATTTTGAATTGTGATTTCTTTTTAGCAGATACAAAATGCACTTCAACAGCATTAAGCATTTTTCTGATGTATTCTAATGCAAAAATCCTCATTGGGAGGAATTTTGGAAATTTGTAAGGGGGAAGCTCACAGCCATAAACTCTGAGTTATGTGTAATTCTGATAGAGATACCAATCTCCTGTTATGGCTTGATATGATAGTTGCAACACCTTTCTGATCTCTTCACTGATCCTGGGCTTTGTAGTGTTGTTTAGTAAACTGAGTGCTGGATGTAGAAACAATTCTACAAACTATTTATATGAATATTCCTTTTGTTCCTTCGTCACTAATGAAGTCCAGAAAATAATTTATTGTTGATTTCCTTCCTCATCCAAATTCTGTAATGAAAACTTGAATTTTCCTGCTTGAGAATATAAAAACAAATAAACTAACAGAGAGGCATATTTGAATACCTCTTCAGTTGGGAATTTAACAAACTGCTCATGAATGGAATCTGCAATGAATTGTCTGAAGTTGAATATGATGGACGGTTTGGAATCTGTGGAGAAAATGGACATGAATCCTATGATGCCTTCATTTATCCATTGGTCTGAATAATAAACAAGGAGGTAGGAAATAACTGTGATGATTTGTTTGGATCTTTCAAGGAAAATGGATGATGGAAATGGAGGGTTCTTTTTGGGTAATGGGGCATTTTCAATCATAAACAGCTCAAGAGTTTGAGATCATTTGGAAAAATCCAATTTTTGATATATTTCAATCAGTGCTTCTTGAGAAAATGGAGTGGCATTCTGTGTGATGGGGGCTTGCATCATTTGTTCTATGTTTGGGCTGTTATGGTTACTAAAATTTCTTCTGTAGGAGCGATAATAGCTCTTTGGTTAGGCACATACCAAGCTTGGCATTTTCTTAAAAATTATGGGGCATTGTGGGTGTGAGGAAAGATATAATGGGGCAAATTTGAATCCCATATCCTTATATCATCATATTTATCTAGGAATTTATCCTCCAACCAACAATACATTTCAAATAATTCAAGTTCACAAAGGATTTCATGGATCTTATGGTCTCTGTCTGCAAATGGTATATGATGGAATTCAATTGGAGGGTGAAGTAGCAGAATTACTGGTTCTTAATGTCATTTGTTCTTTGGAGGCATGATTGGCTCTGTTTGAAATGGAAAAAGCAAGAATTTTTGATGAAAAACAGAGGCCGAGACTGAGAGAAAACTCTGCAGATTAGAAGAATATCAACAGTTGCAAAGGATACTTTGAACGGTGGTCAAATTTCTCTTCTGGAGTTCTAGTGATCACTGTGAATTCATAATTTTCCTGTACAGAGCATAGTGAATGAAAATGAAATTTTAAATAGGTTTTTAGTGATGAATTTATAAGTAATTTGGCTTAATTCCCATTGAAAAGGGCGCAGGTACGTTAGCCTAACGATTAGGATTTAATTTATTAGCTAACAGTTATAGGAGTGTGGGAGTTTATTTGATTGGACAGCGGCATAGTCCATGTGTCATGACATAAATGGTAGGTGTGACAGTGGTTTCATCCGATAGATAAGTGGGATTTCAGAGGGGTACATCGACGATAAAAGGTTTTATGAGGGGGGGGTTGGAAATCTTGTGCAGTTGTCACGTAGCGGTGGGGTCGGGTTTTGAAACCACCCTTTTCGGACCACCCCCAACGTTAAGTTTCGGATGATGGGGGGGGCCGAAGTCATATGTGGGCCATTGGATTTAATTGTGATGTGGTGGATGAACTGTAAGATGAAAGGTACTTAATATATGACGGAGTTTAATGAATGGTGGGGTAGGGGTATAATGAATGCGATATGACTTTGATAAATGATGGGTAGGGATATGTAATGTGTCACATGGATAGCGGAGGATAAATTAAATGAATGAAAGCTTTTCATATGTATGAAAAGGTTAAATGTAAAAATGAAATTTACTCACCCTTTTTACACTTTGACACTAGAACGTTCCTCTTTCAAATGAATTGAGAAGGCAGATTGATTTCCTTTGAAGCTCTGACAACCGAGATGACTAATTTTATTGTAAATGAAACAATGAGACAGAGATGAGATTTTTGATACTTGAGCTATATGAAATAGAAAAGATGGTTTTTATTTGGACTGCATAAACTTGCTTGCTCCTTCATCAATTTTTTATGAATGAAATGGAAGATTCACTGCCTTATTTTAGTTAAAATCTGAAGATTATTTCCATGCGCAGTTTTGACCCTAGACTTGACCTATATGAGATGGAATGACCTGACTTTGGACCTCTAAATGGTGATGGTGGAAATGGTGACCTTGAAACTGATAATAATAAATGAAATGAAAGAACAGCATATCAAGATGAGACTCCTTCAGTGACCAAAATTATTGCTAAAAACTAACTGAAAAAGCAAAAAAAAAATTGATTAATGACCTCATGAAAAACTCTAAAAAGAGCTATTTTTGATCACTGATAAACTAACTCTAACATTGGCTCCAGCTGGGGATCAGAGCTCTTTTAGGAGGTGTCAAGAACACCATAGATCAGGTAGCCTTACCATTGGGCTATGGAGTCAACTAGATTTTGAAAAGCTTGAACAAACTATAAACTTTGACTAAAAACAACTGTCTTGACTCTGACTTGACAATAGACTGAAACTTTTTAACTTTTTGAAAGAAAACATGAGTTGTTTGCAGAAGTTCATGGCCTTCTCCTCGGGGTTCAAACTTTTGCAAAAACTTCCTTATTTACTGTGACATCAAATGTAAACTGGTATATACAATTACAGTGAATTTATTTCTCAATATTTCAAGAAAAATAATGCTTTAGAAACCTACCATTGATAGGTCCTCCCAGCACTACCCGTCCTTCAAGATCTTCTAGCAAAAGTGTCTTGTTTCCTCTGAATGCTATGATCTTGTAAGGTCCTTTCCATAGATTTTCAAATTTCTCATGCTTTCCCTTACTGGCATCCCATCTTAGTACAATGTCTCCAATCTTGAAGTCATCAGCCTTTGTTTTTTTGTCAAAAATCTTTTTAATTTTGTCATGCAGCTTTGAAGTATTGCTGAAAACTTCATCTCTTGATTGTTGAAAATGTATCATTTGACTGATCCTTATTTGAATATCATTAGGCTCACTATCAACCTCCTGCAAAATATTCATTACTGGAACAACCAAGGAAGAAGGGAAAACAGTGTCAACTCCATAAACAAGCTGAAATGGAGACATATTAATTGATCTTTTGTGCTCACTCTATTAGCCCACAGAGCATTTGTAAGTTTCTTGTGCCAATTCCTTTTGTTTTCCTATAACATCTTATTGATAATATTCACCAAAGACTTATTAGATAATACTGCAAGTCCATTTACTTGAGGATAATATGCAGTAGAATGACCAAGTCTAATGTGATAATTATCACAAAAATCAATCATATTCTTAGATTTGAAAGTAGTTGCATTATCAGTGATAATCTTGTATGGATAGCCAAATTGAGAGAGAATATTATTTTCAAGAAACTGAATGATAACAAAATCAGTTGCTTGCCTAGCGGGAATAGTCTCAATCCATTTGGTAAAATAATCTGTTGCAATGAGAATCCATTTCTGTTGAGCTGAAGATGGGGGATGAATTTCACCAATAAAGTCAAGTCCCCATTGCTAGAATGGTGCTTGGACTTCAATTGGTTTAAGAGGCAAAGGTAAAATTTTCCTTTTTCCTTGAAACATTTGACACTCATGAACGTTATTGATTGTTTTGTAGACATCAGAAAATAAGGTGGGCCAATAAAAACCCGCTCTCAAAATTTTACTTGTTGTGGTTTTCCAATAAAGATATCCACCACAGTCACCCTTATGGAAATTTGTCATGAATTTCTCAACCTCTTCTTCAACTAAACAGTTCAGCGATATTCCACCAGGATCTTTCCAATATAGGACACCATTTAGAATGCAATATTTCAGTGCTTTTAACTTCAATGATATTTCTTTACTACTTGGCATGCCAGGAGGAGGATTCAGATGTTGCAGAATATATACAATATCAGCATACCAGGGAGATAAAGAAAATATTTCAGCTATCTCAGGTAATGTTTCAACTGTTTTTTCATGAGAAAGTGCAGCAATGAAGTTTATGTATAAGGCATGAAGATTAGAATCTTCCATCGACTTTGTTAGGCCTTGTCCTTTGATTAATTTTTGTGGGATTAATCTCCAAATCATATTCTAGCAAGGCAACAATCCATTTACATATACAACCTTCTGGATCATTCTATGTGAGTAATTCTTTAACAACAACATTTTGCACATAAACAGTGACATGGGAATGTAAAATGTACACTCTGAAATATTTCAATGCTTTGACTAGTGCTAAAGCTTGTTTCTCAATGATATTTTACTTTAAAGCAGCATCTCTTATTGTTCTGCTAAAGAAAGCAATGGGTTGTTCTGTATTTTGATTTTTCTTTTGCATTCAAACAACAGCAAGTGTATGCTCTGAAGCAAATGAAAAAATTATAAAATCAAGTGTATAGTCTGGGCTAATGAGAATGGGAGCATGAGATAGAGCTAACTTGACTTGATTAAATGACTTATTCGCTTCCTCAGACCATTTTACTTCGGTATCTTTTTTCAACATGTCAGTAATCTGCCTCAAATGTTCAGCAAGATTGGGAATAAATATTCTCAGAAAATTAATTTTACCATTGAAAGATTGAATCTCCTTTTTGCTCGGATAATATAAGTTCTGAATTGCTTCAATCTTTGAAGGATCTACTCTTATGCCATCTTTAGATAAAATATGTCCCAACAATTTACCTTCTTCCATAGCAAAGAAGCTCTTCTTTGGATTTAATGAAATACCAAACTTTCTGCACCTTTGAAAAACTGTATTTAAATATTGCAAATGGTGCTCATCTGTCTTTGAGAAAATAGTGATATCATCAATGTAAATGACCAAAAACAGATCTTTTTCATTGGCAAAAGAAATATCCATTTCTCTTTGAAAAGTTTCCCCTGCATTCTTCAAACCAAAAGGAATTTTGGCATACATGAAAGTACCCCAAGGTGTGGTGAAAAATGTCTTTTATTGATCATTTGGGTGAACAAGAATCTGATTGTATCTTGTGTATCCATCTAATAAAGAAAGTATAGATGATCCAAATACCCTTTGCAGAATGTGGTCCATTTTTTGTAGTGGATAATTATCTTTTAATGATACTTTGTTTAGATTTCAAAAATCAATGCACAATCTAATTTCTCTTGTCTCATTTCTCACAAGTACTAGATAAGACATCCAATCTGAGAAACGCATAGGAACAATTATTCCAACAGTGAATAATTTGTTTACTTCCTTCTGAATAGAAGGCAACAATTTAAGATTCATCCTTCTAAGCTTCTGGCGAAATGGTTTTTGATCTGGCCTCAAATGAATAGTGTGTTGAATAATGTTTTTATCATAGACCTTTAAATCTAAATATTCCCAAGAAAATACATCTGAAAATTGAGACATAAGTACTGCATACTTAGCTTTCATTTCTGGACTCAATGATTTTGAAATTTGCACATCTCTAGCTTTTCTGAAGTGCCCAGATTTATATCTTCCACTCCCACTTCTTTTGGTGACATAGTAGGCTTTCTTGCAACATCATCCTGGTCAAAAATTTCTTCCAAAGGTACCAAACCTCTTGGAATAGAGTTGTCCTTAAGTTGTAGTACTTGCATCTGTGTAGCATGAATTTCTTGGTCATCTATTTGAGCATTGATGAATTCTTCTTCTGTCTATAAGAAGTTATTGATTTTCTCATCATTTTGAAACACTTGCCAATATTGAACATTTTCAGGGACAGCAGGGCGATGTTTGACATTAATTTGATATTTTTTGTTTGGATACAGTGGGATTTTGAACATACTAGCAGAAGTGGCAAGAGAATCATCAATAATATTGATGTTTCTAGGAATTAATGATAAAGTATATTCATGAAATGTTTTGAGGATACCTAGGACTGAATTTCGGTAAGCTCTCATTCTGGGATGTTTGGCCTGATACTCTCCTTTAACTTGCTTGATAACTAACTTGGAGTCGCCATATACAGAAATTTTCTCTGCACCAAGCTTTTTCAAAAAAATTAGGCTAGCAATTAAGGCTTCATATTCAACTTCATTATTTGTGCATTCAAATGCTAGTTTGTAGGAATACATTCTAACATTTGGAGGGATGTCCAATGATTGATTTATTGGGCTGTGAATCCATATTCCAATGCCAACACCTTCTTTACCCATGGCTCCATCAAAATCCATAGTCCAGAGACTATTTTCTTCATCTGGAAGGTGCAAATCAGATGACTAATTTTTGTTTTATGTTTGAGATACCTCTGTTGTATCCAAAGTTTCTATTTTTTCTGTTGTTTCATTATTTTCTTCTCAAGGAGATGTCTTTAATTCTAAATTGTTTGCCACTATTTTACAAAATTCGGTCTCTTCCAATTCTAAAACAAAATTTGAATTTTCTAGATTTTATGATTTTTCTTCAATCAAAAACTCTGAAGATGATGAGCATTCTTCATATTCTAAATCTCTATGTATAGCATAAATGGGATGATTCTTAGGATTTTCTCTTGTACTAATCATATAATTCATCTTACTTTCTCTGTAAAGTTTCATGAATTGTCCAAAGATAGGAATTGTTGCATATGAAAAGTCAAGCTACAATGTTCCTCTAATTTTTTCTCCCCATGATCTAGAAAGTAGCATTCCATACCTAGGTGGGATGTTGGCCACAAAAACATCCATAATGACATTCTTGGCCGGAATTTGTTCTAATGAGACCACTAAATCCTTGATAAGACCAAGACATTTCACCCTCCCTGAATCAAATGAATAGAGATCATGATAAGGTCTTGTGATGTCTAGTCCTAATTTGTCCATAATGGCTTTAGGAATGAGGTTGTGTGATGCTCCAAAGTCAAACATTTCATTATGAAGAATAAAATCATGGATCTTGAGACTTAAGTAAAAGGGAGGAACTTCACTATCTTCTGATTTTCCATCAACAGTAGGACCAAAAAGAAGCTTTGGATGATCATCACTCAAGTTAACCATATAAGATGTTTGATCAACTCTAAGCAATTTAGTAACTTGAAACTTATGTTGATCATTCTTCATTATTTTTGTCAAAGGAATAGAGACCTTTAATTTAGCAATTTCATTTTCGAGGGAAAAATGAGCAAGATGCTTATATACCTCTTTCAGTGATGTGTCTTTCTTTTCAGGCAATTCTTTGGATGAAGAATATTTCTTCTATCCTCCTTCTTGAAATTCTTGATATTTTCTTTGATTGATGGTGGATGCTTCATTATCTTTAGGAGAGGCAGAAGCAGCGGGTGCATTTTCCTTGCTTCTATTTGGTGCAGCAGCTTCATTTAGTTGAGTATTGGTTTGAGAGTTCTGCTTCTTTTTATTGGCAACTAGAGGAACATTTCTACTCCTCAAACCATACTGCCTTTGAACTTGGGTGAGGGAATTTTGATATCCTCTCTTATAATCTTCAGTGCACATTAAGTCTTCATTCGATATGTCATATTGTTGGTCTTCTGATGCACAAATTTCTACAGAATAATTATCTTCTTCAGTGAGGAAGAAAGGTTGTTGATTTTCCTCAAACAAATAGTTTCCTCTGAAATTTCCTCTTCATCATCTTCATCAGGGCCTTCAGTATAATTCTGTTGGAATGGTGTCTGAACTTGTTGTTGACTTTGTGGATCCTAACCCCTTTGTTCCCTTTGTTTGATCTTGTATTGGGGTTGCTGATTTTGACCCCTGAAATTGAGATTTCTTATAGAAGGTTCAGCGTGTCGATCAACACTGGACATCTTATCCATCATTTTCTCCATAGCTTTGCTCAAAGTATCAATTTTTCCTTCTAATGAAGTGGATGCTTCTTTTATTGTGACTCTTTTCTTTGTTTTGACCTTAGACTTTTTAATAATCAGATTGGCCTCTGCACTCACTGCATTTCTTTGCATTTCTTATAAAGTTGATGGGTTTCTCTCCCTTAGCTGATAGGCCATGTCAGGGTCAAAACCATCAAGATAATGGAGTAAAGCAAGGCCTTGGGGAGGCTTGATATTATCAGGAATTGAATCGTATATCTTGTTAAATCTAGTTGTGAATTCTTGGACAAATTCATTTGTATTCCTTTTTGGTGCATTATATTCAGCTAGAATTTGCAGTGGATTTTTCTTCTCTTCCCATTTTGCCATGAATAAATCAATTAGTTGTTGTGAGGTACAAATTGTACCAGATCCAAGAGAACGAAACCATTTATTTACTTCTCCATAAAAAAATTTGAGCAATAATACACATCTTCGCATCATCATTGTCTATTTCTTCAAGGTCTATAAAATTAGTTACTTTAGCCACATGCTGACAGGCTGTGATTTCTGATGTTCCATCAAAGAGAGGTAACCTCTGACCATAATTTTGAGGTAGAGAAATAAGCTGACTTGGTAGAATCAGTGGAGAAAATCTGGCCATGGTTAACAGAGGAGGTGGTGGAGGTGTGAATTGTGGTGTGGATTGAATAAAGGTTTGTAAAGGTAAAGATGGAATGAAAGGAGGAATAGATGGTGTAGATGTATGAGAAGATGAGGTAAAAGATATACCAAAAGTTTGTTGTTGATATTGAAAATAGAACTTTTCAGAAGTTTATTGAAATTTTTCTACTAAGCCTTCAAGTTTATGGAAATTGGACCAAACTTCAGTATTAGTTTCAGACTCAAAGGTTTCAGAAAATGGTATGAAAGACTCAAAATCAAAAGGGTAAAAAGTAGCTTCTGAGAGAAAATTTTCACACTTGGCTCTAATTAAAGATTTTTCAGATTATGCAGAAAAAGCCAAATCTTCTTAAACAAACCTTGTAGGCAAGGAATTTTATTTAATAAGTTGAGGAAAAAAATTTCCTGTCTGTTGAGACTTAGTTTTATGTTTTCTCAAAATACTTTCAGGATTATATGCTAGTGGTGATGGATTAGGGTCAGGGTTTGACTTGGTATATCTTTTTGGAGCCATCTTAAGATCAGAATTATATGTTTTGGCTCAAATTTGACTTCAGCCTGTTCATAAAGCTAAATATTGTCACCTACAAGTCTAATTTTCAAAGTATTAAAGAATTATTTCGAGGGAATGTTTAGCAATTGCTCCCGGGCAACGACGCCAGAATGTTATCACTCTCCCCAACTTCCTAGGCTGAAAATAGGAGTGAAGAAAGGTAACCACAAACCAACTTTTAGCTAGGTAGCTAGCCCTACCTAACTAGAGAGGGCTATCTCTATGTCACTTCTAAAAATATTCAATTTAAGGCCGAGCACTAGATTTTAGGCTAGATATAAGTTAAGATGTTTGAAATTTTGTTTTATTATTTTTTTTGTTGGATAAAAATAATGATCAGTGAAACTAAAGCTTATTTCAAAGACTAAATTGCAGAGAACAGAGTGAGGCAAGGTAGGTGTTAGTATCCTATAATATATAGTATCATAAGGTGACTGATTATTCTTTTCAGATCTTTCATATTGTCAATAATGTTCCACGACTATCATTTATTTCCAATAAAGAAACTGTTGTCAAAAAGGGCAAAGAATTCTTATTCTAAGGTTTTGGAGACCCCATTATAGGATAAAGGTGCTCAACGGAATTGTTGTAAAAACCTTTAGAACTTATCCTAATTCTATCCACCATATGATCCAACTATACCAAATCCATAGTTTAGCACTTAGAAAACCTTTTAACCTCAAAACCTAAAACCTTACTGCACTATCATATTACATTGTGGACCCTGCCTTTTTGCATTTCGGCATATCGCAAAGGACCCTCGCCACATTCATTTGTTGTTTCTCCAGACCGTCGAGGTGATACAATGGGACCTTTCCCTGCCATGTCACCCTTTTCCCCATCGCATTACTCACCTTTCTGCTACCCGACCCCACCGTTACATCATACATCCCCTCCCCTCTAATCTCCTGATACCTTCCCACTTATCCACCTTACCCCACATGCATCCGACATTCCCCAATGCATTTTGCACCCCCTCCAGCCTTCGAACTTTAACCACGCCGGGGGGGGGGGTCCGAAATTAGCGATCTCCATTACCATTGTTCCTACTACGTGGCACGTCCATGCTAATTCGCACCCCCCCCCCCCCCTTCTGACACCGTTCACCGCCCTTTCCCCCTCCGAAATGGTTTTCCCTCCGATATGGTACCACTCCCACCACCGCTGCTCCACATCCATCCACCAATTCGTTGATCCATGTCAGCCAATAAACTCCCACCACCACTGCTCCACGTCAACCTATAGACTCCCACCACCACTGCTACATCGAATCCTTCCAGTACAATTGCTCCACATAGCCATTCCGCACCATTCCTGTCCAAGGTTCATTGAATCATTGTTGTATGTTTAAAAGGAAGCAGTGGGTTTTCCATTTCAAACTTCACTGCAACAATAACCGACACAGTAAAGACAAAGGCAGTTAGAAACAAAATGGCCATCATGACAGCCAGCAGCAATAAAATCAAATCATCCAGCAACTGTTTTTCACCAAAGCAAAGTCAGATGTCAGTGTTGTTTTATCGTTGCCTCTTCGGCATCACACTAGCCAGATTCTGATCACTCTACAATCAATAACGAACTACTAAAGTAACCATTTTGGCCAGATTTATCTTATCACTGCCACTGCATGATCACACTTGTCAAATTTTGTTTACTTTGTAAATAATAACATATTGTCGAAGTAGATACGACAATCATTGTAGTTTTCAGTTAAATACTACATGAATTTGCAGTATTAGGGGAGACCGTGAGAGGACCTGAAGGGAAAAACCATTGTAAAAGGCTCATCTGGTTGTAAACACTCTTTTTGGATGAATAAAAGGACCATGATGTTTCCAGATTCTTGTGTTATGTTTTAATGGTGATATACTTCTTCATGTTATCTGCTTTCCTTTATTCCACCATTGCTTTATTTCTTTACTGTGGATAAGAAAATTATGTTCAGGATTTGTCACCGGGCACCTTGCTAAGTCTTGAAACAATATCTGTGTTTTCTTCTGAAATTTAAATGTAGAATTCAGATGAGGTCTGTGCTGCATTCACATTGAACCTTAATCTCTCCTTCTTTTCCATTTCACAAACTACAGAGATCCATTGACATGACTAACTTGCCTGGTTACACATGATTGTAGTTATTCATTCATTTAAATCTGGTTATACATGTTTGACTCCATAGCCAAATGGCCCTCTTCTGTTGTCTCAACCACTAATTTTTAAACAAACCCCTTTACTCTAATAACTAGTCTAAAATGCCAAATCAAACAAAGCTATATCTAACAGAGAGATCCCTCTTTGGGTCTAGGAGGGCTAGATCCTAGGCTCAAAGCGGTTTTGATGTTGCCTCCAGGATTCAGTCTTCATCCTCGGAATTATGGAGCGCTAACATAGTGGCAACCATACTGGGGAACTTTCTTCGGTAATGCATTTCAAGTTTCAGTTTGGACTTTTGATGGTGAACAGAAGTCAAACACCAAAAGGTTGTTCCATTCACCTCGCGACTCCATTGGCAGAAAAATTCAGAAACAAAGATTCACTGGTGTCTCCACAATCTCACGATGTGATCATTTGCAAGGAGATATGCTCCAATGAAGAGAGATTACATTCCCAGTTTCCCAAACAAAATGCCTCAAGTAAATTGGAAATGCTTTGTTACATCTCATTAGATTTCACATACATTCATGGAAGTTGAAAGTTGAATGGCATGAGGATTGCCACATGAAGATGTTCATGGCAACATTAGAAGTAAAAGCGAGGGAATGGTATGAAGGTTTAAACCCTGGTAGGTTGTTTTCTTTAAAATATTTCCACAAAGTGTTTTATGAGAATTATAAAGATATTCTCCATCTTTGTCTTTAGTGGAAAATTGTTGTGATTAGTTTGAGGATTTCATACAATACATTGAAAATATTGATGAAGATCTAGAATATATGAATGATGAGGATCTGTTAGAAGCATTTAATAGATTTTCTTCTCAAGTTAATTGTCATGATGAGAAAGAGAGGTTAGTTGAAGATGAAATAAATCAAGAAATGAAAGAAAATCCACAAGATCTCTCTTCGGAGACAAATGATAACTCATATGCTCCTTTGTATAAAACTAGAGAAGATATTCAGCATCATGGCCAATCTTCACGAGAGAAAGAAAGCAATTATTGGTCAATCCAAAGAAAAAAGAGACTACCTCCTCCTTTAACTGAGGAAGAAATTAAACAGATTATAAAAATGCATCTAGCCTCTCAATATTTATGTGATCGGGAGATTAATTCTATTTCTTCTACTGCTCATTTATGTATTGAATTCGTTCCTCGGGAAGAAACAAATGTAGAACAGATTGATGTTTCAATTGCTTTACATTCCCAAGAACGCTTATTGCTAGAAATTACTTTTGCTCCTCAAAATAACGACCTTCAGACAGAATTTAGCAATCTCAGTCAAGATATATCATATTTTCTTGAGGATAGCATATTGGTATATAATGAAGATTCCATATCAGATAATCATGAAGAATGGTTAGATATTCTCTTTGAAAATGATCCTGAGCATAATAGCTTGGAACCAAGAGTAGTCCTAGATGAAGCTTGTTACCTGAATCCTCAGGACCAAGTATTTTTCCAAGATCCTTTTGTTGACCTCTTAGAATCATCTAAAGAAGGAGTATGCTATGCCATGAATGGTTTGTTGCAAGATTTAAGGAAAAATTTGAACACTTATGTTCAATGGAAATTAATATGGGAGTGGTCATTTTCTTTTTTCAGCTTGCTCAAAAAGGAGAACAAGAATCAATCATGTAGTCATTTACTTGATTGGTTATATTGGAAAGAAGAGTTCACTTAGTGTATATATCATCTCTAAGTTAGAGTAGATAGGTAGGTTTGAAAATAAGCTCAATACTTTGAGCATTTTTCCAGTTTTAGTTTTAGATTGCTTTTCAGTTTTCAGTTCAAGTGTGTCCTAGACTTCAGGTTTCAGAGAGTGTTGATTTCAGCTTGAAGATCTTCAGCCACAGAGGTTTTGTAGCAGATTAAGTTGCATTTTTGGGATTAGTCCAATGGATCAGGCCACTATTCTACGGTGTTCTTGACACCTCCTGAAGGAACTGGCATCCCTAGCTAGAGCCATTGTTGGTATCCTATAATCTATAGTATCACAAGGTGACTGATTATTCTTTTCAGATATTTCATATTGTCAATAATTTTCCATGAATGTCATTTATTTCCAATAAAGAAAATGTTGTCAAAAAGGGTAAATAATTCTTATTCTAAGGTTTTGGAGACCCCATTATAGGATAAAGGTGCTCAATGGAATTGTTGTAAAAACCTTTAGAACTTATCCAAATTCCATCTACCATATGAGCCAACTATACCAAATCCATAGTTTAGCACTTATAAAACCTTTTAACCTCAAAACCTAAAACCTTACTGCACCATCATATTACACTGTGGACTCTCCCTTTTTGCATTTCAGCATATTGCAAAGGACCCTCACCACATTCATTCGTTGTTTCTTCGAACCATCGAGGTGTTACAGTGGAACCTTTCCCTGCCACGTCACCCTTTTCCCCATCGCATCGCTAACCTTTCTACTACCTGACCCCACCGTCACATCATACATCCCCTCCCTGCTAATCTCCTGACACCTTCTCGCTCATCCACCTTACCCGGCATGCATCCGACAGTCCCCAACGCATTTCGCAACCCCCTCCAGCCTTTGAACTTTAACCATGGGAGGGGGGGGGTCCGAAATGAGTGGTTTCCATTACCACTGTTCCTGCTACGTTGCGCATCCATACTAATTTGCACCCTCGCTTCCGATATCATTCACCGCCCTTGCCCCCCTATGAAATGGTTTTCCCTCCGCTCTGATACCACTCCCGCCACCGCTGCTCCACATCCATCCACCAATCCACTGATCCATGTCATCCTACAGACTCCCACCACTACTGCTCCACGTTAACATATAGACTCCCGCCACCACTGCTACACCAACTCCCGCCAATACAATTGCTCCACGTAGTCGTTTCGCACCATTGTCGTCCAAGTTTCATTGAATCATTGTTGTATGTTTAAAAGGAAACATTGGGTTTTCTGTTTCAAACTTCACTGTAACAGTAACCGACGTAGTAAAGACAGAGGCAGTTAGAAACATAATGGCAATCATGACAGCCAACAACAATCAGATCAAATCATCCAGCAATCGTTTTTCACCAAAGCAGAGCCAGATGTCAGTGTTGTTTTATCGCTGCCTCTTTGGCATCACACTAGCTAGATTCTGATCACTCTACAATCAATAACGGACTGCTAAAGTAACCGTTTTGGCCATATTTAACTTATCACCGCCACTGCATGATCACACTTGTCAAATTTCGCTTACTTTGTAAATAATAACATAATGTCAAAGTAGATACGACAATCATTGTAGTTTTCAGTTAAATATTGCATGCATTTGCAGTATCAGGGAGACTGAGAGAGGACCTAAAGGGAAAAACCATTGTAAAAGGCTCATCTGGTTGTAAACACTCTTTTTGGATGAATGAAATGACCACAATGTTTCCAGATTATTGTGTTATGTTTTAATGGTGATATACTTCTTCATGTTATTTGCTTTCCTTTATTCTGCCATTGCTTTATTTCTTTACCGTGGATAAGAAAATTTTGTTCAGGATTTGTCACAGGGCACCCTGCTCAGTCTTCAAACAATATGTGTGTTTTCCACTGAAATTTGAATGTAGAATTCAAATGAGGTCTGCTTTGAATTCACATTGAACCTTAACCTCTCCTCCTTTTCCATTTCATAAAAAACAGATATCCATTGACATGACTAACTTGCCTGATTACACATGATTTCAGTTATTGATTCATTTAAATCTGCTTACACCTGTTTGACTCCATAGCCCAATGGCCCTTTTTCTGCTATCTCAACCACAAATTTTCAAACAAACCCCTTTACTCTAATAACTAGTCTAAAATGGCAAATAAAACAAAGCTATATCTAACAGAGAGATCCCTTTCTGGGTCTAGGAGGGCTAGATCCTAGGCTCGAAGCGGTTTTGATGTTCCCTCCGAGATTTTGTCTTCAACCTCGGAATTACGGAGCGCTAACAGTAGGTAAACTATTTGAGCACAATTAAGTTGTCGTTGTGTATGTGATGATTGAAAAAGTAGGAGTCTGAATTAGCATATAACATGAATTCGTTCTTCAGAAGAAAAGACACAATTGTGAAAATCTTAATAAATAGAACATATAACTGATCTATGTTTATAAACTGGTAAGATTTTCACACAGAAACCAAAATGGAAGTGAAATAACATAGAGAAAAGCACATTGCTCAAAATAAATACCACATGAATCTCACAATATCTGCTGCAAACTTCTTTGACTTCATTAAAAAGGTGTACAAAAGCTCCACAATAATACACAGTCTAAAAAACTCAATTATACAACCAACAATACTTCATACAGTGAAGTATTTATAGAAAAACTCTTTTACAACTTATTACATAAATTTTATCATAACAGATAATGCTTTATTTTCCAAACTAAACTCTAACTATAACATGGAAATAAATTTGATTTGATGTGCTGGCGTTGCTCTAACATTAAAAAGTTGTTGAAAAGAGGGAATTGTGGACTGCGTTGGATGTTAGATGATTGATGACCTGGAAAAAGTTGAATTTTCTCTTCTACCATTTACTCTTGAAATTCACACAAATTTTCCTAGTGTTGTTCATCCGGGATAGCCAATTTTATTACCTTACGACAAACTTCATCCATTTCAGTGTATTTGGAAAAGTGTGCCTCACCACGAAAACAGGTTTTACCTCATACTCAATAAAATTATCATTGGTTAATGTTCCCAACATCCCCCTTCCTGTCATTGTGCCTTTGATGTTTGAAAACTTGGCAGTATCTCTGGAAATTTCTTTAAGTCTTATCCAATAATCCTCTTTGGTCATCAATTTTTCATTAATCACAAACAGAGAAGGCAATCCTTCCTGTGTTAGAGGCTCTATTCTACTGAAAAACCGTTGCACTGTGATTTCCAGACTGTGACACTTCTCCTCAAGCTGAAGAATTAAATTCTTCTTTGTGAGAACCTTCTTTACCTCCAAGATTGTTTATGTTCTATCATCTATACCCAAATCATCCAGCCCATACATGTTCTTTAAATTCAGAAACTTGATAATGTTGTTTGCTATAGCAGGCTTATCTCCAAGTTCTGCTTTAATTGTTGCAATGGCCTCATTTGCTTTCTGTATCAACTCCTTTTGTTCAAATATAATCTATATACTTAGCCAAATTTCATTAAGAGATTCCATGCTATCTGCCCAGATTATTTCTTTTACTTGGCCCACAGTGTTTCCAATGGTTGATTCTTTTATTCTTTTTGCAACCTCTCAATTAGCTTTGTGTCTCTTTGTGCTTCAACTGCATGTGAAAATTCATCTTTAGACTTCTTATATTGTAGCAATATCACTCGGTCTTGTAATTTATTTATCTCCTCTTCCTGAATTTGCATATTCTGCACTGCTTTAGTGAGCTGCTCAGCTCCATCTGCGGTACTTCTTGTAGAAAGTGTGGTTGTAGGAATAACTACAAGAGGCACTACTTCTAAAGGAAATTTGGATGTTTTTGTTGTTTCTTCCTTTTCCTTTATCATTTTCTCTAGCTCTGATTCCATCTGTTTTATTTGAGCATTCTATTCCATAATCATCTTCATCATTTCTATTTTCTGGGATTCAACCTCTTCAATGTCCTTTTCCAGAGGATCTTCTATAGCTGGAATCTTCAATTGCTTTCTTAATGTTGCTTTGTCAGCATTTTTATTTTTGATGATCTCTTCTGCTGTGTTGACTTAGAAGATCATATCCAAATTTGATCACCAGGTCTTCTAGAGTTTTGATTCTTGTGTCTTTAGCAAATGAAGAAGCCTTTTCCATTTTCAGTTGTGATTGGACATTAGCCAATGAAACTTGCAATTTTGACAAACTCATAGCAGTGTTAGTGAGAGTGGGTGAAATCATCTCACCAGTTTGTTTATGTAACTCCATTTGATCTATTAGATGTATCTCATTAGTATCAAATTCAAATGCAGTATTTTTCTAATCTCCTTCTGACTTTGGTTGTGGAATTCGTGCTTGAAGAAAAGAAAACTGCATTTTTCCCTTATCTGAATCAAAATTTGAGAGCAACCTGTTGTGAGAGCTAGGATGTTGCTTCCAAAACTGATTGTATGTGTTGGTCTTCAACATTTTATTCTTCAACTTTATCTCCCTGGAGGTATCAAAGATAGTTTTCTCCTTTTCCCCTGTAACAATTGTACTAGTTTGAATGGCTTGCTGCTGATCTTGAGAAACTGCTGAAGTAGTAGGAGTAGAAGTATTTTTATCACCTTCCTGTGTGGAAGGAGGTGTCTCTTCGGTAATAATAATTACTTTTTGCTCTGAATCCTTGCTAGGATTGACTTTTGGATTGAGCTTTGTCTTCTTTCTGTAATGGACTTTGAATTCTTTGTTGGATGAGTCAGTCATTAGAGATGATTGATCTTCTCTAATCCTTTTTCCTGCTCTTTCCTGTGCAACAGGAGTCTGCAATGGCCTCCTGTAAAGTACCCTCTGTCCATTCAAGTTTATTCATATATATCTCAATTTCTGGTCTGTGTGTATGAAAATAAGGTGTATATTTGTTCTCTACCCTTAATTTAGAAATAACACCAACTGGATCATATGACCATGTGAAACTGAGGCTAAGTTGCATCTCTTTCGTAAATTTGTCTGCTTCCTCCCATATTGTCCTACTATTACAGATAAAATATCCTATCCGTGTTTTGATTTTGAATTGCTATTTCTTTTTAGCAGATACAAAATGCACTTCATCAACATTAAGCATTTTTCTGATGTATTCTAATGCAAAAATACTGATTGGGAGGAATTTTGGAAATTTGTAAGGGGGAAGCTCACAGCCATAAACTCAAGTTCTGTGTAATTATGATAGAGATACCAACTCCTGTTCTTGCTTGATCTGATAGTAGCAGCACCTTTCTGATCTCTTCAGTGATCCTGGGCTCTGTAGTGTTGTTTAGTAAATTGAGTGTTGGATGTAGAAACAATTCTACAAACTGTTTATATGAATATTCATTTTGTTCCTTCATCACTAATGAAGTCCAGAAAATAATTGGTTGTTGATTTCCTTCCTCATCCAATTTTTGTAATGATAACTTGAATTTTTCTCCCTGCGAATATAAAAAATAAATAAACTAACACAGAGGCATATTTGAATACCTCTTTAGTTGGGAATTTAACAAACTGCTCATGAATGGAATCTGCAATGAATTGACTGAAGTTGAATATGATGGAGGGTTTGGAATCTGTGGAGAAAATGGACATGAATCCTATGATGGCTTCATCTACCCATTGGTTTGAATAATAACCAAGAAGGTAGGAAATAACTGTGATGATTTGTTTGGCTCTTTCAGGGAAAATGGATGATGGAAATGGAGGGTTCTTCTTAGGTAATGGAGCATTTTCAGTCTTAAACAGCTCAAGAGTTTGAGATATTTTTGCAAAATCCAATTTCTGATATATTTCAATCAATACTTCTTGAGAAAATAGAGTGGCATTCTCTATGATGGGGGCTTACATCATTTGTTCTATGGTTTGGGCTATTATGGTTACTAAAATCTCTCTTGTAGGAGAAATAATAGCTCTTTGGTTAGGAACATACCAAGCTTGGCATTTTCTTACAAATTATGGGGAATTGTGGGTGTGAGGAAAGATATAATGGGGAAATTTTAAATCCCACGACCCTATATCATCATATTTATCTAGGAATTTATCCTCCAACCAACAATACATTTAAAATAATTCAAGTTCACAAAGGGTTTCATGGATCTTATGGTCTCTGTCTGCTAATGGTATATGATGGAAGTCAATTGGAGGGTTAAGTAGCAGACTAACTAGTTCTTCTGGTCCTTTGTTCTTTGGTGGCATGATTGGCTCTATTTGAAATGGCGGAAGCAAGAATTTCTGATGAAAAACAGAGGCCAAGACTGAGAGAAAGCTCTGCAGATTAGAAGAATATCAACAGCTACAAAGGATACTTTGAACGGTGGTCAAATTTCTATTCTGGAGTTCTGGTGATCACTGTGAATTTGCAATTGTCCTGTATAGAGTAGAGTTAATGAAAATTAAATTTTAAAAAGGTTTTTAGTGATGAATTTATAAGCAATCTGGCTTAATTCTTGTTGAAAAGGGTGTAGGTACATTAGCCTAATGGTTAGGACTTAATTTATTGGCTAACAGTTATAGGAGCACTTGAGTTTATTTGATTGTAAAGTGGCATAGTCCATGTATCATGACATAAATGGCGGGAGGGACAGTGGTTTCATCTGGCGGATAAGCAGGATTTCGGAGGGGTGCATCGGCAGTAAAGGGTTTTATGAGGGGTGTGGGGGGTGTGAAATCTTGTGCGGTTGCCACGTAGAAGTGGGGTTGGGTTTCGAAACCACCCATTTCGGACCCTGCCCTCCCCCCCGACGTTAAGTTTCGGATGATGAGGGAATTCGAAGTCATATGTGGGCCGTTGGATTTAATTATGATGTGATGGATGAACGGTAAGATGAAAGGTAGTTAATATATGGTGGAGTTTAATGAATGGTGGCGTAGGGGTATAATAAATGCGATGTAACTTTGATAAATGATGGATAGGGGTATGTAATGTGTCACATGGATAGCGAGTATAAATGAAATGAATGAAGGGTTTTCATATGTATGGAGAGGGTAAATGTAGAAATGAAATTTACTCACCCTTTTTACACTTTGACACTAGTACGTTCCTATTTCAAATGAAATGAGAAGGCAGATTGATTTCCTTTGAAGCTCTAACAGTCAAGATGACTCTTTTTATTGTAAATGAAATAGTGAGACAAAGATGAGATTTTTTAGACTTGAGTTATATGAAACAATAAAGATGGTTTTTATTTGGATTGCATAAACTTGCTTGCTCCTTCATCAGATTTTTATGAATGAAATGGAAGATTCACTGCCTTATTTCAGCGAAAATTTGAATATTTTTTTTCTGGGCAATTTTGACCCTAGACTTGACCTATATGAGATGGAATGACCTGACTCTAGACCTCTAAATGATGTTGGTGGAAATGGTGACCTTGAAACTGACAATGATAAATGAAATGAAAGAGAAGCATATCAAGATGAGACTCCTTCAGTGACCAAAATTATTGTTAAAAACTAACTAAAAAAGAAAGAAAAAATGACTAATGACCTCATGAAAAACTCTCAAAAGAGTTATTTTTGATCACTGATAAACTGACTCTAACAGGTATAAAATGGCATATCACAGCGAAAGCATTCATGGAGGCCATTGAATTCGACTTGCTCATTGGTAATGAAATCAAACATTTATTCATCATCAAGTCTGCATTTCATAGATACACAGATGTGGACGAGACCTATATAAAATTAATCAAATTTTCTATCCCAACTGAAGACAAATGGGAGAAACTGTGTGAATTATTAGAGTGAAACATTTTTTTTTATCTTTGACCACAAGGCAAACAACACACCATATTTGGTGGTGCACTCATCAACAATCAACCTAAAAAATAGAGCCAGCAACCACATCAGTTTCAACTTGCCTATTTTCTTGTTCTATTTTTGTAAACTGTTTTGATATTCTGTAAAAAACTTGAGAGTTTCACTCAAGATATTTGATAATTTTTTATATAAATACTTTATAATTCGAAGTAATAGACGTTGTGACTTGTTTGAAGAAAAGGAATAGTATTGTAAAGCAGCTTAGAGAGACATCATTGATCATATTTTCAGTAATACAGTGCAATGATTACTAGATTCTTGTGTCAATTTTATTGGTGAAGTGCATCTCTCTTTGTCAACTTGTTTTCTCTCAATTATCATATGTGTTTCTAAAATCTGAATTATTCTAATAAGATGAAGAACATAATTAGTTTAAGTGTACACTGTGTCTTTGGCTTAATAATAATTTTTATGTTTTCCATTGAAGATTAAAATTAAAATTATTAATTACTCTGTTTTTAATTGGATTTCTATAACTTTTCCTCTCTTCCACACCTAAAATACTAAAAGATAAAGTGAATTAGCCTACCCTGCCCTGCAAGGTTAGGATGTTAACTCCGTATTTGATCAATCCAAAACTCTTTTGACACCATTTTCCCAATGGAATATCTTCACAGTTTCAACCCACCAACACAAAAAACCCAAACCTGAACTTATAGCTAGTCTTATACATGCAGTCAAATAAAGCTAAATTATAAAGAAAGATCCCCCTCTGAAACTGGAAAGGCTAGATTCCCAGTTTCCAAAGTGGTTCTAAGGTTACCTCTGTGATTTTCTCTGCAACCTCAAAATTACATAGTGATAACAGCCTAGCGACCATACTAGGGACCGAACATACCTTGGTTTGAAAATATGTTTCCCTCGTTAAAAACCCTTTTTTTTCCAGTGCATTTAAGATTTATATTTTAGAAAATGAATGTTTGAGGTTGTAATATTTGTACAAAGTGAAATTGTGTGTTAAATATTATTTATATTTAGCTCCTAAATGAATTCATACTAGAGCTAACCTGGATCCGAAACATCCCTAGATCCTGGATAACCCTGAGAAATTGATAAGAAAGAAAAGCTTGGCTGAGAGTTAAGGGAGTAGTAGCCCTCTACCAAGAGAAAATTCTCTTCTAGAGAGTTTTGTTACCATAGAAGACATTCAATTTTATCTACCTTTTGAACATAGTTTGTTTAGAACTAAATCTGAAACTTATGTTGTTGAAACAATTTATGATGAGTCTGTGTTAGGACCATACATATATTAACATCAATCAATAGATCGGGATTTTGACAAACAAGCTCTCCAGCAGTTTGAAAAATTAGAATATCTAGTGACAAACCTAAACCAACTTGTCCACAAAGCTTACACCCAGCAGTCAGTTGAACTTTCATCCCTATCAATCTTTGTTTCCTCTCCCAACCCACAATATTTACATCCTGTTTCCACTACATCCATCACTTCAACAATTTCCACTATCTCCCCATCAACATCACAAACCATAATCCAACCCATTTTAATCCCTTCCACATCTACACCTCTTACAAGTTCATTTGTTGTTCATCCCCATAATCCCATTATGGCAGCTAGATATGCTCCATTAGTTTTACCTGGGCAGCTCCATCCTATGCCCCAGGACTATCAAAGTAGGATATCTCAGTTTGATGGTTCTGGCCTAATTACAGCTCAACAACATGTTGACAGGATGAATGATTTCTTCGATTTACAAGAAATCGATGAAGGTGATGTTAAAAAAAGGTTATTTTCACATATCATGATAGGAGATGTGAAATAAGTGGTTTATATCTTTACAACCTGCTTCCTTAGAAGACCTTGCCCAATTTCACCAAAAATTTCTTGCAAGATAGGAAGTTAAGAATAATACTCTACAAATCCTCTCTGAATATGAAAGTATCAAAATAGAACATGGTGAAACAATCCAAGACTATTGTGCCAGATTTAATAAAGTTTACAACTCCATTCTTGCTGATATAAAACCACCCCAAGGTCTGACTTTAATCAAGTTATTTGATGGATTTTATCTTGACATGTCCTACCAATTAAGAGAAAGAAACCCTGCTACCCTTGAGAAGATGCAGAGAAATGCAGTTAGTGTAGAAGTCAATATGTTAGCAAAAAGTGCTAGACTAAAAACTTAAAAGATATTTACTATCAAAGAAGAACCTTCTTCTTCTTCATCTGGTGTTAAATTGGATAGCATATTAAGAAGCATGGAAAGAATGGTAGAAAGGATCAGTTTAGCTGATAGAACTCCCCCAAGAGAAAATCAAGGGGGTCCTCGAAACATAAATCTAAACCTTAGGGGGAATCCACCTAAAATCAAACAAAGGGAGCAAAGAGGCCCAAATTATCAACAACAAACAATTAGACCTCCCTTTCAAGAAAATTTTGTGGAATAAGAAGGGTAATTACATGAAGACCCTGAAGAGAATCAGATAAATTTGATGGGAATAAATTATAGTGAACCTATTTTCTTAACTCAGGAAGATCAAGACATCTTCATACTTTCACAACCTGCATTCAGTCCATCAAAATCCGAAGACTATAAATAGGGATATCATAATGCCATTATGGAGGTACATAAACAATAAAATTTGAGGAGTAAGAAAACTATTGATAATCCATCAAAGAAAAACCTTGATACTACTCCCAAAATATTGTAGATACACCTTCCAAAAAAGTATCTGATATTGTTTATAAGAAATCTCAAGCTGGTATCCCTTCCACTATTCAACCTAAAGAAGACCCTTGGAAGGAAAATCCCAAAAGACAAGATCTGAATATCAAGGAATTTGAGAAGCCTCAAAATCCTTTTAGCATTGAGAACGAATTGGCCAAAGTTAAAATTTCCATTCCCCTCACTGGGTTGATAAACAAGAATGCATACATAACTCAAGTAATAAAGGCTTTGAAATTGGAAGAAGGAAAAAATATTGTAAACCCTAATGATGATCAGCCTGAATTATTATTTGGACCTGAAGTAGAAGGTAAATCCTAGGATGAAGCTATTCCTCCATTTTATATTAGCCGGAATATTCATGATAAAATTTTGCACAATGTTATGCTTGATTCTGGTGCCTCTCACAATTTGATGCCCAAGGTCATTATGGAAAAATTGGGACTAGATATCACTAGGCCTTACAAAGATCTATATTCATTTGATTCAAGTAAAGCAAGATTCTTAGGTCTGATCAAAGATTTGTGCATCACTTTACCCCAAATCCCAGCGAAAAGCCTAGTTATGGACATTGTGGTAGCTGACATACCTCCCAAGTATGGCATGTTTCTCTCTAGATCCCGGGGAGAAAAATTGCAAGGTACCTTATAATTGGATATGAGTTATGCTACCATTCCTGTATATGGTCAGTTAAGAAGACTTTTACAAAGAAACGTTGATGAAATACATGGTTAAGACAGACCAAACAACTTTCCCTTGTATTCAGTCCATTCAGACCTAGATTATTTTATCTTGTTTAATGATGGCGGTGAAGAAGAAGAAATCCCAAATTTAGAAACTGATTTGTGTGAGATTGAAGAGATTAAATCAGATAGTTTGAAATTGAAGGAAGAAAATGAGCCTTTATGGAACATGGATTTTGATGGGGCTATAAGCAAGGAAGGATCAGGAGTAGGTGTGTGGGTTTACAATTAACAAACTAATAAATTAGAAGGTCATTCATATAAACTGAATTTTTAATGTCCCAACAATATAGCTGAATATGAAGCCTTAATCCCAAGAGCAACTTTTGAAAATTTTAGGTGCCAAAAAAATTTTGGTTCATGGAGATTCTGAACTCAAAATCAAAAAAATGAAAGGGGAATATTCAACTAAACATCCAAGGTTAAGGGCTTATAGGAATTTTGTTCTAGATTTCCTTGAGCGTTTTGTTGAGTATGAATTATTTGTAATTCCAATAGGTCAAAATATCCTAGCTGATGGTCTGGCTACTTTAGCTAGTTCTTGCAAAATGCCATATCACCCAAGTCACAAGTACATAGTTGAAGTAAAAAACAGACCAACTGTCCTGGATAATATCAAGTACTGGCAAGTTTTCGGTAATGATTAACATATTGGAAAAAATTTGTAGTCAAAGAATGAATACGAGTGTGCAAATATAGATATAGATTGTGAAGTAGATAATAATGTAGATAAGATTGTAAATAAAGTAGAACTAAAATAATTGGATAAAGATCACGAAGAGTTAGAAATTTTTCAATTGAAGACAATTTTTTTCCTAGAGGGTTAGCTCCCTTACAAGAATTATTTGATTTTAACGATGTGGCTAAGAAACCTAAAATTAAACCTACCGGAGCTGAAGTGGAAGATCGTAATATAGGAACTAAAGAAGAGCCCAAAATAGTTAAATTGTCCAAATCTTTTCCTTTTGCGGAAAAACAGAAGTACATCGAGCTTTTCAAAGAATTCATAGATGTATTTGCCTGGCGTTATGAGGATTTAAAGTCCTATGACACTAGCATTATACAACATAAATATCCTATAAAAGAGGACTAGAAACCTTTTAAACAGAAACTTAGAAGAATCGACCCAATTCTTTTGCCCCTAGTTGAAAAAGAAGTTATAAAGCTATATTATGCCAAAATTATTGTACCATTGAGGTATTCCAAATGGGTATCAAATTTAGTCCCTACTAGGAAAAAGACTGGGGAAATTAGAATTTGTGTTGATTTTAGAAATCACAATAAAGTTTTCCTTAAAGACAACTATCCTTTGCCCAAAATGGACCATATCTTGTAGAAAGTGGTTGGATCTAGGAAAATTTCCTTGTTAGATGGATTTTCTGGTTACAATAAGTTTCTAGTATATCCAGAGGACCAAGAGAAAACAACGTTCACTACACCCTGGGGCAATTTCATGTATGTGAAAATGCCTTTCAGTGTAACGAATGTTGGTGCTACATTCCAAAGTGAAATGAATATTACCTTTGCGGATAGGATAGGTGGGTTTATAGTCATTTATTTAGATGATATCATTGTCTTTAAAAAAAAATGAGGAACATTTGCTTCACCCAAAGGAGAGTGTTTGAAAATGCAAGAAATATGGTATCTCTCTCAACGCTAAGAAAACAATGTTTGGTTTAGAAGAAGGTAAATTGCTAAGACACATCATCTTCGAAGATGGCATAATAATTGACCCTAGTAGAGTAGAAGAAATAATTAAAATATATCCCCCTAGGAACAAGAAAGAAGTCCAATCCTTTATTGGAAAAATAAACTTCCTTCGGATATTTATCCCAAATTTGGATGAAATCTTAAGAACAATCAGTGACATGTTTAAAAGGGATGAAAAAATCAAATGGAATAATGATGCAAAGGATTATTTCAATAAAGTAAAGAATGCATTAACAACTGCATCCATTATAATAAGTTCTGACTTTACAAAAGATTTCATGATATTTTATTTTGCATCTAATCATACCATAACAATTGTTTTATTGCATAAATATATTGCAGGTCATGAACAACCAATTTCCTTTTTCAGAAGAGCATTGAGAGATGCATCGTTGAAATACAATATCATGGAAAACCAGGCATTTTCACTGGTTAAAGCACAAGAATATTTCAGGGTTTACATCTTACACTCGCATATTATTGCATTTTTTCCTAATGCTATTGTAAAAGATATTTTTACACAAACTAATCCCGATGATAAAAGGGGAAAATGGATTGTTATTATTGTAGAATACGATCTTGAAATCAAGCCCACTAAATTGATCAAAGGTAAGGGATTAACAAAACTCATGGAAGAATATAATTTCCATGCACTTGATATAAATTTCATAGCCGAACTTAATGAACATGAAGAGCATGCAACTCCACAGGTATCAGAGGCCTTTGCTACCTCTCCATGGTATGAAGACATTGTCTTTGTATTGCAAAATTTACAAGCTCCTCCAGGTTTGACTAAAACTAAAGCTAGATTTTTAAAATTGAAAGCTATGAGATTTTGTATTTTGGATAGTAATATGTATTGGAAAGATGCAGGAGGAATCCTACTTAACTGTATACTAAAAGATGAAGCAGATAAAGTTATGCAGGAGTTCCATGAACGAGATTGTGGAGAGCACTTGTACTGGAAGACTATTGCCAGCAAGATATTAAGGGTTGGTTTTTACTCACCAACCTTATTTGTATATATCAATAGGAAAGTAACCACATGTCATAAGTGACAAATATTTGAAGGAAAGAGAGTTATTACCTTTCCCCTTGAAGCCCATATCAGTTGAAACCCATTTCCAACAATGGGGTTTAGATTTCATTAGAGAAATTCATATGAGTTCCTGAGCTCAGCATAAATGGATCCTTACAACCACTGATTATTTCGCAAAATGGATTCAAGTTATATCTACAAGATAAGCCATAGATGGAGTGATCATTATGTTTTTGGAAGGTAACATTCTTTCTATATTTCGATGCCCTAACAAGATTATTATCGATAATGCAGTTGCATTCAAATCAAGGAAGATGGTGGATTTTTGCAACGAATACAACATAAAATTGGGTCACTCTAATTCCTATTACCCACAGAGAAATGGGTTAGCCGAGTCCTTCAATGAAAGTTTGATCAATATCTTTAAAAAGTTGATGCAAGATAACATAAAAACTTGGCATAACAAATTGATCAATACTTTGTGGGTTGATAGACTCACTACCAAAAAGTCTATAGGTATGTCTAAATTCCAATTAGTTTATGGGATAGATTCAGGGTTCCCCACCTCCCTATCTATCCATATTTTGAAATTAATGCAAGAATCACAAGTTGAGCCTAATGATATACAAGGGAGAATAGACCAAACCATACAATTTCTGCAATCAAGAGAAGAAGTTTACAATATGCCCCAAGTTATCAAAGAAAACATCAAGAAAATTTATGATAGGAGAAACAAAGCTGATGATTTTCAGATATAAGACATGGTATTAAAATGGGATTCAAGGAACGAGGACAAAGGTGAGCATGGTAAGTTTGATCATTTTTGGAAAGGACCATATAAAATTTATGCTTACAGAGGAAACAATGCATTTTTTCTGAAAGATATGTATAGAACAGAGCTGCTTGGTGGACTTGTCAATGGCAGAATGCTCAAACATTACTTTTCTCAAGGATAAATTACTTTTTCACTCAAAACATTGTAAATACAATTCAATTTTTTTTAACTGTCAGTGTGAGTGGCTTCCTTCAAAAAATTAAAGCCCGAGATGAAGGCCATAAGCTCCTGATGAGAGGCTGCCATATCTACAACTATAATAAATTAATTCAGATACATAATAAATACTGAAGACAATAGAACAAGGCTACTAAGCAACAAAATTCTTGACACCTCACAGAGAGGATGTCATCCCCAGTTGGAGCCACTGTTAGGGTCTTATGATTCATAGGATCAAATGATGATTGGCTATTTTCTTCCACTTGATGAATATTTTAAATAATATTGTATTCTGCAAATGATTTTTTTTTCCCATGGAAAAAATCGTAACTTTTTATTAAAAATAAAAAATTACATTCTTTACATACACCTATGCTGTGTATTCATTGTTTATATAAATTGCCTAGTTCTGCATCCCATTGGATGTCCATAAAGAATACTTTCGTGCATAGATATGTTTTTAAGAGAGTTTTGAGTACTACTCAAATCGCTGCAAATAAGTACTTATATATGTTATACAAAATAAAGATGTTGTTTTGTTATGTTGTGTCTTCTTCATTTTTATTTTTTTTGATTTTTGAGCCAAAGTATAAAAAAAACAAAGTGTTGGCCAATGCTTATCTAAGCACTAATCATCGAAGGGCATGTGGTAGTAGCTAAGGTGTTCGTGGGCCTTATATTAATTTACCATCCAAGGGCCCTGATCCCGGATCACGACCTCCTTCAAGAGGGCGTCTGTTTCCTGGTTACGTTCCCTGTAGACATGTGAGCATTGAAAAGAATTAAAAACCTGCTTCAAATGGTGAATTTCCTCAATAAAAGTAGTGAGAGTCACATTTCGGCACTGTTGAGTTCCATTGGTACAATTTATTACGATTTTTGAGTATCCAAAGATGTGTATATGTGTGCATTGCTTTTGGATTGCAAAGTGGAGGAGCCACATGCAAGCTTGAACTTCTGCCAGATTTTTTGTACTAGCACCTAAACCAATTTGGACCTCAAAACGATGAGTCGAATTCATATGTAAAATAAAACCATAGTCACTATGTTGACCTTGATTTTGGGAGGCCCCGTCGAAATATCCCCAGGGATTATTGTAGTTTGGCGTTTCAGGTATTATCACTCGGGTGGCAGTACCATGTTTTGTCTGGGGAAAATGGCCAAGGATCACCAGGCACTTGGATGCAACCCTTTCCAGTGTCGAGACCTTGTATTCTGGAAATGATTTACAAAACAGAAAAATAAAATAAAATAAAAAAATAAATATATATATAGAGGTTATAAAAAATGTATATGAGAAAAAGAAAAATAGAATAAAAAGGAAAAATGAAGAAACCCCAAAAAAATATAGGAGTGAGCGAGCCTAAATTCCACTAAAGAAATAAAATGCATCAGTTCATATTTAGAAATTTAGAATAAATGTGTTGCTAGCCAAAATGCCACATTACAAATAGGATAAGTAGAAATAGCTAGTCTAATCACATTGGTTAATCATGATTAGGCTGTAATAAAATAGATTAGGTTACTGAATAAATCAATCACACAACTTAATTGTGATTGAGCTAGGTTAGTGAAGTTAATCACACCATTTAATCATGGTTAACTTACAAAGAAAGGATCAAAAAATGATTTGATAATTCAAATGCAACATTAGTGAATTTATAAGTAGTTTTTAGGAGGTTATTATGCTTAGATTAGATTAATCGCACTTTAGCGCATGTAGTAAAGTTGGCAATATAAATTTTATGCTAGATCTTCCCCCGCCAGGATCAAAGGCAGGGGAGCATTTTCGCCGCCGCACCAACCCCCCCCCCCCGGAGCTCCATCGCGCTTTGCTCGTGGGGGGGGGGTGGGTGTGTCAAACAGGGTTAGACCCACTACTTTACTTGTCACCCTCATAGTGTTTCGCAACACCCCACCCATCGAAAAGACCTCCAGTATTGATCGGTCGCCCCTCAACCAATGCCCATCCGCCACGACACCCCTCCTAACCCCACCATCATTTCACTTAGTGTCTGCCAACTCAACCTCGCGGACCCCACTCCCACTACCTTCCCTTTCGTTTGATTTTTCCCGAGAATTTGTCTCACTCCCAATCAGAGAATGCCATATGGCACTCCCCTGCCTACATCAGCAATCCGTTACAAAAATTAATTATTCCCGCTCCCACTGCAATGGGCCCGCTCTTGGCTAATGGTAAAAATGTAACAGTAATTTAAAAAATTGTGTTAGTTTTTAGGCTTATGTGGTTATCATTTGTAACAGAGATTCTCGGATTATCCACAGTGTAAAAAGAATCATGTCGATGTTTTGAATCCCAATGGGGATCCATCTTCAGGACCAGTTGCTGAATGATGAAATATTGAAAGAAGAACAAGAACAGGAATTTAAAAAAAAAGAAAAAAAAGAAAAAAAGATGACCTAATTGATTTAGTTAATTTTATATAATAAATATTATTGTTAATAATTATTTATTTACAAAAAACCTTAAAATAATTTTACTAATATTAATTATTATAGAATTATTCCAGTAATAATCACATGTAAAAGAACATTGTCGACGCGTTTCGAACCAACCAGTGTCGTTCATCATCAAGATGATGAAGTCCTGATGATGAAACACACTGGTTGGTTCGAAACGCGTCGACAAATTTCTTTTACATGTGAATATTATCGGAAGAATTCTATAATACACAATGGATGACAGAAGCCAAAATTATAATAATATTAATTATGTTTAATTCAATTATAATATTTTTATTAATTATGTTTGTTTAAAACTGAAATGGTTAAGGTTTTTTATTTAATAGAGAAATCACGTTGGGTCGAGGCCAAAACTACCATCAATACAAGACTACTGACAAGATTCCTAGTACAAGATGGACAACCATTCACGGGACAAAAATTGTGAAGGATTTTTGTCGTTTATGTTGAAATCACCATGAGAGAGAAGGCAACCTTTGTTTGCATAGTTGTCAGCTTCTTTTTTTTAGTCTCTGAGAATGTGAAAGCATTTGAAAGAAGAGAATTCCAATAAAATGTATTTCAGCCTGTGGAAGATCTTATTTAGGACAGCATCATTGAATTGGTCTTTCGAATGTAAATTTTTTATCAAAATTTCAGAATCTCCAAAGGCTTGTAGTTCTCTGATACCTTTCTCTCGGGCGATTTGACAAGCTTTTAACATACCCAGGATTTCTTCTTGGTTGTTTGTTCGCTGCCCTAGACCCCAGCTGAAACTTTTTCTTCTTGTGTCATCAGGTGAGTAAAGGATGCCTCCAACACCCGTTGTCCCGGGGTTTCCTTTGGAGGTGTTGAAGTTTGCAACAAGAAACAGTGAAGGAGGCATCCTGAAACATCATCCTTGATCCTAGTTGGAAAATAATCACCTAAACTAGGTGGGACCCACAGAGGCTATTTTTAGGTGTAACTCTATTTTTAGACATGGTGAGTATATTCTATATGTAGCAGGAGGCTATTTGTAGATGGTTCGTCAAATGTGAAAAATAGATGAAATTCTATTTTTAGAATATTGGGCGAAGTCTATTTATAGATCGTCGATCTAAAAATAGATGCATGTTGATTATTATTAGCCTGTGAATAATCGCACTCTAAACAACAACTTATTCTTTGAGCACTTTATTTCGCTGGAATGATTTGTCAAATCGTTGGCCGAAGGAATTACGCAATTCCTAAGTGGTTGGGGTTTACCGGAGTTCATGCATGGAGGACTCGCTAGAACTGAAGTGGGAAAGCATGGTAAAAAGGAAGAGTAGTTCATGGAGTTGTATTCAATTTAACTCAGTTAGACTCAGTTGAGCTAGTTGTATCTAATCTAACTGAATGATACACTAGTGAGAGTGGAGTGAATTAATTAGTTAATTAATTCACATATAATAACTCATTAATCAACTGAACAATACAGCAGTTAATTACAGTGCATGTCAGATCCAGTGGAGACCCAATGTAGAGATAGGTGAAAGGGCAAGATGGACTATTTGTTGTGACCATAGTGATGCATGAATTGCATCTATATATGCATTGCAGTTGCCAATGATAATAACGCAGTCAATGAGAGTGGGATTGCATCGAATTGGTCTTTGTAATCAGCTTGGATTGCGCAGTGGAGGTAGGCTATCAGGAGGCAGAAATCAGTGCATGGATTTGCATATTTCTTCATGATAGTGTGTGACGATTGTATTGTATTGAGAGCTTGATGTACTAAGATTTGTATGATATTGTTACATGGTCTCCATGATACATAATATATGATAGTTGGGGTTTTTAGCTTCAATCTTTCCCGTTAAACAACTGTGTTATGTGTGTTTTTATTGCTTCATGTGTTTTGCAATTGTTGATTAAATTTCCGCAAGAATTATAGTGGAAGGATTCTGTATTTAGAAAGAAGATAAATATTTTTAGATCAGGATAGTCTGGATATATACATGCATATTGTATATAATTTCTACATGGTATCAGAGTTGTGTTATAGATTTTCTACATGGAATGAGAGAAGGAATTTTTGGGCGCGCGAGTTTGCAAAGAATATCTGAAATCTTTGGTGAAATTTTTTCAGAAACACATAGCATATTTGTATTCCTTGCGAAAAAATACCCAAATTGAAAAAAAAAAATCGGTCAAATCGGAGCTCGGATGAGGGAGATATCATCTATTTAAATCAACCCTTTTGTTAGAAAATTTTGCGACGGCGGGACAATTACAATGTGCGCGAGCCAAGAATCTACATGCGCTGAGGTACAAAATGCATGCAAAGCTTTGAGGAGAAAAGCAGAGGTTAGTGACTTGGTGGTTGAGAGTGATCCTCTCAACATGTAGCCTGAGAAGCAGTCTCAAAAGGTTGTGGAGCAGCCACAACTGGAGATGCAGAAGAATCTTTATAGATTTGATGTAGATGGGATTTCTACGGAGCTTCCTACTATTGGCAAGTGCAAGAAAGACATGCAGTTGAAGCTTGAGAGGGAGCAGGATTTGCATGCAGGTAAGAGTGAACCACGGGATGTGGAGCAGCCACAAGATGAGGATCAGGGAGTGGGAGAAACCACTCATGTAGAGAAATTTCATGCCAGATGGGCAGAGGGAGTGCATGCAGCTATACCACCAGGTGAGAAGTGGGGCGACATGCATGAGTAATCCCAAGAGGAGATTTCTAGGCAGGATTCATTGAGATGGTGTGGATCTCATGAATTAAACCTGGCTACGAGGTGCCCATAGAGCAGCAGTAGCATGATCAATTGGATTGATGTAGGCAGATCAAAGTGACAATGTCAGATACTGGAGCGCAGTTCAGAGTTGACAGCAAGTGCAGAGTGCATGGGTGAAGAGTTCAACAGCCTAGTGGTTCCTGAAGACATGTGCAGTAATGAAGCAGAAGTCGAAGACTTTGATGACAGATGCATTATATTGATTCAGTTGTTTGGAGGCTATTCAGTTTCGGAAGTGTTGCAGCAAGAGTTGCAGAGCGGATGCATGGAGTTGCAGGGCGCTTGCAAAGGTTGTCGGGCGAATGCATGGAGTTGCATGTCGCATGCAAAGACAGTCCTTTCTTGTTGAGAGGGAGTGTTGAAGTTTGCAACAAGAAACAGTGAAGGAGGCATCCTGAAACATCATCCTTGATCCTAGTTGGAAAATAATCACCTAAACTAGGTGGGGCCCACACAGGCTATTTTTAGGTGTAACTCTATTTTTAGACATGGTGAGCATATTCTATATGTAGCAGGAGGCTATTTGTAGATGGTTCGTCAAATGTGAAAAATATATGAAATTCTATTTTTAGAATATTGGACGAAGTCTATTTATAGATCGTCGATCTAAAAATAGATGCATGTCGATTATTATTAGCCCTTAATAATAATCAGACTCTAAATAGCAACTTATTCTCTTGGAGAAGTTTATTTTAGTGAACAGATTTGTCAAATCAGTGGGCTGAAGGAATTACGCAATTCCTAAGGGTTTACTGGAGTTCATGAATGGAGGACTCAATTAGAATTGAAGTGGAAAAGTTATGACAGAGTTGGAAGAGTAGTTCATGGAGTTGTATTCAGTTTAACTCAGTTAGACTCAGTTGAGCTAGTTGTATCTAATCTAACTGAATGATACACTAGTGAGAGTGGAGTGAATTAATTAGTTAATTAATTCACAAATAATAACTCATTAATCAACTGAACAATACAGCAGTTAATTACAGTGCATGTCAGATCCAGTGGAGACCCAGTGCAGAGATAGGTGAAAGGGCAAGATGGACTATCTGTTGTGACCATAGTGATGCATGAATTGCATCTATATATACATTGGAGTTGCCAATGATAATAACCCAGACAATGAGAGTGGGATTGCATTGAATTGGTCTTTGTAATCAGCTTGGATTGCGCAGTGGAGGTAGGCTATCAGGAGGCAAAAATCAGTGCATGGATTTGCATATTTCTTCATGATAGTGTGCGACGATTGTATTGTAATGAGAGCTTGATGTACTAAGCTTTGTATGAGATTGTTACATAATCTCCATGATACATAATATATGATAGTTGGGGTTTTTAGCTTCAAGTTTTCCCGTTAAACAACTGTGTTATGTGTGTTTTTATTGCTTCATGTGTTTTGCAATTGTTGATTAAATTTCCGCAAGAATTATAGTGGAAGGATTCTGTATTTAGCAAGAAGATAAATATTGTTAGATCACTAGAGTCCGGATATATACTTGCATATTGTATATAATTTCTATAGGAGGCTCCATCAAAGAAGATCGTTGCTTTACCCTTCTTCCTCCACCAGCTTTGAAATATTTCGTCTGTGTCCCTTAACCTCCACTCGGGATTGGATGGGGGTTTCACTGCGCTTTGAATCTTGTGCTGGAAGATGAAGGTCCCAAACCATTTATTTTCTTCAGGGAGTAGAGTGGTGTCGGGTTTTTGAGGGTTTGATTTCTCATAGTTTCAAAGAGAAGAGCTTTGGCTTTGGCAACTACAGTGGAGGAGGGCCAAGAAGAGTTGTTGAAGATCTGGTCATTCCTCGCAAGCCATATTTTCCAATAGACGTACTTGGAGATGTTGTGCCAAACCCGGGCCCAAAGGACCTTGCTGGAGATTTTATTAATTATGTTTAACTCAATTATAATATTTTAGTAATTATGTTTAATTCAATTATAATATTTTTTAATTATTACAAAATTTTATTAGCATGTGTTAATAAATTTATTTTAATTTTAGAAAAATAATTATAATGTTTTTAATTTTATTAAAAGGGTTAAATGATAGGTTTAATTATTGGATTTAATACCCTATTAAAATAATAATTTATTACTTTCTTATAAATAAATAAATAAAAAAAAATTATTATTATTAATCGTTGTCTAATAATAATAGTTATTAATAATATCTGTTTATTATTAAAAAATAACATTTTTTTTTAATAATAATTACTAAATAATAATAATGATTAGTAATGATTATTAATAATAAAAATTTGTTATTTTTTTAATTATAAACAGCTATTATTAATAACTATTATTATTAAACAACAATTAATAATAAAAACAAATTTAAGAAAGTAATAAATTATTATTTTAATAGTGTAATAATCCAATAATTAGACCTATGATTTAACCCTTTTAATAAAATTAAAAACATTATAATTATTTTGCTTAAATTAAAATAAATTTATTAACACATATGCTAATAAAAAAATTAATAATTAAAAAATATTATAATTGAATTAAACATAATTAATATTAGTAAAATTATTTTAAGGTTTTTTGTAAATAAATAATCATTAACAATAATTATTATTACATAAAATTAACTAAATCAATTAGGTCGGCTTTTTTTCTGTTCGTTTTTCCCTATTTATTCCTAGTCTTGTTCTTCTTTCAATCTTTCATCATTCAACAATTGGTCCTGAAGATAGATCCCCATTGGGATTCGAAACGTTGACATGATTCTTTTTACACCGTGGATAATCCGAGAATCTGTGTTACAATTTTAAAAAATTACTCTATTAAAAATTGTTAAGCCATAAAACATTCTTTCCTCGCTATTTTGCACGACTAGCGGAATTTCACTATCTTTCACTCGGTCACAACGTCTAGTAAATTTCCCGATGACAATTATCTGATTGCCATCAGAGACCCCCACCTCAGTATCCATAAGATAGTTTCCTGATCCAAGTCTGTCAACCACCAGATTTACCCATGATATTTTACTTTTGTGATGTATTAGAATTACATTTTATCAAAGCATTAATGGACACATATGCATATATAATTAAGAGGAAACATGTCAACAATCACACAACAAAACGCAGGACGTTTAATAACGTAGTTCATCTAGTGTGGACTACGTCTCCGAGCCTCGGTGTCTCGATGGTGTTGGTCGCTTCATTTGGTGTTGGAAATGGGGATGATGTACATGGACATTGTTTACTTGTCATACAAGGAAATGTGCCCTCAACATGAGTGGAAAAGTCTCTCCAAGAGACGTTCCGCTACAAGGAACTCGCACTCATAACAAACCTCCTATCAGCATGACAACCTCACACATGGTGACAAAGAGTATCCTGCCATCAAGCAACAAAGGGATCTCAAAGCATAAATGACCATCCATGATGAATACATATCACATGACATAAACATCAAGATTATGCATCATACATCAAGCAGGAATCGACTCGACATAAAATATCTCACAACAATAATCAATGGAGTACATGGAAAAAACACTTCATATACCTCAACTCTGACGTTGACTGAAGAATAGAATGCTCAATTTCTAGATCTGAATGTACCATCGAAGTCGTGCCATCGAATGGCATGAAATCGACTATCCACACGTTGAAATCCGACACTGTCATTCCAATCTGGAAAATGGACGAAAAATTGAGACCTCTGTTGCAGAAACTGACATTGTCATCAGATTCCTGTCGCCAAGAGGTGTAAAATTCATATGAAATTTGTCCACTTTGGACACCGGACAATCCTAGCCCCTCTGAAAATGTGGATCAGATCATGGTTCCACTGCCTCCCTGAATGGCTCAGGGTTCTACCTGCAATATAAAAAAATATCCTGCCTCAAACTCCGTGATCATCCTTTGTTCCTAGTCTCCTGGGTGCACTGGAGAAAATGAGTGTTTATGTAACATGGACGGCGAATATTCCAAAGGACATCTCGTGCGTTGTTGGAGGCAGAGGCGAATAGAGTGGAGGTGGGTCAGGTTCGAATCTCGCCCACTCCAAAATAGAATGCATTAGTTTTTAAAACACGACATTTAACATTTTTCAGTTTGAATGTTTGTTATGGGGTTTGAAATATTTAAATATGGGCGCATTGTATTAAATATGGTTGGCGCGTTGTATGTGGAGCTGCCGAGTGGGCGGGTCCGGTCCGATGGCTGTGGGTTCAACTCCCACTAGCTCTGGTCGTTCTGTTATATGTGACGAGGGGGTGATGTGCGTCGGATCCACCGGAGGTGGCTGACCCACCCACGTGACTATCTTGATTTATACGACGGTTATTAAGGTTTGGGTGTGGGTTCTGCCAGGGGTGGCGGGGTTGATAGCCTGCCCCCCAACAAATTTTTAATTTTGATATTTGTTGTAACAATAATGAAATGTGGATCCATGGGGGTGGCGAGGATCATGGCCCACCACCCTTTTTTATTAATTTTTTCGTTATTGTAACAAAATTGGATGTTTTTAAACTTAACGAAAATAAGGGTCATTGGGAAAATTAATGAGGCCACACTTTCGCATGTTTTCGAGGGCTGGGTTCCCTACTGATTGACGGTGAATTTGTGGGACACTTAAACCTGGCCCACTGCCCAACTTTGACCAAAACTTTGACTCACTCTAACTTCTCCATAGGGCTTGGGTTGGAGATCCGTTCACACCGTTGGAATCAGAGCGACAAGTAATTCAACCTGAACCTGGTTTGAGGCCATCCGACAATTCTAAATTTTGACCTATCATCAACCCTCTTGGTCTCCTGAGGGTGTCTGGAGCCACCTGGACCAATCCTCCCCACCGAGGAGCTTTTGGTCCACCAAAATCATGAACATAATCTGTAACTTCTTTGTACCTTGTCTGCACCACTCATGTCCTAAAAGGTCACCCTTCATTCTCCTTCATCTTTGTCCTTCAAAGCCATAAGTGATGAGCCGACACCTGCATCCTCTACAAACCTGTAGTACAATATCTTGCAAATTACATGCTTACTAAGTGACCAATCTATGACCCAAGCATCCCATACTTGCCACAAGTTTATAACACGTACTTGGTGGTCAAGTTTATATTAAGATGGAATCAATACCCTAGCTATCAATACAAGGCCAAAATATCCTTGTTGCTTCATAAGTGATGGAAAACACATCATCACTTTTACATTTTAAATTGCAACACATGATATACAATTGTGGCCCATAAATCTAGAAAAACCATTTCTTACTCAACAGAGTGAACCACGATGAATGTGGTGGATTTTCTTGTTAAAAATTTTCACTGACTGGTTCTTGCACTGACGCTTTTTCCTTAAGGCATTGCTCTCGATGGAGCCTCCAACATGTGGCTCTTTTATGGCCACTTCTGTCGCAATGACTGCAATGGGTCTTCTTCCTCCAGACCTGCTTTACCTTCTTCTTTTCCTACTGTGGAGAAGGCATGTCATGCCCCATCCTCTTTTGTGTTGCCATTATTTTGCAACACTCAAAGAAGACATGATTATGTAATACACAAAAACTACATGTTTTTCGACACCATGATTTATGTTCATTGTTAGCAACATGCTTGTAATCAAAATGAACACTATAATACCAAGACTTGTTATACCTTTCTCGATTTTCTCTGGTGCGATCATGGTGAAGAGCTTGTCTCGGATCTTTCATTGCCATGTGCGCTTTCATAGGATGATGGTGATGTGTTCCAATCATTCTTTTTCCCTAATGGTTTCAACCATCCATTGTGAGCTTCTGGCACCTTCGAGCATTGTCTTTCAGTGTACCCCAATCCTGCTAATCGTGGTCTCTACACGACTTCCAATGGATGAATCATGCCTTGCCCATTAATGCCAAGTCCTTCTCCCTTATATCCCATCTTGGTGAGGAGTCACATGCCAGTTCCTGTAATGGGTATCTCCACATTTCCTGCATAAATTATAGCATGTGAAGATGAAACTGAAAAAACATCAACATTGTTTCCCTCAGATGTCGATGCAAAAACAGTTGATGATGGCTGCTTCAAGCCTTTGTCACACTTCAATTCCTCCAAAGCCTATTATGCGGCTCGTAGTTTAAGTTGCAGTGTCTGCTTATCCTCTTTATCTTCTTGTAGAAGCCTCCTTAATTCAGCGTCTTTTGCTTGAAGGCTCTGGTCGTTGCACTTCTATTCTTCCAAGGCTACCTCTGCATCTTGCAACTAAAGGTACACTTTCTTCTTATCCTCTTTCTCTTCTAATAGAAGCACTTTCAATTCAACGTTATCTGCTTGAAGGCTATAGTTGATCTCCTCATTTGAATGATGAGAATACGATGAGGGCGAGGACCATTCACTGCAAGATGTGGATGAAGCATCGCTTTCTGCTTCTTCTTTATCCCATTTCCATAAGTTGCATACATCATGTCCACCATATTGGACATCCTGAGCATGGCCTCGTACATGTCTTTTCCATCCTCTATTGTTGCACGTTTAATTGTTGTTCACGCTCGCAATTCGCATAAGCAAGAAGACCGCTCTGATACCACTTGATCTGGGTCCTTCAGCCACCAGATTTACCATGATATTTTACTTTTGTTATGTATTAGAATTGCATTTTATCAAAGAATTAATGGACACATATGCATATATAATTAAGAGGAAAACATGTCAACAATCACACAACAAAACACAAGACATTTAATAACGAAGTTCATCCAATGTGGACTACGTCTCCGGGCCTCGATGTCTTGATGGTGTTGGCCGCTTCATTTGGTGCTGGAAATGGTGATGATGTACATGGACGATGTTTACTTGTCATACAAGGAAATGTGCCCTCAACATGATTGGAAAAATATCTCCACGAGACGTTCCGCTACAAGGAACTCGCACTCATAACAAACCTCCTATCAGCATGACAACCTCACACATGGTGACAACGAGTATCCCGCCATCAAGAAAACAAAGGGATCTCAGAACATAAATGACCATCCATGATGAATACATGTCACTTGACATAAACATCAAGATTATGCATCATACATCAAACAGGAATCGACACGACATAAAACATCTCACAACAATAATCAATGAATTACATGGAAACAACAGTTCATATACCTCAACTATGAAGTTGAATGAATAATAGAATGCTTAGTTGTTGGATCTGAATGCATAATCGAATTTGTGGCGTCGAATGGCATGAAATCGACTGTCCATGCGCTGAAATCTGACACTGTCATTCCAATCTGGAAAATGTCCAAAAAATCGAGACCTCTATTACAAAAACTGACATCGTCATCAGATTCACGTTGCCGAGAAGTGTAAAATTCATATAAAATTTGTCCAATTTGGACACCAGACAATTCTGGCCCCTCTAAAAATGTGACTCAGATCATGGTTCAAATGCCTCCCTGAATGGCTCAGCGTTCCACCTGCAATAAAAAATAATATCCTACCTCTAACTTCGCACTCCTCCTTCATTCCTGGTCCCTTGGGCACACTGGAGAAAATGAGTGTTTATATAACGTGGACGACGAATATTCCAAAGGACAACTTGTGGGTTGTTGGATAAGGAGGCGAATAAAGTGCAGGTGGGTCAGGTTCAAACCCCGTCCACTCTAAAATAGCATGCATTGGTTTTTAAAATGCGACATTTAACATTTTTTTCGATTTGAATGTTTGTTATCGGGTTTGAAATATTTAAATATGGGTGTGTTGTATTAAATATGGTTAGCGCGTTGTATGTGGAGCCCCGCGTGGGCAGGGCCAGTCCACCGGCCGTGGGTTCAACTCCCACCGGCTTCGGTCGTTGTGTTATATGTGACGAGGGGGTGGCGTGGGATGGGTCCACCGGAGGTGGCTTGCCCACCTACATGATTGTCTTAATTTATATAATGATTATTCAGGTTTGGGTGTGGGTTCCAGCGGGGGTGGCAGGGTTGACAACCTGCCCCCCAACAAATTTTTAATTTTGATATTTTTCGTAACAATAATGAAACGTGGATCTATGGGGATGATGGGCGTCATGGCCCGCCACCCTTTTTTTTTTTTTATTATAAAAATATTGGTTGTTTTTTAACTTAACAAAAATAAGGGTCATTGGGCAAATTAACGAGGCCACAATTTCACCCATTTTTGGGAGTTGGGTTCCTTGCCAATTGACGGTGAATTTGTGGGACACTTAAACCTGGCCCACTGCCCAAATTTCGCCAAAACTTTGACTCACTCTAACTTCTCCATACGGGCTCGAATTGGAGGTCCATTCATACCGTTGGAATCAAGGTGACGAGTACTTCAACCTGAACCTAGTTCGAGAACAATTCGACCACTTTGAATTTTTACCTATCATCAGCCCTCTTGGTCTCTTGAGGGTGTTTGGAGCCACCTAGATTAATCCTCCCCACTGAGGAGCTTTTGGTCCACAAAAAGCATGAACATAATTTGTAATTGAATTGTACATTGTCTGCACCACACGTGTTCTGAAAGGTCACCCTTCATTCTCCTTCACCTTTTTCCTTCAGAGCCATAAGCAATGAGCTGACACCTACATCCTCTGCAAAGTTGTAGTACAATATCTTGCAAAGTACATTCTTACTAAGTGACCAATATATGACCCAACCATCCCATACTTGCCATGAGTTTATAACACATACTCAATGGTCAAGCTTACATTAAAATGGAATCAATACCCCAGCTATCAATAAAAGGCCAAAATATCATTGTTGCTTCATGACTGAAGGAAAACACATCATCAATTTTACATTCTAAATTGCAACACATGATTTACAATTGTGTCCTATACATCTAGAAAAACCATTTCTTACTCAACAGAGTGAACCATGATGAATGTGGTGGATTTGCCTTATGAACATTTTCACTAACTAGTTCCTGCACTGACACTTTGTCCTTAAGGCGTTGCTCTCGATGGATCCTCCAACACGTGGCTCTTTGATGGCCACTTCTGTCGTAATGAATGCAATGGGTCTTCTTCCTCCAAACCTGCTTTGTCTTCTTCTTTTCCTGCTTTGGAGAAAGCATGTCATGCCTCATCCTCTTTTGTGTTTCCATTATTTTCCAACACTTAACAAAGACATGATTATGTAATCCACAAAAATTACATGATTTTTGACGCCATGATTTATGTTCATTATTAGCAACATGCTTGTAATCAAAATGAACATTAGAATACTGAGACTTGTTATACCTTTCTCTGTTGTCTCTGGTGCGATCATGGTGACGAGAACTTGTATCTGCTCTTTCATTTCCATGTGCGTTGTCATAGGATGATGGTGACATGTTCCCATCATTCTCTTTCTCGAGTGGTTTCAACCATGCATTGGGAGCTTCTGGCACCTTTGAGCATTGTCCTTTAGTGTACACCAAACTTTCTAATCGAGGTCTTTGCATGACCTCCAATGGCCGAATCATGCTTTGGCCATTAATGTCAAGTCCTCCTCCCTTATATCCCATCTTGGTGAGGAGTCACATGTCAGTTCCTGTAATGGGTATCTCCACATTTCCCATAGAAATGATAGATTGTGAAGATGAAACTGAAGAAACATCAACATTGTTTACCTCACATGTCGATGATGGTTGCTTCAAGCCTTTGTCGTGCTTCAATTCCTCCAAAGCCTCTTTTGCGGCTCATAGCTGAAGCTGCAATCTCTGGTTATCCTCTTTCTCCTCTTCTAGAAGCCTCCTTAATTCAACGTTCTTTGCCTGAAGGCTCTGGTTGTTGCACTTCAATTCTTCCAAGGTTGCCTCTGCAGCTTGCAAATGAAGCTGCACTTTCTTCTTATCTTCTTTCTCTTCTCCTAGAAGAACTTTCAATTCAACATTATCTGCGTGAAGGCTATAGTTGATCTCCTCATTTGAATGATGATAATATGATGAGGGCGATGAACATTCATTGCAAGATGTGGATGAAGCATCGCTTTCTGCTTCATCTTTATCTCGTTTCTCGTAAGCTGCATACATCATATCCACCATCTTGGACATCCTAAGCATCGCCTCGTACATGTCTTTTCCATCCTCCATTGTTGCATGTTTAATCGTTGTTCATGCTCGCAATTTGCAGCAGCAAGAAGACCCCTCTGATACCACTTGATCCGTGACCGTCAGCCATCGGATTTTACCATGATCTTTTACTTCCATGATGTATTAGAATTACATTTTATCAAAGTATTAATGGACACATATGCAGATATAATTAAGAGGAAAACAAGTCAAAAATCACACAACAAAATGCAAGACGTTTAATAACGGATTTCGTCCAATGTGGACTACGTCTTTGGGCCTCTGTGTCTCGATGGTGTTGGTCGCTTCATTTGGTGCTGGAAATGGTGATGATGTACATGGACGTTGCTTACTTGTCATACAAGGAAATGTGCCCTCAACATGAGTGGCAAAGTCTCTCCACGAGACATTCTGCTACAAAGAACTCGCACTCATAACAAACCTCCTATCAGCATGACAACCTCACGCATGGTGACAAAGAGTATCCCGCCATCAAGCAACAAAGGGATCTTAGAACATAAATGACCATCCATGATTAATACATATCACATGACATAAACATCAAGATTCTACATCATACATCAAGCAGGAATCGACACGACATAAAACACCTCACAACAATAATCAATGAAGTACATGGAAACAACACTTCATATACATCAAATCTGAAGTTGAATGAAGGATAGAATGCTCATTTGTTGGATCTAAATGCACCATCGAAGTCGTGGCGTCGAATGGCATGAAATCGATTGTCCAAACCCTGAAATCTGACATCGTCATTCCAATCTAGAAAATGGCTGAAAAATCGAGACCTTTGTTGCAAAAATTGACATTTTCATCAGATTCTCGTCACCGATAGGTGTAAAATTCATATAAAATTTGTCCAATTTGGACATTGGACAACTCTAGCCCCTCTGAAAATGTGGCTCAAATCATGGTTCCAATGCCTCCCTGAATGGCTCAGGGTTCCAACTACAATAAAAAAATAATATCCTTCCTCGAACTCCGTGCTCCTCCTTCGTTCCTGGTCGCCTAGGCGCACTAGAGAAAATGAGTGTTTATATAACATGGACGACAGATATTCCAAAGGAAAAATCGTGGGTTGTTGGAGGCAAAGGCGATTAGAGTGGAGGTGGGTGAGGTTCAAATCCCACCCACTCTGAAATAACATGCATTAGTTTGTAAAACACGACCTTTAACATTTTTTAGTTTGAATGTTTGTTATGGGGCTTGAAATATTTAAATATGGACATGTTGTGTTAAATATGGTTGGCGCGTTGTATGTGGAGCCGTCGTGTGGGTGGGGCCGGTCTGCCAACCGTGGGTTCAACTCCCACCGACTTTGGTCGTTGTGTTATATGTGATGAGGGATGGCATGGGCTGGGTCCACCGGAGGTGGCCCGCCCACCACATGACTGTCTTGATTTATACGACGGTTATTAAGGTTTGGGTGTGGGTTCCAGCGGGGGTGGCAGGATTGACAGCCTGTCCCCCAACAAATTTTTTATTTTGATATTTGTTGTAACAATAATGAAATGTGGATCCGTGGGGGTGGCAGGGGTCATGGCCTGCCACCCTTTTTTTATTATTTTTCTTGTTATTATAACAAAATTAGTTGTTTTTAAACTTAACAAAAATAAGGGTCATTGGGAAAATTAACGAGGCCACAATTTCACCCATTTTCGGGAGCTGCGTTCCAAGCCGGTTGATGGTGAATTTGTGGGGCACTTAAACCTAGCCCACTGCCCAACTTTGACCAAAACTTTGACTCGCTCTAACTTCTCCATACGGGCTCGAATTGGAGATCCGTTCTCACTGTTGGAATCAGGGTGACGAGTACTTCAACCTTGACCTGGTTCGAGAGCCATCCGACCACTTTGAATTTTGAACCATGATCAACACTCTTGGTCTCCTAACAATGTCTAGAGCCACCTAGATCAATCCTGCCCACTAAGAAGCTTTTTTTCCACCAAAATCATGAACATAATCTGTAACTACTTTGTACCTTGTCTGCACCACACGTGTCCACAAAGGTCACCCTTCATTCTCCTTCACCTTTGTCCTTCAGAGCCATAAGCGATGAGCCGACACCTACATCCTCTGCAAACCTATAGTACAATATATACATGCTTACTAAGTGACCAATATATGACCCAAGCATCCTATACTTACCATGAGTTTATAACACATACTTGGTGGTGAAGTTTACATTAAAATGGAATCAATACCCTAGCTATCAATACAAGGCCAAAATATCATTGTTGCTTCATAAGTGATGGAAAACACATCATCACTTTTACATTTTAAATTGCAACACATGATTTACAATTGTGGCCCATACATATAGAAAAACCATTTCTTACTCAACAGAGCAAACCATGATGAATGTGGTGGATTTGCTTGTTGAACATTTTCACTGACTGGTTCCTGCACTGACACTTTGTCCTTAAGGCACTGCTTTGGATGGAGCCTCCAACACGTGGCTCTTTGATGACCACTTCTGTCACAATGACTGCAATGGGTCTTCTTTCTCCAGACCTGCTTTACCTTCTTCTTTTAGTGTTGTGGAGAAGGCATGTCACAACTCATTCTCTTTTGTGCTGCCATTATTTTCCAACACTCAACAAAGACATGATTATGTAATCCATAAAAACTACATGATTTTGACGCCATGATTTATGTTCATTGTTAGCAACATGCTTGTAATAAAAATGAACACTAGAATACTGAGACTTGTTAGACATTTCTCGGTTGTCTTTGGTGCGATCATGGTGACGAGAGCTTGTCTCGGCTCTTCCATTGCCATGTGCGCTTTCATAGGATGATGGTGACATGTTCCCATCATTCTCTTTCCCCGACGGTTTCAACCATGCATTGGGAGCTTCTAGCACCTTCAATCATTGTCCTTTAGTGTACCCCAAACCTGCTAATCGAGGTCTTTGCACGAACTCCAATGGCTGAATCATGCCTTGGAAATTAACGCCAAGTCCTCCTCCCTTATATCCCATTTTGGTGAGGAGTCGCTTGCCAGTTCCTGTAATGGGTATCTCCACATTTCCCATAGAAATGATAGCATGTGAAGATGAAACTGAAGAAACATCAACATTGTTTACCTTAGATGTCGATGCAGAAACAGGTGATGATGGTTGCTTCAAGCCTTTGTCACGCTTCAGTTTCTCCAAAGCCTCTTCTACGACTCTTACCTGAAGCTATAGTCTCTGCTTATCCTCTTTCTATTCTTGTAGAAGCCTCCTTAATTCAGCGTACTTTTCTTGAAGGCTTTGATCGTTGAGATTCAATTCTTACAAGGTTGCCTTTGCGGCTTGCAACTGAAGCTGCACTTTCTTTTTATCCTCTTTCTCTTCTCGTTGAAGCACTTTGAATTCAACGTTATATGCTTGAAGGATATAGTTTATCTCCTCATTCGAATGATGAGAATACTATGAGGGTGAGGAACATTCACTGCAAGATGTGGATGAAGCATCACTTTCTGCTTATTATTTCTCCCGTTTCTCGTAAGCTGCATACATCATGTCCACCATATTGGACATCCTAAGCATGGCCTCGTACATGTCTTTGCCATCCTCCATTGTTGCACGTTCAATCGTTGTTCATGCTTGCAATTCACATCAGCAAGAAGACCGGTATGATACCACTTGATCTGAGTCTGTCCGCCACCGGATTTACCCATGATATTTTACTTCTGTGATATATTAGAATTCCATTTTATCAAAGCATTAATGGACACATATGCAGATATAATTAAGAGGAAAACATGTCAACAATCACACAATAAAGCGCAAGATGTTTAATAAGGGAGTTCGTCCAGTGTGGACAACGTCTCCGAGCCTCGGTGTCTTGATGGTGTTGGATGCTTCATTTGGTGCTGGAAATGGTGATGATGTACATGGACATTGTTTACTTGTCATACAAGGAAATGTGCCCTCAACATAAGTGACAAAGTCTCTCCACGAGATGTTCCGCTATAAGGAACTTGCACTCGTAACAAACCTCCTATCAGCATGACAACCTCACACATAGTGACAAAGAGTATCCCACCATCAAGGAACAAAGGGATCTTAGAACATAAATGATCATCCATGATGAATACATATCACATGAAATAAACATCAAGATTATGCATCATACATCAAGCAGGAATCGACATGACATAAAACATATCACAACTATAATCAATGAAGTACAAGGAAACAACACTTCATATACCTCAACCCTGAAGTTGAATGAAGAATAGAACGCTCAGTTGCTGGATTTGAATGCACCAAATAAGTTGTGGTGTCGAATGGCATGAAATCGACTGTCCACACGCTGAAATCTGACACCGTCATTCCAATATGGAAAATGACCGATAAATCGAGACCTCTGTTGCAGAAACTGACATCGTCATCAGATTCCCATCACCGAGAGGTGTAAAATTCATATAAAATTTTTCTATTTTGGACACCGGACAATTCTGGCCCCTCTGAAAATTTGGCTCAGATCATGGTTCCACTACCTCCCTAAATGGCTCAGGGTTCCACCTGCAATTAAAAATAAATAAAAATATATATTGCCTCGAACTCTGTGCTCCTCCTTCGTTGCTGGTCTCCTGGGTGCACTGGAGAAAATGAGTGTTTATATAACATGGAGCACAAATATTCTAAAGGAAAGCTCATGGGTTGTTGGAGACAGAGGCGAATAGAGTGGAGGTGGGTCGTATTCAAACCCCGCCCACTCCAAAATAGCATGCATTAGTTTTTAAAACGTGGCATTTAACATTTTTCGGTTTGAATGTTTGTTACGGGGTTTGAAATATTTAAACATGGGCGCGTTGTATCAGATATAATTGGCGCATTGTAGGTGGAGCCGCTGCTTGGGTAGGGCCAGTCCGTCGGCCGTGGGTTCAACTCCCACCGGCTTTGGCTGTTGTGTTATATGTGACGAGGAGGTGGTGTGGGCTGGGTCCACTGCAGGTGGCACAACCACCCAAATGACTGTCTTGATTTATACGATGATTATTAAGGTTTGGGTGTGGGTTTCAGCGGGGGTGGCGGGGTTGACAACCTGCCCCCCAACAAATTTGTAATTTTGATATATGTTGTAACAATAATGAAATGTGGATCCGTGGGGGTGGAGGGGGTCATGGCCCACTACCCCCTGTTTTTTTGTTATTATAAAAAAAATGGTTTTTTTTTAACTTAACGAAAATAAGGGTCATTGGGAAAATTAACGAGGCCACAATTTCCCATGTTTTCAGAAGCTACGTTCCCTGCCGGTTAACGGTGAATTTGTGGGACACTTAAACCTTGCCCACTGCCCAACTTTGACCAAAGATTTGACTTGCTCTAACTTCTCCATACGGGCTCGGATTGGAGATCCGTTTGCACCATTGGAATCAGGGTGACGAGTACTTCAACCTGAACCTAGTTCAATAGCCATCCACCACTTTGAATTTTGACCTATCATTAGCCTTCATGGTCTCTTGAGGGTGTCTGAAGCCACCTGGATCATTTCCCTTTCAAGTTAATTTTACAGTCTTCGTCCCTTTGTTCAATCTGATATTTGATTATGGCCCCAAAAGGTAAATCCCCAAAAAACAAAGGCAAGAATCCTGAAGAGAATCCAATGTTGTCCCCTCCCATAGACCTGGATCACTTGCCTTTAGTCGACCTGTGAAATAAATTTGTTCAGACCAATTGTTAATTCGACTTGTTCGAACTTCATAGTTGGTTAAAACATACATTTTTAGGTCAGTAGGATGAATTGGGCTCATGGGAGTCTTCCCTGCCCCAATTCATGTTCCCACAGACACATCAGTTCCCTAAGTTAATCTCATGGTGTCAGATTAGCTATGTGTCGTCCAAAAGAGAAATAGTGAGGCGCAATGGTGAAGTTCTGCTCACAATCATAGCCGAAGCCATTTCTCAATTGATCCAAGTACAAAAACCAGAATTTTCCAAGCCATTGTCAGTAGACTCCCTCACAAAGCTCTACAAAAATTTGACCTTCCCACAGAGAGCTAATATTTTTGAAATCTTTCTCGCCGAAGATGCCAAATTGCCCAAAACAAACCCTCCATACTCATCTTCTATGTTTGCTAAGGTAACCAAATAGATCATCGCCATCATCTCATATATCCCTGGTTACCACTCTAATCAGTGGGTTGAAGATGCCATTGTTGGATTCTTGTCAATTTTTACCACTGAGGAGAAACTTGTTATTTTTAATTACAATGAGTACATTGCAAATGCAACTCATAATTAATTCATTAAGTTTCCTACAAAGGGAGCTTTCAAATACTCTTTTTTTATAGTTTACTTGTTTATTTATTACCAGGCAGACAATTTTCCCTTTTCTTTGCAGAATAGGGATGAGCAAGGAAATGCTCAATCAATTATCCATTGGACCTCCTTGGTGAGGAAAGGCTCCACAAAGTTTACTTTCACAGATTATGTTGATAAGTTATTGTACACAATTATTTGTTTGTTAAAAAGTTATATGGAGTCTAGGATAAAGCAAATATTCAAAAGGTATTGCATCTTAGTGACCAGGTGAAGAAGGTGACTGGTATCTATACCAAAATTACACAAAGATCAAGATTTACGGGTGTGAGTTGCCACCTTACAAGCTGCCGAAATTTGTGCCCATGAGACTCTTCTCATTAGAGCACATTAGACAAATGATTCATATGGATGACTTGCATTTTATGGTAGCTAAAAAGAAGGCACAATTTAAAATCAAATCATGGGTTGGACCATTTGTGTGCAATACGAGAACAACTGGTAAAGAGGCGGATTTTCTTTTAAAGAAAATAAATTTCAAGTTGAGCTTTACTTGGTATTATGACCCTTTCAACCTAATTTAAAAGATGAGGGTGGAGCAAAGAACCACACCCTACACACACACTCCTCGACCATAGATACAACAATATATGAACAAAAATTAGTGGGAGGAGAACACACTATAGGAGGTTGAAGAACATATTATATCAACAACCACCTCTCAAAATCATACACCTCAAGAAATGTTGGAGAGAAGGATAAGAGAAGAATAATCTTCCCCATTGACATAAATTGGAGCTAAGGAGTTCCTAATATACAAGAAGAAACAAAAAACTAACTCTGAACCAGTTTTTCAGCAGGAGAACAAAGAGAAAGAAACAATTGTTATAACAGGTCCTCATGTGCCTACCAAGGATGATGACATCTTCATGGGATCTCCCTCTTCATAAACATCTAAAGAGCCTCCAGAAATACCACAAACAATTGACTTGGCTCAAGACAATGCTGAGCCTAGTATTTTTTCCAAGTTCAAGGCGATCAAACAAAAGAACGAGATGTTTAAAGCCACCACACATACACAGTTTTGGAAGCAGGCAACCACATCACAGCGCAGGCTCCTATCGACATTTGACATAGAGCAAGGAAAAATGCGAATTCCATTACTTGAGGCAAAAATGGCAGCCCCAAGGACATCAATAGATTACAAAGAACATGTATTTTCATTTGATGCAAAGCAAATCCATCCAATTGACCAAATGGAAATACATAAAGAAACCAATGAAATGACATATTCTGCACTAACTAGTACTGCCATTTCAGCTTCTAGATTGCAGGTATCAGTCAACAATACACAAACACATCTCAGGTTGGAGGAGATTTCATCCTTAGCCAAGGATACCAAGATCAAGTCACTGGAAGACTTCGCGATTAAATTGGGATATAATCCCAGTGATGTGAAGGCAATAGAGGAAATTGTGAAAATGAAAAAATGTTCATATAGCATCATTGAGGAAATAGCTAAAAATTCCCACCATGGAGGATCCACAAGATAAGGAAGTTGAAGAGATGGAAACGGAAAAAGAGGACATCAAGATAATAATTGAACAGAACAACCAAATCTGAGACATGTAAGTGGAGCTGGAGAAACTGATCCAAGAAAAAGAGCAGGCATCACAGTTGGGCATAGTTTCCCTCACAACAATCCCAATTTCAGTGGCCACAACCCTAGGAGCATCTACATCAACTTTAACACCAACACAAACAACAAATCCTACAAGTGATATAGTTAAAGCCATGGAAAATATGACCATTCAGGGGTAAGAATTTGCTAAGTTAAAAGATTAGCTCAAAACATTGTTAGAGAAAAAATTAAGAATTGATAATTCTTATGTTGCAGAGTTGCAGAAAACTCAACAGCTCTCTCTCAAAGTGGAAAAAATACAAAGTGAATCAGCAATGGCTCAAACTCTGTCACAAGCAAAAGAAAAAATATGGACAGAAATCAATGAAGTCGTCACAGAAATATGGCCTTCAATTCAGATTATTTTCGAGTAGCAAGAGTTAATACAAAGATCTAAAGAGACATTAAAACAAATCAAAACAGACTTGGGACAGAAACCCGGTGAAGCAACAACCATCATCAAACTCTTTAATTCCAAAAATAGAGAAGAATTACAGCAGCTGGGAATTCAAAACAGGACTGAAACTATTTTGGAAGTGAAGAGGAGCATACCAAAAGGAATCTTATGCTACAGTTGGAGAACAAATGTCAAAATTTGGAAACCAACATCCAAAGATTTCATAAGAAGATGCAGGTGTTGAACATGAAAGGATTACCAAGAATAATTGATGTGGGAGACAAGGTGATAAGCTTGAATGAGTACTAAGAAAAACTAGGCACTATTGCCCAAGACAAATAAACATTTGCAGGTATAAAAGGGCATATCATAGGGAAAGCATTCATGGAGGCCATTGAATTCGACTTGTTGATCAGACATGAGATCAAACATTTGTTCATCATCAAGCCTACATTTTAGAAATACACAGATGTGGACAAGACCTATAGAAAATTAATCAAAATTTCTATCCCAACTAAAGACAGATGGGAGAAACTCTGTGAATTACTAGAGTGAAACATTTATATTTGTTTATTTATTTATTATTATTATTTTTGTTTTATCTTTGACAGCAAGGCAAACAACGCAACATATTTCGAGGTCCACTCATCAAAAATCAACCTGAAAAAATAGAGCCACCAACCACATCAATTTCAACTTGCCTATTTTCTTTTTTTTTCTATTTTGGTAAATTGTTTTGATATTTTGTAAAAATATTGAGAGTTTCACTCAAGATATTTTGAGAATTTTTTGTATAAATACTTCAAAATTAGAAGTAATAGATGTTGGGACTTGTTTGAAGTAAAGGACTAGTATTGTAAAGCAGCTCACAGAGCCATCATTGATCAGATTTTCAATAATACAGTGCAATGATTACAATATTCTTGTGTCAATTTTATTGGTGAAGTGAATCTCTCTTTGTTAATTTGTTTTCTCTCAGTTATCATATGTGTTTCTAAAATTTGAATTATTCTAAGAAATTAAAGAACAAAATTTGTTTAAATGTACGCTTTGTCTTTGGCCTAAGAATAATTTTTATGTTTTCCACTGAAGATTAAAATCAAACTTCTTAATTTCTCTGTTTTTAATTGGATTTCTAAAAACTTTTCCTCTTCTCCACACCTCATATCTTAAAGGATCCAGTGAATTTTCCTACCTTGCCCTATAAGGTTAGCCTATTAACTATGTATTTGATCAATCCAAAACTCTTTTGACGCCATTTTCCCAATGGCCTATCTCACAGTTTCAACCCAACAACAAAAAATACCCAAACCTGAACTTAACAGCTAGCCTAATACATTCAGCCAAACAGAGCTAAATTATAAAGAGAGATCCCTCTCCGAAACTGGAAGGGCTAGATTCCCAGTTTCTAAAGTGGTTCTAAGGTTACCTCTGTGATTTTCTGTGCAACCTCAAAATGACAGAGTGATAACAAAAGGTAGGGGTTTGATTGATTAAATCATTGGGGTTCTTCCACTAAAGGATCCAAAGTGCTTCACAGTATAAATAACTTGTTATAAAATAGCTAAGTTCCCAATCTTTTATACTCTTAGTGTTATGCATCTATCTGGAATTGTTCAATTAAGAATAAAGTTTTACTCTATATAAATTATGAATAAATATTTAGCTTTAATTTTTAGTTAAGAAGCTCCAACAACGATCCTAAGACTCCCTTGGGTGGGGCCCACTCAAGGCTAATACAAACAAGAACCCTATGCTCTTGCCTATATTAGTTTGTTTCCATCCTTGCTCGCCAAATCTATTTATATTCTCATTCATCTTAAGATTGTCACATTCTTATTAGTTCTATTATTTACCATTTTGTTTGGTGTATTTCATTTTCACTGCTTAATAATATAGCTTTTGATTATAGTACATGATCCTATGGTTTTATGAGTTATTCATTTTAAATAGTTGTACATGCTAGTACTCTATTTAGCTTTTGTTAGTCAATGCATATGAAGTAACAAATTCTCTATACACCTTAATTCTTCATTTCACTTTAGCAATGATATTAGATGTTGTTTGAATTTGAGTAACTTGCATGAATGTTGGGTATGTGTTATATTATTTCCATTATTAGTCGCACGTGCGCGGGGGCGAAAGGCCCCCTATACATTGTGTCAGGTGCAGCAGGGTGCGAGGCAGTGTGCCAGGGAAAAAAAATTGGACCCTATTTTTCGGTTAGTGGACCCGCCCATGGTTTTGTGCATGGGTTTGCACATGGTTTTGGGGCAAGATGGTTTTCGGCCCTTGGTATTTTGTAGATCCGGTCAAGGGAAATACGGTTATGTTCTAATCCAGGGTTAATGGATTAGGGTTTATGAATGCTTCGACCTTTATATATATGTGTTGTAACGCTAAAAGGAATATAATGAAAAATCAAGCTTGTAGTCTCGATTTGGGATCCAGGGGAAAATCTCTGTGTATGTATTTTTTATGTTTTATTATGTCGCTATTGTTTATTTTCTATTTTTTAAGATTCGTTTGCAGATAATTTATGTACAGGGTTAAAACCTACAATGAAGAGGTCTTAAGAAGTGTCATTCCTCTATGATTATATTGAATGGAACCATGTTTATTTCTTTACGTTAGCACATGGGTAGTCAAGTACTTTACAATCACATCAAAATCTAGAGCATTTAGAACTCTTCAACCTCTAGTTTATTTGTGTGTTAGATATATATGGTTTGATACATAGTGCACAATGCCTTTGTAGTTTGTATACCCCCATCTTAATCAGTGGTTATCACTATAATTTTGTATCCCAACAATATTATTGCATATTATATCCATTCCTTTGCTTGAGATGGAGTTAGGTTATCTTTTGTTCCTCCTCGTATCCATTAGGATATGAGATGACTTAATGGTCACTGAACATCATAGCCAATCATTAGTGGCCAAGATTTGAGCCTTCAAGTTACCAACCACTCTCCCACCATGTCAAAATGTGATCTACAATTGTTAAGTAGGAAAAACAATTTATTTATGCTCCCCTTGTTTCATGCACACTAAAATAGACTTCCATTGCCTTTATTTGTGGGTATTGATCATAAATACTCATGATTAATGTATATGTTCACCTTTGATTTGAAAGGTGCCTTGATTTTGTTTCACTCTCTTTTCTCCAACTTTATTTTTCTCACTCTGGGCTTCCTTTCATGTTCACCCTCTTCATTTCAAGGCTCAACTCATGAGGTAACATTTATTCATTTTTCTTGGGTGCCATTATTGCAACCAAAGCGGAGATGTTCTTTTTCTTTTTCGATGTGATTATGACCACACAAGATGCATTCATAGACATTTGAGTCACATAAGTCTCTAAATTTTCTAGTCTAGCCTCAATCTCAATGTCTTCTTAGTGCTTTTACATAAGTGGATATTGATATTGTTTCTTCATTGTAACCACTATGATATCGAAGTCTTCCAAAATCAACTCCCCTTCTTTGTGTATCTTTTTTAGTCTTAAAAATTCAAATCCAAGTGATCCTTTTTTTTCCATCAAGAAAAATGGTTTGCTACCTATATGATATGTGAATTATAAAAAGTATTTTGTTAAACATCCCATGATGACGAATCTCTGCTAAACTTTACTATTTTATAATAAAAATTAGTGAATTATGATTCTTTTATAAAACTTTGAAAAATAAACAAGATAATGAAAAATGCACAACACATTCAACCATAATAAATTGATGCATATATTTACCTTAGAGAAACCCACTTTAGGGGGACTCCAACAATGGAATGGATTCGCTTGTGTTTTATTGATTCTTTTAACAAAAAGAAAATACATATACAATGTCTTTAATGAGCTGATAATATCATGCACGAGACTTTAATCTATTGTAACATCTACTTCCTTTATCTTGGTAGCAATATTGATCCAGAATAAGAATGAGTAATCAAACTCCAAGCTAGCTCCATTCCCTTTGTTGTTCTACTTCCAATAGTTGTCATTTCTAAAAAAATGACTAGGCTTTAATAGGAAACTCCATCTCAAAACATGTTATTCTTTATTGTTGAATCAACAACCAAAAGAGTGACAACCAAGAAATCCCTTTTCTTTCTAGTGGCAGACAATTTATAAATTAATTCATGGCTTTCTAAATTCCCTTTGTGTCTCTTCAATTGCCAAAAGGTTTGAACTTCCACATTCCCAAACATCTTATCCGCTCAAACAGGTGATTATTCGTCTTCATTTCTACGATCATATTTACCTTCATATTTGTTGTTCTGATCATCTTTATCTTCCTAAGTGTGATAACCCTTCATTCTCATGAGCATAGTCACCTTCATAATTGCAAGCACAATCCCTCTTTGTCTCCAAGAGCATGATCACCTTCATTTCCATGAGTACAATCACCTTTTTTCTTTGTAAGTGAAATCAAATTCATCTTTACGAGTGTGACCGCCCTTCATCTCCATGAGTTCCAGTACCTTCTTCTTCATGAGCATGATCACCCTTCATCTTCATAAGTGTAAGCATATTTTGTCTCCATGTTCACGATTGTCTTTGTCTCCATAGGCATAGTTAGGATTTGTCTTCAAGACCATGATTTCCCTTATCTTCACAAATGTGACTAGCCTTTATCATCATACTCAAGTCTATCTTCATTGACGTAATTAGACTTCATCTTCACGATCGTTTCTTCCTTCATTTCTGTGAACACAGTCTTATTCCCATTTAAGGTCACGATTGTGATTTTGCCCTTTTAAACATGAGGTAATTACTAATTCAATAAAACACTTTAACTCACTTCACCATTCCATTTTCTTAACATTACCCTCTTCAAATCATTCTCTTGATGAAGTAATTAGTAAATTTGTAGTTATTTAATTGGTTGATCCACATTTCAATTAATTTTTTAGGCTCGAGCGTGATTTTTCCAACTTCATCAAGCTTTGGAAAGATAGGTTGAACTAGGATATTGTCACCATTTATCTTTTAAGTAAGAAAAATGCAAAGATCACACGCACACATGAAGAAATCATCAATTCAGAAATGTAAATCCATATTGCCAACCATTTGCAACACCGTATGGGGACCACAATACTCGTGTGCTAATTTATTGTCCTTGTTTTGCTCATTAACAAACATCTATTTATATACTTGCAACCTAAAAAATACCCAAACCCCCACTTTTATTGCAATGTTGATTTGCTTGTTATTTCACAATGTTTTGTGCTATAACCAAGTTGCTCTTGCATAGTTGGAGAACCTCTTGTTGGTGCTTGACATAATCTTCCATAGCTTGAATCATGGGATTCTTTATACAAAATTTATCTCTTTAAATAGGGGAAAATCAATAGGTTCTAGTGAATTGACCATAAATTTCTTTGGAAGTTCCAATTTTCATGGATTTGTTGTAACCACCCCTCCCACATTTACCCAATTTCACTGCCCTATCATGGTAAACATGAGACAAAGAGTTATTGTGAAATGACCCGACCTCCAAGCTATAGTTAAGGAAGTGGAGCCTACAAAATGACCACAAACTGACAACTCACAACATCCCTTAGGGCTACAAGACACTAAGGGGCCAAAGAACCACCCTAGGTGACGAAACCCGGAGTTGGGGCTCTATTTCAATGACCTAAACTCCCAAATGCACCCTTGACACTGCCTGCATGAGGTTGAAGGCCTCCAACCACACTCACAAGCCTTGCTCCATGCAGTTGTGACCTAAATTGCTCAGTCAAGTGTATGTGGTACTGAGATCTGAGCCACAACTCCAAGCCAACCTCCAGACCCCTGCCCATAACTGCCTGAGACTTGTTAAAATGATAAATGACATAAGGAAAATGCCAAACATAAAAAAATTGAACAAGAAATTGACCTAACCAGGCCTAACCATGACAGTCAGTTCGTCAAACATATGGAGAATATGTAAGCTACATGTCATGAATGCATATATGATCATAGGGGTCTGAAACTTATATGAGAATCACCAAGAAGGTCTAATGCCCTCTCATAATAGCTGTAATAACATTTTATAGTCCACACATTCATCAACCATTCATACATTCATCAAAACATGTCAAGAGCCATAAGTAACATACATCACATAACTAGCATATAACTAACAAATAACCAACATAGAAACCATGGAAACTCAACCATAATAACACCAACATAATCGCTACAAATGTTCATAAATCAGAATAAGGAAATCATGTCTCATATTAACATAGGAAAATACCAACCAAGTCAGGGGCTTCCACATACCACCCGACCATAGCTTGGGATAAACCAATTCTCTCTTTTAGCCAATCACCCCCACGCCATATTTCAAGCATGAATGTGAGATGTCATGGAATAAACGAAGACAAAACCAAACTAGGGCTTCTGGAGTCCAAACCACCTCAACCCTCAGCCACAGTGATTCCACCTCCACGACCAAACATCACTAACACCAACCATATCGGTCTCTACCCAAAATTTTCAGGGTTCCAGGAACTAGTAACTCAACCCACAAAATTCCAAGACTCCAAAGCGTTTGTCCAACCCAACTCTAGGGACTAGTAACTTAACCCACGAAGGGCTCCAAAGCGTTTGTCCCAACCTATGCTCCAGGACTAGTAACTCAACCCAAGCTGTTCCAGGGCCTCCAACACGTTTGTTCCAACCCACAACCACAAAGAATTATGAGCATTAATAAAAAACAATCAAGTGGAAAAAACCCACAACACCATGACTATCCAAGAAATGGCAATGCAAGGCTTAAACCACTGTCAATCTAGGAAAATCCTCCATGTCAATGACAACACATAACTAGAAAATCACATGCTTATACCATGCATCCATAAATCAACAAGGAAATCACACATGCAACCTGTTACTTGCAAAGAAATTTGGTTGTAGTTTTTGATCCACCTGTTCTCTTGCATTTTCACGCTTTCCTTTGCCTTCTTTCTCCAAATACAATGTATGCCAAAGTGCTCCAAGGATGCTCCAAGAATACTCTAAGTGTGCAAGAGTATGAGAGAGTGAGAGAATGGAAGAGAGCTCAACCCAGAAACTATCAAAAGGCTGACAACTGATCCTCACTAGCCCTTTTATCATCGAGGCCTCTATTTTCTTCATTTTCCTTCATTTTTTCTTCAATTTCCCTCCCAAGAAAATTTGTGACCCTTCATCTCCCTTTTCTCCTATTTTCATAAATAAATGCCAATTAATGACACTTTGCTTTTGCCAATTTCCATAGTCATTTATTAAGCACCAAGGATACCCATCACTGTTTTACCCAACATTCAACTTGGAATATGTGTCCTATGACCTTGGTCTTATTTTTAGTTACATAGGAAATCAACCAGGGGCTATTACATTAGTGGGAGCTCGAAGAGGGCATATCAGAGAACATCTTATAAGAATATCATCAAGTGAAGATTAGATTTGACAACTGGCAAAAGCTTTATGTTTGACTAGCAATGCAGTCCCCAAAATCAAGGCTTTACGAGGGGTTCTCAGAGAGACCCCATTTTTTTTTGGAAGCAATAATATTTTTTAGGATAGAGATGTGTATCAATGGTTCTAAAAAAAACAATATTTAGCAAATAAAACTACAATTGGGAAGCATACACATAGAAGATATAGGTGGGGATTGAAACAACATGGGAAGGCCTATGAGCTCAATCCACGTAGTGCAATAAAGTTAGGTGGTTTGTTCGTCTCAAAGTTTTTCAAACGAAACAAAAACTCAAGTAAAGTATCATGAGAAACACATTGCATGTGAGCAACAATAGTAATGCAATGCGGTTTATCAAGTAACAAAGGAAGAAAAAAGCCCTTAAGTTAGGTCACGAGTGCAAAAGAAATACCAAGCACGTAGCTCTCACACCTCGCAAATCTAAAAGACCTAATCATAATCTCTAGAGGCATGTGACTAACAAAATACCCAAATAATAAGTTTTTTTTTTTTTTTTTTTCAAATTTTATTTATATAAATAACATATTCTATATCATATTCATAAACATACATATCAATTAGAATATCTTTAAAATAATTGTTGTCATTTCATAAAAAAAACCTCTAAATAAATTTTTAGAGACTACTTTGAAAAAACCATCATATTCACAAATTCTAATAATAAAACTATCATAAAAATTATTATAAATGAAAATGGATTGAACAAACCATCTTTAACCCACTTTAACTTTTAAGAAAACCATAAATAGTTTTCAAATTTGTCATTACATAAAACAATTAGCTAATAACAAACCTACACAAAGATAGAGTTGTTAGACAATCTCACCAAACCTTGCTCATCACTCACTATCCACTGATTTTAAAGTCTCCCTTCTCAAAAAGTATCCATGAAAACCACTCATAAGACACTGACATTTGGAGACCCTACTCTACTCATTCTCCTACGCTAATGATTAACGAGTCCCACATTTCTCTTTTCCGTTTCCCTCTTTTTACACGATTTAATACTTTGTCTATGCTACAATGCATCGAGAAATTTGATCTCGGTGGAAACAAACTTTAAATTTTGAGCCAGGCTTGATTCCGGAGCATTCACATACATATAACAAGAAAGAATCTATAATCGATATAAACTTTGTCGATCGTCTCCGCATCGACCTCATTTCCACCCGTTCTCTCTACTTCAAACGAATTTCTAACGCCCGTCAAAATTTCCCTCTTTTTTTCTCATCTCGTCGACAGGTAGTAGCTGAGGTCGAATCCTGCAATCCCCAACGGAGCTTAACCAACAGAGGAAGGAGGAATCATGCCTAGGGAGATAATCACCTTACAGGTGGGGCAATGTGGCAATCAGATCGGTATGGAGTTCTGGAAGCAGCTCTGCCTGGAGCACGGCATCAGCAAAGAAGGCATCCTCGAAGATTTCGCCACACAGGCATTTCCTTTTCTTAACCTAAATACCCCTGATCTCATTCCAATTTCCGTTTTACCTCGCAATTTTGCTTCAAGCACTCGGGCAATTTGGAATAAATCATTGATGACTCTACTGCCGACATCTCGAGTAAATGATGTCAGTAGACACTTGAATTTGTGAACTGAACTTATTTAGTGCAGTCTGCGAGCCGCCAGGTGCTGATTTTGGAAATCTTGTTTTCTTAAATTCCATCCTTTAACTATTAGTATTAACATAGATGTACATATATGCATTTTATGCAGTCGCCACAAGCACTAACTAAGCTTCAGAACAAGGCTGGTTACCTACCCAAAGCGTCCATTAACCCACTATCGCTCCCCTGGGCAAACACATACCATAAAGGCATATAAACTATCCAGATTCCGGAAAACAACACAATCAAATGGCCCAAAGCCCAGGAACAAACACAAGTCCAAAAGCGCCCGGCAACTGCAAGAAGAGGTCCAATAATGTGCCACTGATCATCAACTCCACTCGGGGTTGGCCCCCAATCAGTGTCATCAGGCTTTGGGTCAGTGATGATCAGTTTCCTGTCATCAGTGTGGGACCAAGGTGGTCTCTCCCACTCTGAAATAGCAACTACTAGTGCAGTGAACTTATCGTTCTGCTGAGATGGCAAGGGGCAGCTGTGCTTCCTGTTTTTCTCTTAGAGTTCTGCCAGCCTGTTCTTGAGGCCAACCCTCTGAATACCTAGACTTCCGACAATTAGCCCTTGTTATAACTTATTAGAGCTTCACTGCAATTTAAAGTACTCCGTGAAATTGTATAAGTGGTTTGCAAATCCATATGCATGCAGGTTTGTCACCACATTTTGAAATTTATTTCCAGCTGGCTAGTAGCCAAACAAACTGAATCTACACGCATTAAAATTGTGAGAGGAAGATCCATCATACTTGCATAACTAAATGTGTGCGCAAAGAGTTTCATTCATCTACCTTAATTTATCTTTGTTTGTCAAGCTGTAACCCTATTTATAGTTGATTTAATATAAATATTTAGCTGAACAAATAAAAGGTATGGCGAAATCAACATGGCTGCACAACAAGTTAACAAAACAAGAATCTCATCTAAGGTATTTCATATTTTTCTCTTTATGCCCCAGGTTGTACAACAAGCTTGGAACAACATAATATCACGTTTATTCAAAGGTCACTCAGGATCGTATAAAGAAACACTATACCCTTTCATTCAGAAAAGAATGTCAGTATAAGGAGAGGCAGTCCTATATATAACAACAACCTAACTTCATTTGAGACAACCTGTTTGTGATAGCTAATCCTTGCTGCAGTAGTGACTAGTCAAAGGATGATTTTTTGGGTTCCAATGGGCTTTTTGTAAGGTTTGAAAGCGTGAGAATCATTTGGCAACAAAAACCACTCATCGCCATCTTTTGTTTAATTTGTTTGCCATCCGAGAGGAAGCATCAAAGCATCTTTGAAAGGGAGCAACTGAGATAAGGAGTAGAGGTTTGGAAATTGTCCATGTCTAATCTTTCCATGAAGTCTCCTATTTTTTCACTATTAAATTGGGAAAAGGTGAATAGAACGAGTTTCCAAACCTCTTGAATTATAAATTTATATATAGGTTTGAGAGCGAATTTCTGTCGGAGCTCTTTCGATTGAAGTGAGCCATGCCTTTGATAATGTATGAATCAACCAAAACAAAAAGGGCCTTCTTATTGAGTCTCTTAGCATCAAACCAAGGTTCTTTGGTCAAGGCTCAAGAACGCACTAGAATTAAATGAAGTAGCCACCATATAGATACCTTATTATAGAAGCCGAGTAATCTCTAAAGGGCTAATCTACCCTCTATTGTGCAAAGGGCATGCATATTTCCCAAACTGCCCAAATACTTTGCATTACACTAAAGTTTCCTATTTTGGTACGGGATGAAGAGATTTAGGAATTCATAAGAGATAATTTAGGAGAACCTTTGGCAATGTTTTTGTTTTTGTTTTTTTCTTTTCTTTTCTCGAATTAGGTTAAATCTATTAAAAAAGGAAAAATATTTTACATCTTGGCCGCAGCCTTTACAGTGCTCAGAAAAGTGGCATATTCAACATATGAAGCACAAAAATGACTACCCGCTAGGGGAAACCAGTCCAATCCAAACAGAGTTCTACCATACTGCCCGCGCAGGGGTGTTAATATGCATGTTTGATAAGCTGTGAGACAGAGACTACTAGATATTATAGCTAGAAAATAAAAAACAATCCCAACCAAGTGGGAGTCGTGATGCAAAAACCAGAGTGTAATAGAGTAATTAAGCATCATGCCGAGGAGGAGGTTCCTCCAGGATAAAGCACCTGTAAGCATCCATATCGTCAACCTCCTTGTGCTTGTCCGCTCATGCCCTCCGCCAACCTCCTCCTCGTCTTTGAGAGCTTTTCCTTTGTCCTTGGTCATTTGCTGCTGCTGCTTGTCCAATTCCTGAGCCGAAGCTGAAGAAGCACCTGCCTGAAGCACTTTGCGATCAACCTGCTGTGGTTCTTCCTTGAAGACCATCGAGATAGAGGCAATTATGTGGGGTTTGTTCAGAGAACTATTGAAGAAAAATTGGGCAGTCTGGGGAGTGTCAGAGGCCAGATTGACAGGGTAGGTTTGAACAGGGTTGGTATTTTGAAACCTGCCCCTCCCACTGCGAGTATTCGGATATCTTCTGATAAAGTAGTCCGAGGAGGGCGAAGAGGAGTCTGAATTGGAAGTGGAAGGGGTGCGTTGGGGACGGCTTCGAGTGCTGCCCCTTCGACATCTCATGCGATGTCTCAGACGCGGCATGGTGAAGGGCCCAGATGAAGGCGACAGAGGAGGCAGAGAGACAAAATTGGGTTGAAGCGGGGTGCAAAGATAGTCCAAAGTAACAATAGATTGATTGCAGAGGCCGATACGGGAGAGGTGGAGCCCTTCCCCAAGATCAATGCAACAGCGGAGATGACTGCATCTACCAGTGGCTGTGCGATGGCAGGGAAGCACAGCCGAGGGAGGGAAAATACTTTGTAGCGGAGGAGGGGGGAAGTCTGAGCTCCTGCTATCTTCCTCCATCTTTAAACACAGGGAAGCGCTGTCTCGAATCTCTCCCGGCCGTAAATTCTCATAAATGTTATCAACTGGAGTGTGCAGATCATTCCTTACGGAGGCGCGCTCAAGCATAATGATCGGATCTCGACCTCAGCTCTGCATTAATTCTGCGTTGAAGGAGGCGCTGATATGAATGCTGCGATGGTGGGTACGCGAGCTGTATCTCCTGGCGATGGCTTGGGTGGCCAAGTGGCCCTTCTACTTGCCAAACCCAAGTCCCATCAGCATCTTAACATTGATTTTCACTCGCATCCGGGATTGGCAATGTTATGTTTTACTAGTATATTCTGATTTCATTACCTTGAATGGCCCATTGGATCTGGTTAGCATAAAGGATGCACCTTTCTTGGCAACATCAATCAAGCCAAGCACTACTTACCTCTGGTTCTTGACCAGATGCAAATGTCCCATTTAACTATGGTGAGGCTTTTCTCTCCTTCCCATGAGACCATAAGAAAGTTCTTAATAAGCTTATCAACAAATTGGAGATTTTTTTGGAAGCAGGGTTCAAAATTGAACACATCACAACCTGTTAAGAGGGGGTGTTAGCACGTCCTAGAAATGTGAGGGGAAAATTAACCGTAAAAAAAATGTTAATTTTGATTTATATTGGTTTTAAAAAAAATGTAAATAAATTCCTTTAGATAAGTTTCGACTGGATAAATTGGTGGATATCCCTTGAGGTTGGATCCCTGGTTGCCTTGTTTTCGTTTCTTAACTCATAAATTTACAGGCAATGTCATTGGTCAGACTCTAAAGGCTCATAAATTGCTTCGCACTTGATTGACAACGTCAAAGGCCTTACGTTGCAATTAAGAGCACAAGCTGGGTTGCCATTGGCTTAATCTACGTTCGAGTACAACGAGATTTAACATAACCGGATTCATTGATATAGGGCCACGTGTCCCGAATCATACGAATCTGACACGACACGTACGAATTCGAGTCCGAAATCCCGGATTCGATCGTGTCCGTACAGGACACGTGGAATCCTGATCGTGTCCTGTGCGGACACGATCAAATCCTGTTTTGCCGGATTCGACCAGTGCGAAAGTGTGTCCGGTGACTTATAAAAAAGGGATTTTGCTCATTGTTTCTCACCAAAGCTTGTGTGTGAGTTGAGCATAGAGCAAAGAGCAACAAGGAGCACGGGAGTGTTTTCAAGGAGATTCAAGCAACCGGTAAGTGCACTGTCTCTCTATGTTTTTGCATTTGGTTTGTTGTTATTGTTTGCATGTGCATATGTTTTACATATTTGGTCATTTTTGTTTATTTTTTACAGTATTCATGGCTCAATCAAGGGCAGCAAGGCAGGGGCAAAGAAAGGGGAAGAATGTCCCCATTGGAGATGCCCCTCCTGTCCCTATTTCATCAGGGTCTGCAAGTATTCCATCTATTGGAATTGGGGCTGCAACAACAGCTTCAAATGTTCAGGGAAAACAAACTCAAGACCCTAAATACCCATTGTGGAAATATGTGACAAGAGAGGCAGGGCCAGGCAGCAAGGCGAAGGGAGGAGGCAATGTTGCATGGAAATGCAGTTTTTGCCACAACTATTTCATGAGCACATATTACCGTGTGAAAGCTCATTTGTTGGCTTTGCCAAGTTTTGGCATTTCAGCTTGTACACAGGTCCCATTAGCAAGGAGGAAGGAAATGGAGAAAGAGGCATTTGTTGGTGCAGCAAATGTGGCATCAAAATCAAAACAAAACAAGAATGATGATCCCCTTCCATTCTTGAGGAAAAGCAGGAACAACTTCCCATTTGACAGTTTTAGTGGGGGACAAGCAACAAAAAGAAAGGCAACTGCACTTGGTCCAATGGACAAGATTTTCCAGAAAGAGAAGAGGGAAGAGCTTGATCTCACCATTGCATTTTTTTCTATCAGAACTTCATATTCTTTAGTGTTACACGGTCACCTCTATTTATTGAGATGTGTCGAGCTTTAAGTCAAGGGGCTCCATCAGGGTATGTGCCTCCCGGGTCAGAGAAGCTTAGAACCACATTGTTGACAAAGGCAAAGAAAGAGGTGGACAAAATGCTTGAGCCTATTAAATCAGCATGGTCAACATCTGGAGTTAGCATTGTTTCTGATGGATGGACAGATCTAGCACGACACCCACTCATCAACTTCATGGTGTCATCCTTGAATGGTCCAGTTTTCTTGAAATCAGTGGATGCACTTGGACAATACAAGAATGCACAATATATGGGTGAGTTATTTATTAAATTTTTTGAAGATGTAGGTGTCAATTCTCGTTTGCAAATCATTACAGATAATGCACCTGTTTGCAAGGCTGCTGGCATGATTGTGGAAGCAAAATATCCACAAATATTTTGGACACCTTGCATTGTCCATTCATTGAACTTAGCACTAAAATCTATTGCCTTTGATGTGCTTTGGATTGGAAGCATTATTGAGGATGCACGACATATCTGCAACTTTGTACAAAACCATACAAATGCCCTCACTATCTACAAGGAGTACACCAATCTATCATTGTTGAAGATTTCGAAAACACGGTTTGCCTCTTCATTCATCATGTTGAAGAGGTCGAGGGAGGTCAAGACCGCTCTTGGGGCCATGGTTATTTCAGGGTTTTGGTCTTGTTGGAGAAAGACGGATCAAACAACCTCAAAGAAAGTGAAGGACACAATGTTCGATGATGTCTGGTGGGAGAAGGTAGATTTACTTATTCAGATCATGGACCCTGTCATTTCCTTGCTTCGATTTTCAAATACAGACCAACCCATCCTAGGAGAGGTTTACGAGGGATGGGATTCCATGATTGAGTCTGCGAGGAACATTATTTTACATAGTTAGTGCCCAAAGTATGAGACATCACCAGAGGCCTTCTTCACCAACATATAGGATATTCTTGTCAGCAGATGGGACAAGAATTGCACATCTTTTCTTTGTTTGGCTCACTCCTTGAACCCAAAATACTACACCCATGAGTGGCTGAGTGATGGACCTTCTCGCAGATTCCCTCCTCACATGGATGGTGAAATCTCATAGGGGAGGAAAGATGCATTCAGGAGGATTTTTCAGGATAGGGCATCCCTTGATGAGGTGGAGGATGCCTTTGCAGAGTTTTCCACTAGCACTGGGCGATTTGCAGGCTATGATGTGATTCGAGATAGAGGGGCTAAGAAGCCCTATTCTTGGTGGGCAACTCATGGGGCAACAAGCCCTCCTCTACAGCAGTTAGCCATGAGGCTCCTCTCTCAGGTGATTTCATCCTCTTGTTGCGGGAGGAATTGGAGCACATATGGGAATTTGTATAGTGTGAAGAAGAGCATGCTTTAGCAGTCCAGGGTAGAGACAATGGTGTATGTGCACACCAACCTTTGTCTCATCTACAGGCAGAGGGAGGATTGGTTGAAGGGAAAGACAAAAATGTGGGATGTCTTTCCTGATGATATGGGTTTGGACAATAGTGTTGAGTTGGCATTAGCCAACTTGGATCTTAATGAGCCAGTGCTAGAGCCTGTCACATTTGATGATGGCGATACAGTAGAGGGGTCATCCTCCACACCAGCAAATGTAGAGATGACATTGGATACAGAGGAGGAGGATGCAGCAGAGGAGAGCAGTGGTGAGCATGATGATCATGATGAGGACAGTGATGCTGATTATGATGATGAGGATTGATGACTCATGAGTCACGAGCTACCTACTGCGGCACTGCATTGAGGCTTGTAGTCTTGTAGACTTGTAGTTGTTTTATATTTTCTATTTCTGTTTGCCATTGGCACTGTACTACCTAGAGCCTAGAGGCTAGTACTTATGTAACACATTTTGATTTTGATGACTTAATGAGAAAACTTTAGTATCTTGTATTTCTCCTATTGGATCATTGATGAATATGTCTATTACTTCGTAATATGTATGATTGTATGATGTATCAATGTATCGTGTATCTTAAATCTTTGTAAAACTTACATCTAGATGAAGATCTATGTTTGAATCAATGAATTTGTGTAAGAAATATCTAATTTTTAATATATATATATATATATATATATACCCCCCCGCTCATATATATATATATATATATATATATATATATATATATATATATATATATATATATATATATATATATTTTTAATAAAATAATATATAATGTGTCCTGTTTCGGGGGGTCACCGTGTTCGAATCTGACACTCAAATCCGCGTGTGCATTGTGTCCCGTGTCCCCGTGTCAGGTGACTTAGACGAGATTGCATATCTTGATTCTCCAATCCGCAACTAAGCAGAAGTGCCATGAGATTAAACAATAAATCTAGTTCCAATTGTGAAGATAAGACAAATTACTCAAATTGCTGGATATAAATTTCTTTGTTGTGGAAACTAATCAAAATGGGAAAGAAGTTGGAGCTGAAATGCATTCAAAACCCTAGTAGTCGACATGCTTCCTTCTCCAAACGCAAGAGCAAACTCTTAAAGAAATCGTTTGCGCTTTCTGTACTCTATGTTGTTGAAGTTGTCCTCATCATTTCTCTGAAACCGCTAAGATTTACGAGTTTGCAAGCAACAAGAAGTAAGTTTCCTTCTTCCATCCCTTGCAATTTCACAAAGTATTTGTCAGTGTTTCCTCTTGGTGAAATAGATATTCTGAATTAATCCAAAGAATTTGACAGTTGTGAAACTTCTTTAAAAATGACCATTTCTAGGTGTATGTTCTTAACCAAAATTTAGAAAGTAAGTAGTATATCTAGCCTTGAAAAAAGTCCTAGAAAAAAATAAAGAATTATTTGTATTTTGCTCCACAATGAAGCAAGCAATTATTCTCCAAAAAAGGGTCACTAGAGATCTGGTATTGTGAGGGATTTTCTGCGACCTAAAGGTTAGCGTAACATTGATTGCAATGCTTGAGGCAATCTACTGACAGATAAAATAGATTATGAAGTGTCTAACAACTGCATTGTCGCGTCTCTCTTAGAGATGCAACATTGCCTTGGTTGGATTTTCCTTTTTTTCTTGTTTTTTGGAGAAACTATGAATGCATTTGGTTTTTTTGTTACATGGGTTGCCCTTGTTTTCATCTCACTACCTTCTCTTAGAAACAAATAAGTTATTCAATATATTGCATGATGATGACCCTTTTAGCATATTGCCAATCACCTATTTCTAGTTTTTGAAATAGATATATGGGAGGATAGTGATAATGCTCACTTTGGGTATTTTAGGGGAGAATTTGGTAAAATGAATTGGACGAAGAGAACTAGGAATGGTATCGTTGAACTAGTGGTTTTAATGGGATGTGGTATCGTTGATCAGGGGGTTTTAATGGGATGTGGTAGCGTTGATCAGGGGGTTTTAATAGGATGTGGTATCATTGTACTAGTGGTTTTAATGGTACCTACTGCTTTATTTAAATGGATGGTTAGGGTTAATTAAAGTGCTCCCCATTTGGGGAGACTCTTCCCGCATTTGGGAGCTGCAATAAATGTGCTTTACAAATTTTCAAGTGTAATATCCCTAGTGAATTTTTATAGTAAATAACAAAGCATGCATAGACAGAAAAACCATGAAAAATAAGCAAACAAATCAAACCATGAAATTGCACCAAAATCTGCATTGCTGAGCCATTTTATTAATAAATTAGTGAGTACAATATGGTGCTGGAAAGAGTGCACCTGGGCTTGCACAAGGCAAGCTAGTAAAGCCCAAGTGAAAGATATGAAGCCCCTCTCCGATCTGTTGCTGCTCTCTACTGAATACTGCGCTGAAACTGCCCAGAAATATGCTGTTGGCTGCAAAGAACTGCTGCTACGGCCTCCTCTAATGCTCAAAAATTAGGAGAAATTAACCCTGGGCTCTTCACCAATAACCCGCAAAAACCCACGAATGAATTGGCCAACTGTTGACCTCGAAATTTTGTCCCAATTTTCCCCTAGCTCCTCTAGTTGCTGGCTGAGTTGGGATCCCTGTTTGGCCCCTCAATTCTACCCAGAAATTTTTTCCAAATTAATCTCGGCCTCTCCTCAATAAACCCAGAAAAACCTAGAAAGGGTTTGTCCTAGTTTTGACGCTCCCAACTGACCCCCAAATGCTTGGCCCTCCTCCACAAACAACTTATGTAACCTGTAGCAAATGCTGCGTTTGCTGCTCCACCAAAATGCTAGAAAAGCCCCCACAACACTTCCCCGGACTCCACCTCAAGTTTCAGCCCCTAACTCTTTTCACTCCTCAACCTCCAAGCGTGGATCTTCCAAGGACTGTGCAGTCACTGCGCTGCTACTGCTGGAACTTCTCCAAACTCTCAACCTTTGCTGCTGGTACGAACTGGAATAGGTGAGATTCCCTCCTTGGGTTGGCACTCGAAGTCCACCGAAGCAAGGGTTGGGATTTCTGCTCGGAAACACACGTGTGTTGAACAACACTTGCAGACTTGGCTTCATCTCAAGCGTGCTTGTCTAAGACAAATTCTCAAATGATCATGAATGCCCCAAATGAGTGCCTCTTGCTCTTTTTATCAAAGAGCCTCCAAAATGCCCATGTGGGTCCAACTCGACTTTCCCCCACCAACTTAGCTCCAATGAGAGCGTGTTCCTCATGTGGGCCGTAATTCTCCATGGGGTGGCCCCCACGCTCCATTTGAGCCACAATATTTCCCTTCTTTCCTAATGTTTGGGCCATAGTTTTAAAATTCGGCCGGACTGGCTCGGAATCGGCCGAGTACACCGAGCCGTACATCGAGCCGACCGAGTTGTACACCGAGCCGACCGAGTTGTACACCGAGCCGACCGAGTTGTACACCGAGCCGACCGAGTCGTACACTGAGCCGACCAAGCCATTGTCCTGAATTGCAGAGATTTGCAATCGACATTTTGAGTCAAACTTGCAGTGCTTCTGGGTGTGAGCGCAATTGGTCTGTCTTTGAGAGGATTCACACAAAGAAGAGAAACCGTTTGGAGCCAATGCAGATCCACTAGTAGTAGGCCCAGTCCCAACTCCAAGTCCTCCAGTTGCAGTCGCAGGCACTTCCTCTAGTCAGCCACGATGGAGGCGCATAACTCGGCTATCTCAGGCTCAACGTGCTACAGTTCTAGTTGAGGATGTTGATTCAAAGGAGAAGGAGCGAGTGGTTTCCCCCTCTGGTTCAGAGTTTGAGGCAGAGGATATTGTCTTGTCAGATGTCTAGCAGTAGTGACTATTCATGTTTTGTTGTAGAGACCATTTAGAGCCTCCTTGGTTATGGTTTTTGTTTTGATCTCTATATTATAATCATGTATTGGACAGTGCACTGGGTGCAATTTTGATATAATGGATATATTCATGCTTTGTGTTTGGAAACATGAATGAAAATCTTTAAAATTATGTTTTTTTATAAAAAAATAATATTTAATGTATTTTTTACAAAGACCGAGTCGTTGAAATCGAATTGGCCGAGTCGATACCGAGTCAGACTCGGAGTTGGAGTCAACCCTCGGCCGTTTTGGAACCCGAGTCCGATTTTTAAAACACTGGTTTGTGCCTCCACTTAATCCCAAAATTCATGTGGAGCCTCTGAACCCACATCTCCTAAGTGCAAACATGAAATAAGTCAAAATTGGGCAAGATTGATATTTCCCTTAGCAATATTGCTAAGTGGGAATATCACATCAAGGTTCTCTGAATATTGAAAATACAATCTATTTCATGTTAATTAAAAATCATAGAAACTTAAAAAATGCAACATAAAATATTTGGTTTGAAATTTGATTTAAGATCATTAAATATGAAAAGTTTTAATTAACAAATAAACAAAGATTTTGTTTGGTGATTTGGAATTTTAATGCTAATTAGATCTGTTAATTATAGATATGGTTAATTAAGAAGCTTTTGTGGAAATAGTTGATATTAAGTGATTTTGTTTGAATTTGTATTTTTTTAAATAAATTGATATAATTTAAAAACTATTTTTTTATTAAAAAATTGAGTTAAAATTTAAATTTCTGATGGCTTTGCTACAAGCTGAACAAAACGGAGAGTATAAACTAGAAACAAATGAAAACTAGAATCCCTTTTCCATTGTGCAAATAGATTTATATTTTCAATGATGCAGGTTCAAATACATTTTAAGTTCAACTAATGAATAGAAGAAACATATGTTTACCTTTTTTTAATGGAATTTGAGAAAAATGTTTGATTATTTACTAAGTTCTATTGAGATTTTATAGTGTTTTAATGGAGCCACTCTTTAAATTTTAAAGATTTTAAAGATTTAGAAGGACACTTTCATTTTGACATTTTTTTATACATGATTTATTTAATATACACTTGTCAATAGAAGTAATTTTTTTTTTATAACCTTTCATATTTGAAGGGTTAGATGAATATGTGCCTTTCCAAATAAAATTAACACCGGCCCTTCAAATTTGATCACTATTTGGAAGGTCACTAGCAAGAAAAACAAAACACGTGAATTGCTGCCAATATCTTTAAACAAACTTGGAATTTGACAATGAGACTCATTTACTTAATTTGCAAATAGTCCATCTTTTTGTTGATTTTGGCTAGAAATTACTTCCACATGCTTGCAAGAGAGGCCTATAAATCAAATGGGATGTTAAGAAATCTGAAAATCTATTGTATTTGTCCAACATTAATCGTAGCCAATAGTCTAGAGGGGCAGGATTATGGAGTTTAAGTATAGCAACACATTCCTTCTATCGAATTTGGCCATTGAAGCATGTCAAAATACTTCAATAACATCTAAATTATTTGGGACAATATCTTCTTCTACGTTGAGCAATCCTTCTTGTCTTGGCCTATTGATAAAGATGAGCTTTTTGAGGCTTTAAAGGATATGGCTAAGGCTGAGTTGCCAACCTTGGATGGGCTTCCTTGTGGGTTTCTATTTGAGTTTTTGGGTTGTTATTAGTGATGATCTTTAAAGGATGTTCAAGAGGTGGAGCCAATTTGCCAATCAAATTCCTTCCTAGCAAAGAAACATGTGGAACTCCCAAACCGAGAAATTTTTTGTTATCACTCGATTATTATGTGATTTGATGCAATGCTATTCATGCAATGCTATATTATATTCAACTTCGAAATTCAAGTTTGGAAATTTATAAAATGAAACTAACTAACACGCTACTCTTTCTCTTTCCGACCATCACTATAATTCGTTGAATCTTATCATTAAAGCTTCAAGAGAGTAGACTTATTTGCAATTGTTGAAATTCAAGATTTGCAATAGAAGCTGCCAATGAATGACTCACAACTGTCTATATTTTGTTGGAACCTTTGCTACATCTCCATGTCTTTGTCACTTTACAGAGCTCACGCAGTCTAGCCCCTTGACCTGGCATGTATCACTTAGAAAATAAACAAATGGTCCCTTCCCTGCTCAAAATAGTACCGAAACATCAAAATCTGCTCAAAATAAGTACCCGAAATGTCAAAATCTGTTGCAGTGAAGCTCTTGAAAAGCTCCAAAGTACTCGTTGAAGCTACTAGCGATTTTGGAGCGTTTCCTACTAGCTCCCAAGATCCTAGGAGCGGGGGAGCGTGGGGTACCTGCTCTCTAATGTCTGGGAGCGGTACCCGTGTAACTATGCAAAATAACTAATATTCTGGAAACTTAAATCACAAATACATTGAGTTTCCTAACTTAACATGCATAATGGAAAATAAATCAGAAGACAAACACATCAACACATAAAACACAAGATATTACCAGGATACCCAAGTTGTGTGCCAAACTTGCAATGCTGTGTTTTTTATTATTTTCTTCAGCAAAGGATTTTCTTCTTAGAATTACAAGAAGGGAGAAATTTCCCTTTTATCACAAGAAAACACTCTATCACCTTGCAACAAATCGATCTCCCTTCTTATGCACTAGATCTGCGAAACTCCTGTGTAGATCGACAATTCGACCCACACGTGCGAGCGCACTTCCTCTCTCCTACGCGCATGTGTGAATGGAATACTTCGCTGGGTTGTAAGAGCTCGACCCTTACTCGATTCTTTATGCTGGGATGTTGAGTCTTGTGATCTGCTGAAACCCTCGACTCTTCCTTTGCTGATCTCTCACACCTGCTTGTACTCACTGACTTGCCACTAACTTGCTTTATCTCCTTTTATAATTTCGATCTCAACCCTAATCACCCTCTCAACGATTGAGATTAAATTGTGATCAATGGCTGAGATTAAATCATAACTTAGGAATTTTTAACTTTTCCTAAGTCTAACTTTACGAAATAGTTAAACAAATTAATATTATGCTAAAGTGGTAGTCTTCCGGGTTCTTCTACTAGTCTTAGCACAACGAGCAGAACCCTTACTTCTCTACTCCAATCAACACTCCCCTTTAGAGAGGAAGGTGTTCCGCATTACACCCAACTTCTCTATGAGGTATACAAATGTGGTTGCTGGCAACGCCTTGGTTGGAATGTTTGATGTTTGCTCCTATGTTGCTACATATCGAGTGAAACTATACCGCTCTGAACAATATCTCTGATGTGGTGATAATGCATGTCAATGTGCTTAGAGCGACCATGAAACATATGATTTTCAAAGAGCTTGATGTAGCTCTGATTGTCATAGCGTATCATAGTAGGCTCCAACTCTGTCTTGAGCAAACCCATGAGAAGCTTCCTCAACCAAAAAGCTTTGACCCTTGCCAAATTGACAACCATGTACCCGATCTTTGCTGAATTCAATGCAACTGATCTCTGCTTCCAGCTAAACCAAGAAATGGCGTTGATCCAACACTGAATACACATCTCGATGTGCTCTTCATGTCTATGGAGCTCCTTGCCCAATCTGCATCAGTGAAGCCCTCAAGCCTCAACTCATCAACTTGTCTATGCCACAATCCATGCTCTACTGCCCCCATGAGATATCTCAACACGTGCTTAGCAGCAACCCAATGCGCTCTGTTAGGCTCGGCCAAAAACTTACTTAAAGAGTTAACTGCAAAGATATGGCATGTTCACCAAATACATCAACGACTCAATCATCTACCAGTAAAGTGTAGGATCTACTCACTTCGATTTGGATGTATCCACCTTCCTCTAGTTTGTGACTAGAGGCGCTGTCACGGGCTTGCAATCTTGCATATTAAATCTCCTCAAAGTCTGTAGAGCAGACTTCCCACGAAGATCTCCCATTACCTTGCCATGCCTCTAGCCCAAGGAAATAGTGCATTAGCCCCATATCCTTCATCTGAAACTTGCCCGCAAGATCTCTCTTGCACTCTTGGATTAGCTTGTTTGTGCCTGTTAAAATCAAATTGTTCACTTATAGCATCAAAATAAGCGGCTCACCTCCAACAACATTGTAGTAGAGGTTGGGGTCTGTAATATCCCCAACGGGAAATAAACAGCAATACACAGCAAAACAACAAGCAGCTATATAGAACAAAATGCCGGAGCTAGAATATGGAACAAATACACATAAAATACCAGAACGCTAAGCCATTTTATTAATCTGAGAATACATGTATAGGGTACAAAGATAATCAGAATGAGTGCACCTATCCTTGCTCTAGGCAAGTGGAGGCTCTCTCAGAATAAGAAATGGCTGCAACAAAGACTGCGTCCTAGCTGTCTGGAGAAACTGCCGTAGAAAACTACTGCTGCAATGTACTGGAACTAGGGGTTGATCCCCACACCGGAATGAGCTGAAAACTGGAAGGCTAGCTGAACTCAACCCTCCGGACAAAACCCAGAAATCGTGAAGCAAATGCTCCACCTCCAAAAATCCACCAAACAAACCCCCTCCAGAGAAAACGCTGTCTCTCCCAGGAACAGCGCAGAAGCCCAAGAAAACGCTGGGAAAAGGGGCCCAAACTCTCCTGCAAAACCTCCGGCTGAAACAACAACCTCCCAATGCTGGAAAACGCTGAAACCACAGCCAAACCACCTCACAACAACGCTGCACAACAATGACTGCGTCCTCCCTAACTGAAACTGCGTCCTCTCTCCTAGACTGCGCAGTCACTCAAGGGGCAGCTCCTCTGCAAAACGTCCACCAGGAATCTACTGCAAACACCAACTGAAACTGAAGGAAAAACCTTGCTCGAGCATGCACTCGAAGTCCCCCGGAGCCAAGGGCGAGATCTCCGACCGGAGACACTCAGTTCGCACTAAACAGTGCTGCAGACCGACTAAACAACCGGCGTGCTGAAGTAGACAGAAGTCTAGCTCTCAATATCAATATCATATCAACAACGCCAAATGGAGTGAAAACCCCCCCTTTTATAGCGCTAGCTCCCTCAAAAACCCTAACTGCGTCCTCCCTCCTCCTTGACCTGCGCAGTTACCTTAGGGTCAGCGTGAGGCCTTCCCTCATGTGTGTGTGGACCCCCAAGGCCACCCCTTTAAGTCACAACGTTCATCAACTAGGAAAGCACTTTATTTTATTAAGTGAGTTGACTCCCTAATTCTCACTTTATTTATTAATTTAACTAAAGGCGGAAAAACTATACAAAAATGAAATATTCCAATTAGCAGTGCTAATTAGGAATATTACAGGGTCCGCTTCACTCTTGGTGAAGCTCAGTCCTTGATGGTTACTGTCTATCCGCACATACCATGCTCACGGAGCCTTCTTGACCCCATATAAGGCTCTCTTGAGTCTGCAAACATGTGTCTCTCTGCCGCATGTCTTAAATCTCTTCGGTTGCTCAATGTAAATCTCCTGCTCAACAACCACATTAAGGAAGGTTGTATTCACGTCCATCTGGTGGATCTTCCACCCCATTTGTGTTGCAATAACTGCAATCGCTTTGATAGACGAATACCTGGCAACTAGGGCAAAGGTCTCGTCATAGTCAACTCCCTCTATCTGTGAGAACTCCTTGGCCATGAATCTGGCCTTGTACTTCTCGATACTCCCATCAACTCCATGCTTGATCTTGTAGACCTAGCAAGGGCCTACCACAAATTTTCCCTTTGGCCTCAACACCTTCCCATACATCATTCTTCATGATGGAGCGATGCTCCTCCACCATGGAATCTCTCCACACCTGTTGAGTGGCTACCTCTTGATAGCTGGATGGCTTGGCATCCAACAACATTGCCATATGTGCCATATATCCTGTGTACCGCTGTGACTATCTGCTTTGTCGAATTGATGTACTAGGGGCACCAACTTGCTCTTGCGTCTCTTGGATCAACTGATCTACCCATCTCACTTTCCTTCTCCCAGTAGTGGGAGTCACTGCCCGAGTGGGCTCCACTCTCATCTCCAACTACACGTCCCTCTCGTCCTCATCCTACACATGCAAAACTTTGATTTGAGTTACTTGCTGAGCCTCCTCTTGGGAGCTTGTTGCTCCTCCTCTTGCACGGTAGTCTGCTCATGCTCTAAGGATTTTTTCAAGGCCCTATCCTCCTTAAACTTCATGTCTCTTTTGATGACTATCTTCCTGTGTGCTGGAATGTACATCTTGTACACCTTGGGTGTCTTGCTGTAGCCCACATAGATGGCCTTATTTTCCGTGGGCTCCAACTTCTTCCTCTTTTCTTCTGGTACATGGCAGTACACAAGGCTACCAAATATGCGAAAATGAGACACATCCGGTTTCTTCCTTGTAAATGCCTCCTTTGGTGTTACTCGCCCCAACACTCTGTGTGGGCTCTGGTTCTATAAGAAAATTGTTGTATTGCATGCCTCATCCCAAAGAAACTTGGGCAACCCCTGGTCGTGCAACATGGCTTTGGCCACTCCAACTATGGCCCTGTTCTTGCGCTCTGCCACCATGTTCTGTTAAGGATTATATGGTATGGTCAACCCCCTCCTGATGCCCTCCTTGGCACACAACTCCTAGAACGCGTTTGAGGTATACTCCTCACCATTGTTAGACCTTAACGCCTTGATCTTCCTGCCAGTTTGGTTCTCAACCAAGGCTTTAAACTCTAGAAACTTGAAGAAGACCTCATCCTTCTTCTTCATGAAAAGTATCCAGGTATCCCTCGAGTGATCATCTATGAAAGTGACATAGTACTTGTACCTACTAAGGGATACTGTAGAGAAGGGACCACATACATTTGAATGAACAAGGTCCATGTTACCCTTTGTTTTCTCTGCTGGGAAAATATGACTTGGCATACTTGCCAAGTGTGCGACCCTTGCACACCTCATGTTGATCCACACTGCATTAAGGAAGCCCTATCGCTATCTCCTTCAGCGCTCCGTGGTGCAAATGTCCAATGCCCCTATGCCACAACTCTCTAAGCTCGTTGCTTGAGTCATGACCTCCTCTGCTAGTCAATGTTGTGGCTGTCTCAAATTGTAATATGTACAGGCTCTTGTGCCTAACCTGAATCTACTTCACCACCTTGGAGTTTGAGGGTTTTATAAAAACCTACATTTTTTGAAGGTCACCTCATACCCCTTATCCTCTAATGTTGAAACTGAAACAATATTCTTCTTGAGATATAGAGGGTTTCCAGACTCCCTCTCAAAACAAATTGTACCAGTACCCTCAACTCTGTACTTCTCATCGTCTCCCATCTCGATATCAAACTGCATGTCCTTCTCTGATAGTTTGCTGAAATGCTCCTTATTTCCCGTCATGTGACAAGATGCACTGTTGTCCACATAGCATAAACTGGTAGCCATTGAACTTGCCTTGCAGGGAATGAGTGAAAACTCTTTCTCAAAATGAGAAGAGAACTCATCCATCTCTGCAAAGGTTGCTACGTGGTCCTTCTTGGACCTTTTCTTCTTGTTGGGGCATTTAGTAGCATAATGCCCAAATTGGTGGCACGAAAACACTTGATCTTGATGAGATCCTTTTTCTTCTTCTCTCCCTTAGAACTTTACTCACCACCACCATTGCTCTTTTTACCCTTGGACTTGGTCCCTTTGCTGGCTAGAGCCAAATTTTCTTCATATTCCTCGCTTTTGACACGAGATTTAGCTTGAACTTCTCTGCGAATCTCCTCTTGGATGCAGTCACCCCACAAACGCTCCTAATCTGAAAAGTTTTCTCGGGCACATATCCCATCCATGAAGGTTTGCCATGACTTGGTGAACCCAACATAGCAAAATTCACTAGATCTCTATCTAAAACTGTCTCACCCACACCAACCAACTCTTCCTTTACCCTGGAAAAGTTGGTGAGGTAAGAAACCACAAAATCTGACTTGGACATTTTAATGCTCCTAAGCTTGTCTTTTAGTACCACCTTTCTGGCCTCACCTAAACCTTGATAAAGACCAATGATGGCAGTCCAAATTTCTTTGGCTTTCTTATTCCCAATCAGGTGAGGGATAATGTGGTCTTGATTCCTTCCAGGATAATCCTTCTTGTCTTGGCATCTATTTTATTATGTTGAGCCAACTGCTGAGGATATGTTGGTGCAACTGGGATGTTATTAACAAAATCCCAAACCCCTTGTTCCTCCAACACCATTGCTATCCTTTCATGCCACAAACAAAAGTTGGATGCACTGTCCAATCTGTCTTCAAATCCGAGACCCTGATATGCCATATTGCCAAATCGAATTTTTGAATACAAATCACACTGGTAGAATCAATGCACATTGCTCAGAACCTTGACGACCAATCGATTTGATAGCTTGCTCCCTTTGAATTGCAAAATCTTCTCTTGAAGATGAAATTTGTGCCTGGTCTTCAATCACAAACCGAGCTTTGATATCATGTTAGATTTGCTTAAAACCTAGTAAACTAATTCACAATTTTCTAAGTGTAGAAACCTAGAAACACAAATAACTGATATTCTAGAAACTTAAATCACAAATACATTGAGTTTTCTAACTTAACATGCACAACGGAAAATAAATCAGAAGACAAACACATCAACACATAGAACACAAGATATACCCAGGAAACCCCAACTCCGGGGAAAATGTGCAACACTGTGTGTTTTATTATTTTCTTCAGCAAAGGATTTTCATCTAAGAATTACAAGAAGGGAGAACTTCCCTTTTATCACAAGGAAACACTTGATCAACCTTCAACTAAATCGTTCTCCCTTCCTAGCACTAGATCTATGAAACTCTTGCACAAATCAACAATTCGGCGCACATGTGTGAGCACACTTCCTCTCTCCTATGCGCATGTGTGAACATAATACTGTGTTGGGCTATAAGAGCTTGACCCTCACTTGATTTTATTTGCTCGGATGCTGAGTCCTTCGATTTTCTCAAACCCTCAACTCTTCCTTCGCTAATGTCTCACACTTGCTTGTGCTCAACTGACTTGCCACTAACTTGCTTTATCTCCTCTTATAATTTCAATCTCAACCCTAATCTCCCTCTCAATGATTGAGATTAAATCGTGATCAATGCCTGAGATTAAATCATAAGTTATCTTAGGAATTTTTAATTTTTCCTAACTTTAGGAAATAGTTAAATAAATTAATATTCTGCTAGAGTGGCAGTCTTCTGGGTTCTTCTGCTAGTCATAACACTCAGACAAGCAGAACCCTTACTTCTCTACTCCAATCAACAAACATTACCATTATTTGTTTCAGGATGTTTGAGAGTGGTTCCAATCTCATTGGATTTCATATGGGGAAACTAGAATTTTATATCACATTCAAAATTCAACAGACTTAACAATTTCTTAGGTTTTCATGATTGGGAGGATTGCAACATTTCCACTATATTTTGTCATCTATGAGGGTATGGAATTGAAATTTAATCAAGAGCACCAAGCCCTCTATGTGGCTTGATGTTGGTGGCATTTGTTGTTGAACTCCTTTGTCATAAATTTAGTCTAACCAGTGATTTTGCTTGAGTGAAGGGTACATTTTCAACTAAAATTACTAATTAGGCATGTTAAGCTGTTCTATATTCTTTTAATGCTTAGAGGGTGATACTAATGGCGAGGATCCCAATATAGGCAATGATTTTGATGTTATATAGCTATTTTTTGTAGTATTATTTCTTTTGGGCCCTAGAGGCCATTTAGAGCCTCTTTATTGATGTATTTTGGTTTAGATGTGGCTTTCACTCAATGCTATTTTGGTTATATGCAGCCTTGCTATATGCATGAACAACTTTTTTGCATGTTCATGAATAATGGTTTGGATTCATATGGATGCACAAGAATATATATGTTTTTTTTCAAAAATTAAATGGTTAATATATTTTTGGTTGTTCGGTCTGTTGGTCTGGTTTTGGTTCGGATCAAGTTGTTGGGGTCAACCTATATAATTTTGATAGCATGGTGACCATTTTTCATCAAGCAAATAAAGGAGGATTGTTAAATTTGGACAACTAGGTCCAAACTCCATGTTATGATGCTCAGATTAAGAGGCTAATATTTTTGTTGGATTCCTCTTTCGGAGAGGTGTAAAATCCATATATATAATGTCTTAATCCGATGAGCAGAACATTTATTTTGAATTTATTATTCATAATAAATTATATGTGCAGGTCGGCCTTAAGGTTTCACACCCCCAGCAGATGTGTCACACACCCCAATGATGGATATAAATACAGGCAAAATTGGAGAGCATTTCACCACAACTCAACACACATCTTCTTCTCTCACCTGATTGAGTACGAGCTCCTTGGAGGACATTTCCAGCCCACACGTGTGAAGAAGAAGGACGAATTTCTGTACGGCTGAGCTGAAGGACGAATTGCTGCGGCTAGGGTTTTGCTGGAAGTTTGACCAGCGTTGACTTTGGTCAACGCATGGTCCGAAAGGGCTGAAAATTGTTGGGAAGTTTGATTTTGGAAGGCCGTATTGTTTGGCACAGAAATCGAGGTCAAAGGGTTGACCAAACTGCTGCTGCGTTGACTTTTAGCTTGCTGTCCTGCGTTGACTTTTCTGGACAACGTTGACTTTTTTGGATTTGACTTGGGTTGACTCGGTTGCTGATTGGAGGACTGTTGTGACACATTCTGAGTTGGCTGACCAAGGAGACTTTGCTGGTTGAAGCATCCTGTTGACCGCCGTAACGCACCATCACATTTTTTCTGTTTCTGGTTTGTCTTCTATAAGATCCACTTATATGTTCTATCAGCATTTTACTTAACTATTTGTGTGATTGCCGTAAGAAAAGTAAAGTTGCTTCAAGCATAGAACATCTACAAAAATTTACATGGTATCGGAGCTGAGGTGAAGACAAGCCCTATCTTTAGCAATCACCATCGGAGGAAATGGGTTCCACAAGTTTTGAATTCAAGGAGAATGACAAGCTGACTGGAAGGGATGACTTCCATGCCTTGAAGATGATATTAGATCTCAAATTGGAAGACCATGATCTCTTGGATCATGTGCTGGGTAAGATTCAAGAACCTCCATCCAATGCTACCGCTGCTGTTAGAAATAAGTATAAAAAGGGAGAGATCAAAGCAAAGCTGATGATCAGGGAATCCATACATAAGAGTCTGGTTGCCTATATATATGAACTAGGCACATTCAAGGAGATGTATGATAAATTGATCCTTATGTTCAAAGTAAACAATGTGAACTAAGTGCTATTCCTCAAGAATAAGTTGAAGAATATGAAGAAGGGCCAGGATGAGTCTGTTCAAACTTACTTTATGAAATTGACCGAAACAAGGATCAATCTGCTGGCTATTGGGAAGACAATAGATGATCGTGAGATGGTTCTCACCGCACTTGGAGGACTCCCATATGAATGGCAAGTATTCACAACTACCATTCTCAATAATAATACCATTCCTAACTTTGATGAGCTTCTGTCTAGATGTATGCAAGAAGAAACAAGGATGAAGGAATTCGATAATGACAGAAATGCTGCCTATGGTGCTCATTCTCGAAAGAAGAACTCTGGTGGTTCCAAGGACAAAGGAAGAACAAGGACTCAAGAAAAGAAGGGTAAGTGTTTCACTTGCCATAGGCCTGGTCACTATTGCTAGAGAATGCCCCTTCAAGAAGGATTCTCCCGATAGTGATGATAACAACAACAATCGAAGGAATGGGAATCGAAGAAACGACAAATCCAAAGGAAAGAGGAAGGCTCACTTTGGTGGAAACAATCAACCTTCTAAAAGGTCTAGAAACACCAGGTATGAGGAGTCTAATGCTGTTGATAAAAGAAATGAGTATATTCTTGTATCTGCCCTCTCTGCTACATCTCCGCCCGACACTATGGATGTCTGGCTAATCGATAGTGGTGCCTCAAGACACATCACTGGATTCAAGGAAGCACTCTCTGACATGGTTGAAAGGGATACTAATCTAGAAATTATCCTTGGAGATAATGCGACATATCCCGTGAAAGGGACAGGGACTATGACCCTTCACTTGTCTCAAGGACAAGTCCTACGTTTGCAAGATGTACTCTATGTACCTAAATTGAAGAAGAACCTTGTGTCTGTATCAGCCATGGAAGACAAAGGGTTCAATGTAACATTCTCTGATGGAAAGGTGCTCATGTGGAAGAAGAGCTTCAAGGAAGCTATCTCAATTGGTTTTAGAGTTGGTACACTCTACCAGGTTGGAGGGAGTCCGTTGGGAGCTATGACTTGTGATATTATCCGACAAACCGAACTATGGCACCGAAGATTTGGACACCTTCATTACAAGGCCCTTCCCGAAGCAAGGAAGGTGGTGACAGGGATGCCTGACTTTGGAAATAATCATGAAGGTGTATGTAAGGGCTGTACCGAAGGAAAACATACAAGGGGACCTTTCCCCTCAAGTGTCACAAAGACATCTGACATTTTGCAATTGGTCCATTCTGATCTATCCGGTATGTTGCCCGTGACATCCCTGGGAGGATGTTCTTACTACATGACATTCACTGATGACTTCTCTCGCAAAAACTGGATATACTTCTTGAAGAAGAAGGATGAGGCTTTCATGTGGTTCCGTACCTTCAAAGCCTTGGTGGAAAATATGACCGGAAAGAAGATCAAGATTTTGAGGAAAGACAATGGCACTGAATATGAGTCAAATGAGTTGAAAGACTTTTGCAGAGAAGCTAGCATTAAGAGGGAGACTACCACTGCATATACTCCTGAGCAGAATGGTGTTGCTGAACGCAAGAATAGGACTATTGTGGAAGCTGCCCGTGCCATGCTATGTGACCAAGGTCTACCGAAGTTTCTGTGGGGAGAAGCTGCAAATACTGCTGTGTATATTCAAAACCGATGCCCTCATTCCACTTTGGACTCCAAAACTCCCGAAGAGGTTTTCTCTGGTAAGAAACCTGATGTCTCACATTTTAGAATTTTTGGATGTCCCGTCTATTTTCATGTGCCGAAAGAAAAGAGAAGTAAGCTGGATGCTACTGGGAAGAAAGGAATGTTTGTGGGCTACAGTGAGACTTCTAAGGCTTATAGAGTCTATGTACCTGGTCAAAGGGAAGTAGAGATAAGCCATGATGTCACTTTTGACGAAGATGCTTCCCTGAAGAAAGTAGTAGATCTTCCAAGATCTGAAGAAAATCATGAAGAAAGGCTTGGAAATCAAGAAGAACCGCAGGATGAGACAATGCCTGATATTGAAGGACCAATGGACCCTATTGATCCATCTCCTTCACTGGGAAAGAGACCATCATGGCTCAGGGACACCCTCGAAGATGCCGAGGGTCATGCTGCCCCAAGGGGGACATTCCGAGAAAGCAAGAAGCCGTGTAGATACCAAGGGTATCTAGCTGCCATGAGTACTATTGTACAATCTGAACCTGGATCTTTTGAGGAAGCCATCAAGCATCAAGTTTGGAAGGATGCTATGCATGAAGAATGTGAGTCTATTATGAAGAATGATGTCTGGGATGTGGTCCCGAGACCGAAGGACAAATCTGTTGTCACCGCTAAATGGCTCTACAAGATTAAACATGGATCTGATGGGAGTGCTGAAAAGTTTAAGGCAAGGTTTGTTGCCCGTGGCTTCTCTCAAAAGGAAGGAATTGACTATGATGACATATTTGCACCTGTGGCACGATATACCACCATTCGATCAATCATAGCCCTTGCTGCTACGCAAGGATGGAGTCTTCATTAGATGGATGTCAAGACCGCCTTTCTGCATGGTACAATAAAAGAAGAGGTGTATGTAGAACAACCTCCGGGATTTGAAGTTCAGGATCGAGACACTCATGTCTGCAGGTTGAAGAAAGCCCTCTATGGGTTAAAGCAAGCACCCAGAGCTTGGTACGAGAGGATGGATAGTTACTTGATGACGCTGGGCTTCACTCGAAGTAATGCTGATCCGAACCTTTACTTCAAGGTTGTGCAGGGAAAGCCTCTCATTCTAGTGTTGTATGTGGACGACCTCTTCCTGACAGGTGCTGACCCTCTCATTCATCAATGTAAGAGGGAGCTCGCTGCTGAGTTCGAGATGAAGGACCTAGGACCGATGCACTACTTCCTAGGCCTGGAGGTCTGGCAGAGACCTGGAGAGATTTTCCTTTCTCAAGGAAAATACATTGTGAAGCTTCTGGAAAGATTTGGAATGGTGGACTGTAAGTCCGTGTCGACACCGATGGAACTCAACTTTAAGAAGTTGAGTGGCAGCGCTGCTGGGCCTATCTTGGCCAATCCTACCGAGTATCGTCAACTCATAGGAGCTTTGATGTTCTTAGTGAACACCCGACCGGATATATGTTTTGCAGTGAACACTTTGAGTCAACAGATGGTTGAGCCTCATCATTTTCACTGGGTTGGTGCCAAGAATCTTTTGAGATATCTTCGGGGCACGATAAACCATGGGCTGAGATACACCGCCGGGAGTGTGATACTCCGTGGATATACTGATGCCGATTGGGCTGGCAGTGTGGTGGATCGTAAGAGCACATCGGGATGTCGTCATCTTTGGTTCCCCGTCATCTCATGGATGAGCAGGAAGCAGAAGTCGGTGGCTTTGAGCACCGCGGAGGCTGAATACATTGCTGATAGTATGGCCTGTTGTGAAGCAGTTTGGTTGCGGAAGCTCTTTAGTGAGCTGTTTGGACATGTGCTAGATACCACTGTGATACTCTGTGATAATCAGAGTGGGATTCGTATGACTGAGAATCCCGTGTTCCACGACCGATCCAAGCATATTGATATCAGGTACCACTTTATCCGGGATATGGTACAGCGAGGCGCCGTAAGGCTCGATCATATAGAAACTGATGAGCAGGTCGCGGATATTCTCACTAAGCCCCTGGGGAAGGTCAAGTTCCTAACCTTCCGTGAGAGTCTTGGTGTCGTGGAAAGACCCTATGATGAGGGTCCTGTTGGACGATGAGCTCTGGGAGCTCTGGGGGGCTTTGGGGATAGCTTCTCGGAGCTATAAGCACTCATAATGCTTCTGCCCCACCCTTGTGATTATTGAGTTGGTCGCCTCTCATTATCTGTGCCCCGTATGCATCCTACCCATTGAGTTCAGGGCTCATGGGAAGTACCTCTCATTTGGCCAATGAGGTGGGAAAAGCTAGACACTAGTAGCAAAGACTGATGGATGCATCAGAGATTGTCGTACTCTCTATCTAGGATGGCACGGTCCAACCACTTGATCTGGGATCAAGTCTAGTGAGGTCTCGGACCTCCGCCTGACTTCGGGTCAGATGAACCAACTTCAGGTTGGTTGGAGACTCTTTGTGAGTCCGATAGAGGTTTCGGACCTCTGGGCTGAATTTGTCAGCCGGGGGATGATGTCTTTGTGACTGACCCACTTCTGTTCTGAAATAAAGAGGCCAGCAAAGCAAGTTACGGCGGGATGACGCACGATGTTTGATTGCACTGATGGATGGAGTTCTCCCTAGTTGAGAGGGAGTGTTAAATTTGGACAACTAGGTCCAAACTCCATGTTATGATGCTCAGATTAAGAGGCTAATATTTTTGTTGGATTCCTCGTTCGGAGAGGTGTAAAATCCATATATAATGTCTTAATCCGATGAGAAGAACATTTATTTTGAATTTATTATTCATAATAAATTATATGTGCAGGTCGGCCTTAAGGTTTCACACCCCCAGCAGATGTGTCACACGCCCCAATGATGGATATAAATACAGGCAAAGTTGGAGAGCATTTCACCACAACTCAACACACATCTTCTTCTCTCATCTGATTGAGTACGAGCTCCTTGGAGGACATTTCCAGCCCACTCGTGTGAAGAAGAAGGACGAATTTCTGTATGGCTGAGCTAAAGGACGAATCGCTGCGGCTAGGGTTTTGCTGGAAGTTTGACCAGCATTGACTTTGGTCAACGCATGGTCCGAAAGGGCTGAAAATTGTTGGGAAGTTCGATTTTGGAAGGCCGCACTGTTTGGCACAGAAATCGAGGTCAAAGGGTTGACCAAACTGCTGCTGCGTTGACTTTTAGCTTGCTGCCCTGCGTTGACTTTTCTGGACAGCGTTGACTTTTTTGGAGTTGACTTGGGTTGACTCGGTTGCTGATTGGAGGACTGTTGTGACACATTCTGGGTTGGCTGACCAAGGAGACTTTGCTGGTTGAAGCATCCTGTTGACCGTCGTAACGCACCATCACATTTTTCTGTTTCTGGTTTGTCTTCTATAAGATCCACTTATATGTTCTATCAGCGTTTTACTTAACTATTTGTGTGATTGCTGTAAGAAAAGTAAAGTTGCTTCAAGCATAGAACATCTACAAAAATTTACAAGGATCCATTGTTTTCATTACTGAAGACAAATATCATATTTTAGTATCAATATTTGATATACTACTTGACATCTTATACATCTTATATACTAGTGTTATTTTGATATTTATGTAGCAACGCATTTGTTTGATGTTGTTGTTGCTTTAGGCGTGTCTAGGCCTATGGATGTGCGACACCTGTATGGTTCGTTGTAATGGCTTGACCAACATACAACTATTTACACCTAGACTACGCTTCCAACACTTGCACTTTTTCATGAGTTAGAAATATTATGCTTGTGGGATTAACATGCAATCTTAACTCAATTACAATGCTCGATTAATTCACTTCTACTTCACAATGCCTTAAACATTCACAAGTATACATATACAAATATGCTAAAATATAATGTCGCAATATAATGTCACAAAGTTCCACATAAACAACAACGTGCAATGTGCACCAAATTTCATAAAGGAAAGGACAACTCTCGATTCCCTTCTTCAATTATAAAACTTCAACAATCTTACAATATGTTCCAACAATCAGTTTAAGCCTTCGCTTACTTCCACATACAACAAACCACAATTTGTGCCATAGCCCCAACGAGATGCTCGCATGGTTACATAGTCCTCAAATGTACTACAACACGGTAGTGCCACAACTCTCAACTTGCCTACACAAACCCACGAACCTACACCTTCATGCGCTCTCAAGACAAGGTTGTGCCACAACCTTGTGGCTTGCCTGCACGACAAACCTGCCTTCTATCTCGTACACGTCCTATCACAACCAAAAACAATCCACAAAACTATTCGACAAATTTGCTTTCGCCCAACAATTGGCTCACTCGACTAGAGCGAGCTCGCCCTTCATCTCGTGTACCTATTTATCCTACTATATGCCCTTGAGATCTGTTTTGGCTCACTTCGGTTGTGTCTCTCACTCAGTTGCATTCAGTTGTCATTTGGGTAAGCGAGGGGGCGTGTCTCTCTAATCGATGTGTTGGTTCAGTTGAGTTGACTGCACCACACCCTAACTTTGCCCAACTCATTCACTTGGGTTGACTTGTTCCACTCGGGCCACTCGTTCCACTCGGTCGCTTATTCCACTCGTTCACTCGGGTCGACTCGTTCCACTTGGGTCGACTCGTGCGCGCCTTGGTTGCTCGACCTTGGTCACTCACTCTCGGTTGGTTGCCATGCCTCGGTCTGCCTTGTGTGCCTTGGCCATGTCTTGACTCGTTCCATGCATGTCTTCACTTTGTCGCATAATGTGACAAAGTCTTGGTGAAACCCCAAAATGTCGCTTCCATCATCACAAATGTTGCAATATTGTTCCACCTCCATAACTCAGCTCGCCTAGTCCTATGGTGACTTGGGTGTGCATCCTTGAGGGCCTTACATCCTCCCCCACTCTAACGATGTTCTTGTCCTCGATAACGAACCTCTCTTGTAATCCATCCATCGCCAAGGATTGCAAGAAGACTGTCCTTTGCATCCTGAACAACCTCCTCATGACACTGTCTCATCAAGAAGGAAGAATCTCGTCTAGCCACATACATCCCATGCGACTCCATGAATATCCACGTAATAATGTCTTGTGCTAGATCCCCTCATGTCATCGACTAATCAGGTAGCTAATTTGGTCATAGTGCCAACTCCACAAGAACTCATGCACTCGACCATGTACACTCACCATCACAACATCATGTCAATGGATCTCATCCTCATCTTGCTCTTGCTCATCTTCATGAAGTGCCCTGCATGGCACTTCCTTCACCTTTGGACTCACCACCCTGAGCAATTGATAGTGAGCCCATCTTCGTGAACTCAATAAGAAAATGAAGTGGGGTAGCCTCTTGGACTACCTCTCCAAACTCCAAATTCTCCATCTCTCCTCACTAAAGATGTACTCCTTGATCTTGAAATGGTCCACCTCTACCGGGTTTGAACCCTCCATATATGTTTGCATTGTATCTTAACAAAGGGGGATAGGAACTGTTACCACAAAATCGAGCAAGCCTTGAAGAGGGAAATTCTTTAAGACAAAGAGCTAGACTAAGTGCGAACAATTGGATAATCGCCCACTGTCACAACAACCAATGTCCCTTGCACTTTACGAACTTTCACTGATGGGAGGAGTCCCGGTAAGGTAGAGAATCACCTTTGATATATATTCTAGGGTTTATGGTGCTTCGTGATGAGATAGGAGTCATGACCTCTCAAGGGAGGCTCAAGTTGATGGAACAATGCTTCTAAAGGTACTTCACTCCCTTTAAGAGACCTCAAAGATACTTGCGCAAGGCCTAGGGTTTTGTAAGTTATCGTGGATAAAGGCAATCCCGAAATCAAGGCAAGGAGGAGGAAGGGCTTCTTGTGATTTACTTCACCAAGTACTAGGTTCATACAACCCTCAAAGAAGTCCCCAAAGTTGAGGTAATAACTAGCTAGGGTTTCTCTCTTAGGGCACACCTAGGGCAAGATATTTTGTGGATGAAAGCCTATTGGATGCTCACCAAACTTTGAGGACTAGGAGATAAGATCCTAGGCTCCGTGTCTATGCTCCCATAATTCACCAAATCACTCTCTAATGCAATTCATTCTATGCTCTAGCCTAGCCGTCCTACTTTTAGGGGTCCGAAGTTTAGAAGGAGAAATTATGGAGAAAGGAAGTTTGACCACCAAGGACTTGGACTAGTGCCTTGTCCTTTGGGCATATGGAGTCTTAGGATGTTCAAGGTGAGATAAAATGTCCCTAAGGAGGCTCAAAGTTGATGCCCTAGGTACAAATTACTAACATTTACCTACTTCAAGGGATAATGGAGTTTTATGGAGAATTCAAAGATATTCATCCACTAGGAACATTCATTACATGCCATACATTGGATAACATATGCAATACTCTACTAGAAAGCTTTCCAAAATCAATCTTCAACAATTAGGTCACTAATTTAGCATATTCTAGAGTAGCAATTCCATACATTAAACAAATTCAATAGAAAAATTTCATCAATAATATGCACTTACAAGAAGACATACAATATATCCATCCATTACTCAAGAAATAGCTCCAAAGAAGAATTGCGAATCATCTCCATACATCGAAATGCATCCAAAGAGTCTCCAATAGCTAAAGAAACAAGTGCAAGTTCTTTACAAGAGAAAGAATCCAAGTGTGATGATGATGAGTAACTCAAATGAGATCTCATCTATTTATACATGATCTACTAAGTCGAATTAAGCCTAGAAGCCCCACAACATCATGAAATTGGGCAAGATACATCCCTTGGTCACAAGCCGACCAATTAGCTTCATAAAATATGAATTAGCCATCCTAATGCAAGCCAAAATGATGACATCATGTTGAAGAATTTTTTTTTTCAAGCATGGGTTTCAAGCTCAAGAAATTATTATTTTATTAGTTAAGCATGTTATTCATGCTTCTAGGATTTGATGAGTCAAGGAGTCAAAGCCCTATTTGGACATATTGTAAAGAAAAAATGATTTTTTTTTTTTTAATTAAATATGTAATTTGGGTCAACAACCTCTCTAGATGCCAAGTCGACCTACCTGTCAAGTCAGCCCTGCCCCAAAAGACATGACTGTTTGCACTTTGCACCCCTTTGGACAAGTATAAATAGAAGGAAGTTGGAGCTCATTTTGGACGCACAGTTTGCTCATTTTGATCTGAAAAATCGCAGAAGAAGAGGAAGGACGAAATTTGAAGTTGATGAAGAATGTCTCTTGAAGTTTGATTTGCGGAAGGTTTGCCCTATTACATCTCTTGTTGGAAATCTGCTGTTGGTCTCTTGCTGATGGATTTTCGTCAAATTTTGGCTTAACATGTTCTTTGCTTAGGATAGTTACTTCATTAGCCCATTGACAAATCTATTAGTCCATAAGCAATCACTTTAAAGTTTAACCATCACCATATGACAATGACTAATGAAAGAACATTAAAAAGAAAGAGTAGAGGACAAGCCAAGACAAGTGAACACGAAGATATGGCACAAGCCAGGGAAAACCCCAAGATGGGGAAAAACCTTGATCAATTCTTCTTCTTATTATTATCAAATGTTCAATAGAGGATGGGAGAGTACATTCAATGTCAACATTGACTTGTCATTGTGATAACCAAGATCATTGTTCAAAAGCCAAATAAGCACCCCAACCGAATATGCATTATGTAGCCATAATCTGTCCTGAACAATGGACAATGGTAGATTGAATCTCGATAACGGTTAATAGGTTCATATAATACCTTCAGACTTCTTTTCAATGCTCCGACCTAACTTCTGTGATCTCTGTTCACAACCAATCAGAAGAACTGAGCTAGTGATAGCTTCTACATAGGCCTTTCGGTCTATCCAATACATGGAGACTAGGCCTATGGCATAGATGAGATACCAATCTGACTTCCAGCATTTTGTAACAAGGGATATAAGTACTGCGGCCTACCTGTACCTTCTGTTAGGAGTGCGGATGTCAGTAGAGGAGGAAACCCATACTTATGTGTGCCCAAAAACACTATCCAATGGCCTTTGATAAGTGCGGCTCAGTCTCTGGTTAGTCTTGGTCCTGATATGAAGATAAATGAGCCTAGACAAATTGATTTTGGTCTCCTGTTTGTGGAACACAACCCTAACCAATCCTTGAAACAGTCCTTACGACAAGCCCTAGTCAATGCGGTCTTCCTTCAACAGAAAAATGGTAGCCAAACATAGATGATTCTCCTCCCAAACTCGGTTCCCTCTTCTGGACACCTCAATGTATAGGAATCAATGGGGGTCAAGTGATGTGTCTTTTGGACTTATTGAGCTGACTTAGAGGTAAGGCTGACCTTGATAATTTTCGTGTGGGAGAATAATTCAAAATCCCACTTCTACTTATCGAAATTTGAGGATCTTTAGATCGATTTGGTTATTTCGAAAAGAGGAATTCAATGCTGCAATTATCTTTCCCAAAGGAATTGTCCAAAGTGGAATTTGGTCCTAGTTGCCAATTTTAACACTCCCTCTCAACTAGGGAGAATTCCACTTGCCAATCCATCCATCATCATCGATCAACATGCCATCTTGATGCCATGAATCATCTCGGAATCTCATCTCGTCTTTGCTCTGCTCTGCTGAACACTGATATGAATAACAAAGAAGAATCGATCGAGAGTGAGACACAATAACTTGCCACTCTCCACTGACAAAAGTGAGTCCACATAACCGAAGGGTGAACTCCAATTAGACTCGATCCCAAGTGATCAAGTTGAAGAAACATCATTCATCCTAGACATAAGGGGTACGGCAATACATGATGCGTCCATCGGTAGTGCTATGGTCCCTATCCACTTTTCCCAACTCATTGGCCAGATGAGAGGTACTTCCCATTTCTCCCGAACTACATGGGTGGGATAATGCAAGAACATCAACAGGGAAAGAATATATCACATCCTGCTCACAACCACTCGTAGGGAAAGGAGAAACCACATCCTACAAACACGTCATAATCATATGTAGGGAAAGGATGAACCACCTCCTACAGTCACATATCACAATCATCGTAGGGAAAGGATGAACCACATCCTACAGACACAAGTTACAATCGCATGTAGGGAAAGGATAAACCATATCCTACAAACACGAGTCACAACAATCGTTCGTAGGAAGGATCGTACACGTGGGGAAAGGATAAACCATGTCCCATCGACATGTCAACCATCAGTCATAGGGAATGAGCATCCTACATGTGGGGAAAGGATGAACCACGTCCCACCGACATGTTCACAAGCAGATGCCTGAATGCATCTCTCAATGGGGTATCCGCAGGAAAAGGTGAACCACTCATCCTTCTCATATGCCATAGGAGAAGGTGAACCACTCACCCTATGCATATGCTATCAACAGTAGGGGAAGGTGAACCACTCACCCTGTAGACATGTGTCCGCAATTGTAGGGGAAGGTGAACCACTCACCCTACACACATGTCAGCCACCATGGGGTATCACAGGGGAAGGTGAACCACACACCCTATACACAACGCACCAATAGGGGAAGGTGAACCACTCCCCCCCTGGTCACTCATAGCTCAATAAGTACCCCAAGTCTTCAGGAGCTCCCAGAGTTCAATGTTCCATCTTAACCAAAGATCCCTTCATATAGGGGATAGAGCCAGGCTGCTTTCTGAAAATCAATGATATTGCTGACCGAATCGTCAATGGAAGCCTCATAGCTCCACCCAACAACCTATAGATGTATACACAACCTTCTACAGACCTACTGATTTACAACTAGACATTTTAGCAGCAAAGATCTTTAGCAGCACACAACAGTCCTCTGTTTCTTGCATATTTGTTGCAGAAAATACTTAACTGTTCATACTCCCTCTTGCTCAGGGAGGAGTGTAAAGTGTCCATCTGCTCATCAGAGATCCATCCACTTGTAGGTAATTTATTATTGCAATCAATCATGCCCTTCCATAAGCAGGAATGTCCTTTGCTATACATGCTGAGAGGGTCCAATAGACAACTCCCTCTGAGACTCAATATGTAATCATTAGTCTCTTATTTATTTTATTCAAAGTTCGAAGGTAGCTTCAAAGGAGCTTCATCGTCCAAAGGTCTTAAATCTTTCTCCAAAGGCTGGGCTATTGCCTTTTTCTTCAACAATCATACCAATCCTGATGTTCTGTATTTATTACACAGTGATTTAATCAATTATTCGGGCTATATTGTAAAATCTGAGTACCGGAATGGTTTTAGTGTAAGATCCTCGGGCTTATCACCGATCATACTGAGTCAAACCAATTTTGATATGTAGTCCTTCAACAAGACATATTTTCATTTAGGCACGACATACTAATTACAACTGTAGCATATACATCTAGTAAAGGGTCTTGGTGAACTGGTGTATTCATACCCTTATTCTAGTTAACATTCTTTGTCCAGACTTCAACCATCACCTGATCATGTCTTAACCTGTAACCATAACTTCTGCATGTTGTATTCTATTTGGTTCAGTCATACTGTAGGCAATCTCAACAGTGGAGATTCCGGTCTCCTGTAGCATGATAATATATCCTATTGTAACTCTCAAAATAGCCTCAGATGGCATACAGTAATTTAATCACCTGTAAATTAAGTAGCTCTTAAAATTTGTCTGCTTCAAGATTTCCTTCAAATTTCCCTCTACACAGGGATATCATGGACTTTTCCAGCTTCTTGATAGGCCATACTGAAGTAGTCTGCTTCAAATCTGAATATGTCCTTGATTCTTATGCAACCCGGATTCAGAGACCTGGTCCTTGCTGTTCAAAAAATCTGAATTGTCCTCCATCTTCTTCATTTGACCTGAATGTGCATAGTCTCTCGACAGTAAGGAATAAGTGGACTTATTGGACTTTACAGAGAATACTTACACCTTGTGAAAGTAATCTTCTGACTATCAACAATTGTTCTTCTGCTCTTCATATAGACCCAGTGAAGTAGCTTTTTTCCAATCAAATCTCTGCAATATAAGTCCTTGGTTCTGCCTAAGCAACTTTGCATGCATTAACATTCTGTTTTACATGCTCTGCTCAATAATTGAGGCTCTGCCTAATATCTTAGTGTTGAAAGCTTCAAAAAATGCATCAAGCTCTCAAAGCAATTTCACAAGATTTAATTAACAATAACAGCACTCAACACTATTGTTCACTTAAGGATTCTAACAATGTGACTCCAAGTAGCAATATTTTGTTCATGACTACAAGTCTTATGCAAGCCTTGTTAGGAGCACTTCAGTAAAGAATATGGGCTCAGTTGCTCAATTACATCAGATCGAAGTTCGAACAACTTCCAATCACGTTGACCAATTCTTGTTACTAGCAATACCTCAGCTCATGTGCATTAGCTGTCAAACAATTCTAGTTTCTAACACTGTCTTACAGACACTATCCAAGGTCCCAATGCAATTGGATAGATGCATGTACTGTTGAAAAGGTTCTCTTCTGGGCAATAACCTTACTCGATTGTCATCAGTAATAAGGCATAGTAGCAGTAGCAGACATAAACGTGAGAGCAATGTGAGTTCAAGCCAACATTCAAAACGATCTGTTACAGGTGTAGCGCATTGTGTCTCAGCAACAACATAGCCAAAAACTCGCACAAATGTAATCATATGTTACAAACATACTCATGTATATTCACATCGTTCAAACTCCTAATTTTGCTACGTGGAAGCTTCATATACTTGATTCATTCGAAATGGTTCCAGATTAATCAATTGTTGACAAACTAACAATGATATATCATTTTCGTTCATTTGATTTAAATCTCATCCAGCTTGTTGCAACTGTATTTCCATTCCTTGTCTTTCCTCCCAACATGGTTCCTGCTCCAACGATTTGTTTGTCAAAGAAATGGTGATCATGCTCATTCAAATTTCATGAGGCTGTGTTAGACAGAGATCACATTTACAGACCATGTTAACTTGCAATACGTAGATCAACGCATTGGTGGAGATAGTAACAATGCCATTTACATACTGAAACCTCAGTTACATATCTATATATAATCCATACTGTAGTGATTTTCAACCTCAAAAGCTACTTCAAGAATCTTTGGATCAACTTTAGTGCAAGTCTGAAATGATTGTCACAGAGATCTGCGTTAATAGGCTTGGAATTTGGCCTCAGAATGTTGTCAGGAATAAGATCAAAACCCTATTCAATTTTCTCAAGAAAAAAAACAAAACCCATAGAAAGAAACATTAAACCCATATTATGTTGTCTCCCAAACTTCGACCCGTGCTTCAGATTCGTTTGTTTGGACAAGACTGCAAAGAATCGTCATGAAATCAACACATGATTTTCTGAAATGATATCTTCAACCAGACCTTAAATGTATGTTACATAGCTCCAGCTTTCATGCACAGGGGTGATGGGTTCAGATTTCCTCATAGGTTGTGCCACAAAGAGTTTCACATTTTTCAAATATTGTGCCTTCTAGCTTGGGCTTGTCCTCGCCAGGCTTTGACACCATGATAAATTTTGGCTTAACATGTTCTTTGCTTAGGATAGTTACTTCATTAGCCCATTGACAAATCTATTAGTCCATAAGCAATCACTTTAACCATCACCATACGACAGTAACTAATGAAAGAACATTAAAAGTAAGAGCAGAAGACAAGCCAAGACAAGTGAACATGAAGATATGGCACAAGCCAGGGAAAAACCCCAAGATGGGGAAAACCCTTGATCAATTCTTCTTATTATTATTATCAAATATTCAACAGAGGATGAGAGAGTACATTCATTGTCAACATTGACTTGTCACTGTGATAACCAGGATCATTGTTCAAAAGCCAAATAAGCACCCCAATCGAATATGCATTATGTAGCCACAATCTGTCCTGATCAGTGGACAATGGTAGACTGAATCTCAGTAAGGGTTAATAGGTTCATATAATACCTTCAGACTTCTTTTCAATGCTCCGGCCTAACTTCTGTGATCTCTGTTCACAATCAATCAGAAGAACTGAGCTAGTGATATAAGCACAATACATGGAGACTAGGAATGTGGCCTAGATGAGATACCAATCTGACTTCCAGCATTTTGTAACAAGGGATATAAGCACTGCGGCCTACCTGTACCTTCTGTTAGGAGTGCGGATGTCAGTAGAGGAAGAAACCCATACATATGTGTGCCCATAAACACCATCAAATGGCCTTTGATAAGTGCGGCTCAGTCTCTGCTCAGTATTGGTCCTGATATGAAGATACATGAGCCCAGACAAACTGATTTCGGTCTCCTGTCTGTGGAACGCAGCCCTAACCAATCCTTGAAACAGTCCTTACGGCAAGCCTCAGTCAATGCGGTCTTCCTTCAACAGAAAAACGGTACCCAAACATAGATGATTCTCCTCCCAAACTCGGTTCCTGCTTCTGGACTTCTGAACCTCAGACTCACAACTTATTTCAGAAGAATTTTGTATCTCTGTGATGTCCCAAATGAAGATGGAGGCACCTCAATATATAGGAATCGATGGGGGTCAGGAGACGTGTCTTTTGGACTTATTGAGCCGACTTAGAGATAAGGCCGACCTTGATAATTTTCGTGTGGGAGAATAAATTCAAAATCCCATTTCTACTGATCGAAATTTGACGATCTTTAGATCGATTTTGGTTCTCTCGAAAAGAGGAATTCAATGCTACAATTATCTTTCCCAAAGGAGCTGTCCAAAGTGGAATTTGGCTCTAGTTTCCAATTTTAACACTCCCTCTCAACTAGGGAGAATTCCACCTTGTTGCGATTTTGGGGTAGCATCGGATGTGCTCTAGCTCCCAAATTTTGTGGAGGAGCTGAAGTACATGAGATCTCTAAGACCCAGAAAGCTTTTGAAGAAATTCCATCAGGTTTAAGAGATATTCAAATAATTAATCTTTTTAATTAAGGACCCTAAGTCTAACTTAGGAAAATTAAAAGATTAAAGTGAATTAAATTAAACATGTGATGAGAATGACTTAAGTGACGTGGATCAAGCAGCTTCTATTCTTAGCCATCGATTAGAGATTACATCACAACCGTTGGTTTCCCAATGAGAAAAGTATAAGAGGACTCAGGGTTAGTTGGAGAACACACAAATTGGCGGAGCACTGAAGCTAAGCCGAAATTCTAGGGTGTTGTTTGCTAAGAATTTCAGGAGGAGTTTGCAGTGTAGTGAGGGTAGTATTGGCAAGGGGATGATATGATCCCAGGCCAAGAGTACAACAACGACACAGAGGCAGGGCAAAGGCATCCCAGAGCCATGCAGTCCAGCAGAGGCCACGCAGGGTTGATGCAGGCCCAGTCAGGGCAGCGCAAGGGTAGCGTAAGCCCTTCAGGGGTGACGCGGGCCCTTCTAGAGCAGCACAGAGGTTGACGCAGGCCAGGAAGGCTGATGCAGAGGGCCGAGGAGCAGCGCTGGGGTTTTCGGTGGGCCAGAAAGGGCTCGAGTTCTGTAAATCTCGTTTGAAGGTGCGAATCAGCCATATTTTCTGCTTTTGAGAAAAAAGAGGTATAGCTACTATGATTTCTCTGTAGGGAAAACCATGTCTAGTGCCCAGAACTTATTGTATTCAAAATCTGCTTAATAATAAAAACCCTCCAGAGCTAGCTGCACCGGTTTTCCTGCATTGGGTTTTTTCGGGGACATTTGTCGAAAAATCTGTGTGTCACTTTGTCATTTGAGCATGCTATTCAGTAAATGATTTGTGTGTGTAGGTTGTTATTTGTATTTACTTCGATGTTATTTTTAATATTTAGATTAATAACTTGTGTATTTAATCAAGTAGGAGAAGTAAATCGAGAATTAACAATAGGGTTTCTTAGATTAAGAAATTTTCACGCACCTGCCAATCCATCCATCATCATCGATCAACATGCCATCCTGATGTCGTGAATCATCTTGGAATCTCATCTCATCTCTGCTCTGCTCTGTTGAACACTGATATGAATAATAAAGAAGAATCGATCGAGAGTGAGTCACAAGACCCTGCCACTCTCCACTGACAAAAGTCAGTCCACATAACCAAAGGGTGAACTCCAATCGAACTTGATCCCAAGTGATCAAGTTGAAGAAACATCATTCATCCTGGACATAGGGAGTACGACAGTACACGATGCATCCATTGGTAGTGCTATGGTCCCTATCCACTTTTCCCAACTCATTGGCCAGATGAGAGGTCGATAATGTCAAGGACCAGATCTCTGCAAGTTGGACAGGTAAAACTTGTAAGAGAATTGCAGGCATAAAATTTTTGAAGGCAAGTATGGAAGAACAAAGTAATTGGAATTGGCACTGGAAGATCAACCGAATCTTTACAAGAAAGAAATATGGTAAACGTTGCAGAGGTATCATTTCTTGATGATGTGAAGACAAGGTTTGACGAAAAGGGGTCCAAGAGTAAGAGGGAGTCAACCTTCCTCCAAAGATAAGTTATTAACATCTTTTTGATTATTATTAATGCTACTGCCTTTATATTTTGTCTCTTTGTTCTTTCATAAGTCTTCTAACTAAGGTTATAGGTCAAGGCAAGTTCTATCTAAAACTTGACTAAGCAGATGAAAGACTTGAAGGAACATGACATAATATGAAGACTGAGGAGGAAGGAGCAGTTTGATGACAAAAGGTTCACTAACCTTAAATGGAAAGAGGGAGCTGTAAAGACCTTGCTGATTACAACATTGAAGCCTGCTGATTGATTGATGATTGAAAATTGAAAGGCCTGAAGCTAAACCCGGTTGCTATATGTGATAGACCGTGCAAAGGAATGTTGTAAATTTTTGTAGATGTTCTATGCTTGATGCAACTTTACTTTAATCCCCAATATCAAACAACAATCACAAAAACAAGAAAGTAAAATGCTGATAGAACATACCAATAGATCGACATAAGACAAGCCAAAAATACACTTAACTTGATCAGCGAAATATGTGTTGTGGTGCGTTATGGCGGTCTATAGGATGCTTCAACCAACAAAGTCTCAATACGGTCAGCCAACTAGAATGTGTCACACAACCCTCTCGGACAACTCTATACCAGTCAACCCAAAGTCAACGTTGTCCCAGTGAACGGTCAACGCAAAACAACAACAACAAAATGTCAACACAGGCTGGTCAAAGTCAACGTCAAGCCTCGATTTCCATGCCAAAAAATGTGGACTTCAGAAATCAGAATTTTGGGAGAAGTTAGGGTCAGTTTGACCAAGCGTTGACCAAAGTCAACATTGGTCAAATATGCGCTGAAACCCTAGGTCAAAACAGAAATATCCTTGCTGCAATTTTCCCACGTGTGGAGAAGAAGAGACTCCAAGTGGTGATCGAACCAATCAGATGCAGAGAGAGAATGTGTGATGAGTGATGGATGAAATGTCCTCCAACGTTGACCTATATATATCCATCAGTGAGGGTGTGTGACACATCTGCTGGGGCTTCAAGCCTACATTTCAATTCTGGCCGACCTTGCACATAAGTGGAATTAATTCAAAATAAATGTTCTGCTCATCGGATCAAGATGATCTTTAGATCGATCTTGCACCTCTCCGAAAGAGGAATCCAATAAAAATATTGGCATCTTCATCTGAGCATCACAACATGGAGTTTGGACCTAGTTGTCCAAAATTAACACTCCCTCTCAACTACGGAGAACTCCATCCACCTGTGCCATCCAAATATTGTGCGTCATCTCGCCATAACTTGCTTTGCTGGCTTCTTTATTTCAGAACAAAAGGGTGAGTCACAAAGACATCACTCCCGACTTACAAATTTAGCCCAGAGGTCCGAAACCTCTATAGGACTCAAAGGAGTCACATACCAACCTAAAGCTGGTTTACTTGACCCAAAGTCAGTTGGAGGTCCGGAACCTCACTAGACTTGATCCCAGATCAAGTGGTTGGACACGTGCCATCCTAGACATAGAGAGTACGACAATCTCCGATGCGTCCATCGTTCTTTGCTACTGGTCTCTAGCTTTTCCCACCTCACTGGCCAAATGAGAGGTACTTCCCATGAGTCCGAGACTCAATGGTTAGGATGCATACGGGACACAGATCATGAGAGGTGAACCAACTCAATATCATAACGGTGGTGCAGAAGCACACTAACAAGGTTCAGCAAGCCTAGCCCTGTGGTTGCTTATAGCTTCGAGGAGCTGTCCCCAAAGCCCCCTGGAGCTCCCAGAGCTCATTGTCCAACAGGACCCTCAGCATAGGGTCGTTCCACGATTCCAAGATTCTCACAGAAGGTTAGGAACATGACCTTCCCCAAGGGCATTGTGAGAATATCTGTGGTACTAGCCATCAACATGCTTGGATCGATCGTGGAACACGAGATTCTCTGACAAACGAATCCCCCTCTGGTTATCGCAAAGGATAACGGTGGCATCTAGCACATGCTCGAACAACTCATTGAAGAGCTCTTGCAACCAAGTGACTTCACAACAGGCCATACATGCTGCAATGTATTCGGCCTCAGCGGTGCTCAAGGCTACCGACTTCTGCTTCCTACTCGAAGCAGACCTACGTGTGAAGCAACATCCAGATGTGCTCTTGCGATCCACCACACTGCCAACCCAATCAACATCAGTATATCCATGGAGTGTCATGCTCTCGATAGTGTATCTCAGCCCATGGTCTATCGTGCCCCAGAGATATCTCAAGAGTTTCTTGGCATCAACCCAGTGAATGTGATGAGGATCAACCATGTGTTGACTCAAAGTGTTCACTGCAAAACATACGTCTGGACAAGTGTTCACTAAGAACATCAGGGCCCCTATGAGTTGACGATACTCAGTAGGATTTGCTAGCACGGGCCCAGCAACGCTGCCACTCAACTTCTTAAAGTTGAGCTCCATCGGTGTCGACACCGACTTACAGTCCACCATTCCAAATCTTTCCAGCAGCTTCATAATATATTTTCCTTGAGAAAGGAAAATCTCGCCAGGTTTCTGCCAGACCTCCAGGCCCCTTCATCTCGAACTCAGAAGCGAGCTCCCTCTTACACTGATGAATGAGAGGGTCAACACCTGCCAGGAAGAGGTCATCCACATACAACACCAGAATGAGAGGCCTTTCTCTATCAACCTTGAAGTAAAGGTTCGGATCAACATAACTACGAGTGAAGCCCAACTTCATCAAGTAGCTATCTATCCTCTCGCACCAAGCCCTGGGGGCTTGCTTCAACCCATAGAGGGCTTTCTTCAACCTGCAAACATGGGTGTCTCGATCCTGGACTTCAAACCCCAAAGGTTGCTCCACATACACCTCTTCCTTTATCGCACCATGCAGAAATGCGGTCGTCACATCCATCTGATGAAGATTCCATCCTTGCGTAGCAGCAATGGCTATGATAGATCGGATGGTGGTATATCGGGCCACAGGTGCAAATATATCATCATAATTTTCGCCTTTCTTTTGAGAGAAGCCACGGGCAACGAATCTTGCCTTGAGAGTTTTAGCACTACCATAAGATCCATGCTTGATCTTATAGAGCCATTTCGAGGTGACAAATGCTTTTTCCTCTGGTCTCGGAACCACATCCCAGACATCATTCTTCATAATGGACTCATATTCTTTGTGCATAGCATCCTTCCATACTTGATGCTTTACGGCTTCTTCAAAAGATCCAGGCTAAGATTGTACGATTGTACTCATGGCTGCTAGATACCCTTGGTATCTATACGACTTTTTGCTTTCACGAATGATCCCTTTGGGGCCATATGTCTCTTGACATCCTCGAGAGTATCCCTGAGCCATGAGGGACTTCTCTTCATTGAAGGAGGTGGATCAATGGGGTCCATCGGTCCTCCAACATCGAGCATCGTCTCATCCTTCAGTTCTTCCTGACTTCCAGACCTTACTTCATGATCTCCCTCAGAGTTTGGAAGATTGATCACTTTCCTGAGGGAAGCATCTTCATCGTGGCATATCTCCACTTCTCTTTCAGCACAACCCAGACATACACCTTCATGATCATTTTTGAATTCGGGCATCCCTGTCACCATCTTCCTTGCTTCGGGAAGGGCTGTGAAGTGAAGGTATCCAAACCTCCGGTGCCATAGTTCAGTCTGTTGGATAGTATCACATGTCATTGCTCCCAGTGGACTTCCTCCAACCTGGTAGAGTGTATCAAGTTTCAACTCTAAACCCAATCGTGATAGCTTCCCTGAAACTCTTCTTCTAGATGCGCACCTTCCCATCAACAAATGCCACATTGAAACCTTTGTCTTCCATGGTTGAAATAGACACAAGGTTCTTCTTCAAATCATGTACATATAATTCATCTTGCAAGCGGAGGACTTGACCTTGAGATAAGTGGAGGGTCACAGTCCCTGTCCCTTTCACGGGATATGTGGCATTATCTCCAAGGATAATTTTCAGATTAGTATCCTTCTCAACCAAATCAGCAAGTGCTTCCTTAAACCCAGTGAGGTGCCTTGAGGTACCACTATCTATCAACCATACATCCATAGTGTCGGGTGGAGATGTAGCAGAGAGGGCAGATACAAGAATGAATTCATTTCTTTTATCATCAACAACATTAGATTCCTCATACCTGGAATTTCTCGACCTTTTGAAAGGTTGCCCATTTCCACCAGAGGGAGCCTTCCTCTTTCCTTTGAACCTGTTGTTCCTTTGATTGTCATTCCCCCTGTTGTTGTTGTTGTTGTTGTCATCATCCCCGGGAGAATCCTTCTTATTAGGGCATTCTCTAGCATAGTGGCTGGTCTTGTTACATGTGTAACATCTTCCTTTTTTTCCTTTGGCCCCGACTCTTCCATGGTTCCTCGGACCACCATTGTTCTTCTTCTTAGCACGAGCAGTGAAGGCAACATTTCATTTTCATATTTTTTCATCCTTGTCTCTTCTTGTATGCATCTCGATAGTACTTCATCAAAATCAGGGATCACATTGTAATTGAGAATGGTAGTATTGAATACAGGCCATTCAGAGGAGAGACCTCCAAGTGCGGTGAGAACCATTTCTCGATCAGCTATCATCTCCCCAATGGCCAGAAGATTATTTCTGATTTTGAATCCCTGCCTTTCTTCAGATTCTAGTTGGTTCTTGAAGAAAAGGACTTGATTTGCATTGTTGGCCTTGAACATGTTGACCAACTTATCATACATCTCCTTGGATGTGCCCAGCTCAAATATGTAGGCTACCAAACTCTTGTGAATTGAATCCCGGATCATCAACTTTGCTTTGATTTCCCCCTTCTTATATTTTGACTTGGTGGCAACATGTGCAGAGGATGGAGGCACTTGGATTTTACCCTACACATAGTCCATGACATCTTGGTCTTTCAACATAAGATCCAAAGTCATCTTCCAGGCATGCAAGTCTTCCTTCCCAGTCAATTTGTCATCAGCTTTGAAGCCATTATAGTTTGAGGTACCCATGCTCTTCTTTGGTGATTGCTACAAACTTGGGCTTTGTCTTCACCTTAGCTCTGATTCCATGTAAATTTTCGTAGATGTTCTATGATCGATGCAACTTTACTTTTATCCCCAATATCAAACAACAATCACATAAACAAGAAAGTAAAATGCTGATAGAACATGCCAATAGATCGACAGAAGACAAGCCAAAAATACACTTAACTTGATCAACAAAATATGTGTTGTGGTGCGTTACGGCGGTCAATAGGATGCTTCAACTAGCAAAGTCTCAGTATGGTTAGCCAACCAGAATGTGTCACACAACCCTCTCAGACAACTCTATATCAGTCAACCCAAAGTCAACGAAAGTCAACGCTGTCCCAGTCAACGGCCAATGCAAAACAACAACATCAAAAGTCAACGTCGAGCCTCGATTTTCGTGCCAAAAAATGCGCACTTCAGAAATCGGAATTTTGGGAGAAGTTAGGGTCAGTTTGTCCAAGCGTTGACCAAAGTCAACGCTGGTCAAATCTACGTTGAAACCCTAGGTCAAAACAGATTTATCCTTGCTGCAATTTTCCCACGTGTGGAGAAGAAGAGACTCCATGTGACGATCGAACCAATCAGATGCAGAGAGAGAATGTGTGATGAGTGATGGATAAAATGTCCTCCAACGTTGACCTATATATATCCATCAGTGAGGGTGTGTGACACATCTGCTGGGGCTTCAAGCCTACATTTCAATTCTGGCCGACCTTGCACATAAGTGGAATTAATTCAAAATAAATGTTCTACTCATCGGATTAAGATGATATTTAGGTCGATCTTGCACCTCTTCGAAAGAGGAACCCAATAAAAATATTGGCATCTTCATCTGAGCATCACAACATGGAGTTTGGACCTAGTTGTCCAAAATTAACAAATGTTGACTTCAAAGGGAGCAAGTAGCGGAATTTGACATGAAGAATCTCACACCTTAACGTGAGTTCATTGTGATTTGGAAAACTCTAATATTGATGATTTGTTTCAGATTGATTTAGCTCCCTGGAACGACATATTGCAGAGTCTGGAAAGAGTTGTTGGATGATATTAATATACTACAGCTGCTTGGTTTGATCATAAAACACATGGATTATATAGACAACGCTATTGATGGCCTGGAAGGGCATTAGGGTAGAATTGATATTTGATAACAAGCATGACTTATTGAGGAATAACTCTATTATGAAGGAAAGAAGACATGTGCTAGCAACTGTGAGGAAGCTCGACTCCCTGAAGAAGACAAATAAAGAAGTTGGTGATAAAGCTACATGATGATTGATGAAATCTAGAAAGATCGAAATTTGATATGATGTGATGATACTGGGAGCCGAGAAACCTTGTCATGAAGTGAAATATGAAAGAAGGTAGAAGCTCAAATATGATGTATTGCGGGATAGGAGCCTTTGCAGCTACCAATAAGATCTCCACGGAAGAACAAGTAGTTGATGCATTGATGAAGTATGAGATCAACTAAGTATTGTGATGATGCCTCCCTGATTGAGAGGGAGTAAGAAATATCCTCCATGTTGGAGGAGTAAGGACCTCCTCCTTGGTTGAGACTTGAGAGGGAGTGATGGTGGACACTATATTCTCCATATGTCTCATGCACTAGGCCAAGACTAACCGCCGTTTGTCTAGTGTATCCCACTGGGAAGGAGAATGGAGGATTGATAAGCATCTGGAATCCATACTCCTTGAGGATTGGGAATCCAAGATAGGAAGTAGTCCCATGGACCGACACTCTCTGAGGATCTGACAGGGTATCCAAGGTAACTGTGGTCGAAGAAGACCGATATTCTTTGAGGATTGGAAATCCAAGATAAGAATAGTCCTGGAAGGACATACCTTGTAAACATCCAGATGGGGTATGTACCTTGAGAGGTTGAGGTGTCCATATGTATACCTCCCAACATCGTGCTCTAGTCTTGTAGAGAGTTAGAGCTTGTCAAGTTAAGGCCATGCTATGTTGTAATTTGACAATGCTGGTTATGATGTTGATGCTTAAAGATGGCTTATCAATCCGACTCCTCTTATGAGGATATTTCAATTTGAGAAGTATCCTTGTACTGGTTGTGGAATTATGAATACCTCCCTAGTTAAAATGGAGTGTTAGAAAATGTAACTAGGTTCGGTCTTCATAATGGTCTTTGTACCTATGTCATTGTATATTTTATGTAAAAAGAAAAAGAAGAAAAAGAAGCATTTATTTTTCAAGCATGGGTTTCATGCTCAAAAAATTATTATTTTATTAGTTAAGCATGTTCTTCATGCTTCTAGGATTTGATGAGTCAAAGAGTTAAAGTCCTATTTGGACCTATTGTAAAGAAAAAGGAAAATTAATTTTTAAATATGTAATTTGGGTCAAAAACCTCTCTAGATGCCAAGTTGTCCTACTTGTCAAGTCGATCCTGCCCCAAAAAGACATGACTGTTGTCACCCCTCTGGACAATTATAAATAGAAAGAAGTTGGAGCTCATTTTGGACATACAATTCGCTCAATTTGATCTGAAAAATCGCAGAAGAAGAGGAAGGCCAAAATTTGAAGTTGATGAAGAATGCTCTTGAAGTTTGATTTGTAGGTCTTATCTATTACATTTCTTGTTGGAAATTTGCTGCTGGTCTCTTGTTGATGGATTTTGCTATGAAGAAGGAGGATCTAAACTTGGCATCTAGAGGGTTGAAATCTTTGGTCACAAGCCTTGGATATCTCACTTTGATTTGATTCTATAAGAAGACAATTTTTCTGGGTTTTCCCCTGGTTTGGAGCCTATATCTTGTGTTCTTTTGTCTTTTGTGTTCTTCATGTTTATGTTTTGGTAATTGTTTGATGAATGGAACATAATAAGGATTAATAAGAAGCCAACAAATTTAACAAACAATTACTAAAGAAGAGAAATCTAGCTGAAATCATTAGCCTTTTGATTTCTCAATAGTTGGAAGGCAACGTTGAGTTCTTTGTGCCAAAATGTGTGAGAGGGCTCCATAAATCTCGAACTAGGGGATGACCCCTAACTCTCCATGCAAGTCATCACGTGGGCCCTAATTTTGTGTTTGGGGCACAAAAACTGGTCTCATGGGTCTCTTGATGGAAGAATAGCCTGTAATGCTCCAATGTTGAGGGCGTTGCCGGGTGCTTGCCCTCCCATGTCTCAAAGCGCGAGACAATCCTCCTTTGGTCCTTGGATCAGCTGCCACATCACGTGGTAAATACTATGTCGACTTTGGCTCACTGAACCAAGTGCATTATCTCGTGAATAATGTGGGCCAATGAGCAGAGACTGCTGAGGGTGCTGAGGTGCCCATGGCGTGAAATGATGCTCTGCACATGATGTGAGTCCCATGGCTCTCAATGCTCCACTTGGGGGTGTCAATATGATCCTCTAGTGGACTTGGGCCCCAATTAAGTTGCCCAACCCATGATGAAACCACCTTCCAATCACACATAATGTCCAATGGTGCATCCTCACCATTAGGTACAGTAATTCATTAATGCATCTAAGTGAACCCAAGATTGTCAATCAAAGGCACATTGAGACTTCATCTAAGTTGGGGCTTTGATCTCGAAGTAGTGTTACCTCCCTAGGTAGGAGTGGTTAATAAACAACCCTATTAGGTGTTACCAACCCCTAAGGGGAACGACAGGTCCTTCATAGGTGGCATATGAATGGTGATGAAATGGATGGGGTCACAGGGGTCTCAAAGCCAAATGCCATGGGTACAAGGATAAAAATAATGAGGGAAGTCCACATATTGGTTGTTTAGATGTGGGAAGGAGTAATCTTGGATACATGAGTTACCTCAACCTTTGTTTTTCCACCCCTCTTTACTTGCTTTTTGCCTTTTCTTGATTTTTCTTTGTATTACTGCTTGGGGCTTCGAGAAATTAGAGCATGTGGTGAATGATATAAAGTAGTTATTACCCCCTTAAGGTGGGGCAATTCATCACCCACAAGGGGTTGGGATGTGCATGGGTTCCTTAATGATGTGGGGGCACTCATGGGGCCCTAGAAATCGGGGTGATGGCCATGATAAGGGGCATATCTCATGTTTGGCTTTTGCCACGTGTTAATTAATGTCTTGACCATCTTTTGAATTTCATAATATTATTTTTCTTTTGTTTCTTGTGGCCATGATATGCTTTTAGCTGCATTAACCTCCAGAGCAACATTTCCAAGCCCGACCCAGATATGTGGACAAGGGAAGGGGGAGTGCTAGTGCTTTGTGGACCTAGAGAAGGAAAATGATGGAATAAGGCTTGTAATGTGCAAAGGGGAGTGAAAAATGTGGAATAGGAAAACGGGACCACACTACCAAAATCAGGGTTTCCCAAGTAGTGCCCTTCCTAAAGCCATAGGCCAATAGGGGAGATCCCACGAGACTAGGATTATGGATTAACCCCCCATTTAAGGTGAGGGAAAAAAACCACAGTCAAAGCCCTTACTTCTTCCAAGTCACCCAATAATCCATACCCAAAATGCCCAAGAAAAACAAGCATAAGCACTCAATTGCACAATGAAAAACATATTTGTTGGTTTGGATTGCCCACCTTCTAACATATGCTCTCGACACATGTGCGAGGGGACATAGGACTGATGCAGGGAGTTGAGATCAAATGGAAAAATATATCGGCTACATCGTTGGCTATCAGGGGCTGCCGGCTAAAGAGATATCTAGGAGAAAAATTCTCTTATGGGGTCACCCACTTTTGGTGGGTAACATGAACCAATCCTACCCTCACTCTTTTTAATCAACCTCTCCAACTTTGGATCATCAAGCCAACCATCTGTCTCCATGATCTCACTAGACTCCTCAAACTCTCTGTTGGTCTATCTATGCCGCGGTTCATGATCTTGAACCTCATCCATAGATGTAATATGAGGTCTCTCTGACATCCTCATAATCCCATTTGCCAAGTCAACCATCATCCTCGAATGCTGCATGAATATGGACTCCATATGATCCAATCTCTCACAAATCTCACCATTCGGATGTCCTGCCTCTATACGAATAACTGCCTTCCTATGTCCATTTACCATGGCCCTAACAATTGAAACAACATCCGGTTCCTCTCCTGAAAGAATGAACTGTCTCCTCGTATGAGGTGCTGGTACAACTCTTCGTTCAACCATAAAATCTATGCCCAATACAATCTCATAGTCATCCACCCTAATAATCGTGAAGTCAAGTTGCCCTTTCCAATTGCTAATCTGTATTGAAATACCACTAACTTCTCCAAGAGCTCTCATGCTCTCGAAATTCACTACTTTGAGAGATACACAGACTGGAACAATCTACAAGTCCAATCTCCTAGTCACATCTTCCCTCATAAAGTTATGAGTAGTCCCACTATCTACCATAGCCATTAACTGACTCCCATTCACTTCAATCTTCACATAGTTCAACTTAGTTCGATTTAGATTATGTTTCAGAATGGCCTCCTTCAAAGAAGCTGCACCCAAAACTTGCATCACTCCCATAGATATATGAGAACTCTTCCCAACTCTCTCTTCCTATTGGCTTGCTGTATAGATGCCACTTTCTGCTTCAACGATTGGTTCTTCGCCATGTGATCCTCTCCACATAACCAATAGGAAAGAGTCTTCCTCTCCTTCTCACCACTTTGCTTCGGTCCATCCTCTTTCAAAGATTTCCCTTTCTCCTGATCTGACTTCTTCTTGCCATGATCTTTCCCTTCTGGTTTTCCTACTGCACAGATATCCAAAATCCTGTTTGCAACAACGATAACTTCTTCAGAAGTGTGCACATTCTGTCTCTTCACTTCCATATTAGCCCAAGGTTGTAGACCAATCAAGAAATAAAACAACCTGTCCTTCTCAGCCATGTTCAAAATCTCTAACATAAGACTCAAATACTCTTGAATGTAAGCCTGTAGACTTCTTGTCTACCTCAAAAACTTCAACTCGCTCCTTGCATCTTGTTGAGAATTCTATAGGGCAATGATTCTAATTAATTCTCTTTACTTGATAACTGCTTGTGATGTCCTTTTACTTATTAGCTTTGTTCCTTATTATTATGTGTGTGAACTGTTGACCACTGGAGTGGCACCTGATGATAATGTGAAGACTCCATGCCCAAGGATGAACCAGAAGACACATGTACCATTAGATATCATCAGTTCAACAGAGTTTTTTAAACTCGACTTCTGCTTCTTATCATTTTACTTCTTCAGTCCTCAGATTTCGCAGCCCTACGAGGATATTGTATAAATGTCACTAGCATGATGAATAAAGCCATGTAACAGGCCTAGGATGTTGGGACTCGATCAACAAGCGAGTACACCTTGGAGTGTTTTTTTACTTGGTTAATTATTCCTTCTTTTTAGCGGCGAATAATTTTCTAGGTTTTTTCACTCATTGCATTACCCCAAAGCCGGGGTGACGGCTTGAAGGTTGAGCCCCTAAAGCATCTTAGTGTCTAGAGTCGATGTATATTACCATGCTAGGTCATCTCTGAAATTTCGCGGAATTTGACTAAGTCTAAGTAGGATTTTTTAATAATTAAAAATTCCCCGCAAAACGGGATTTTTTAATTAATTTCTATGTAATGATGTAAATAAGTGGCCTTAGGAAATGTCTGGGGCGTGTGACCACTCGAAATTCATCCTCAGAGACCCAGCATTATCCTAGTATCCACTTTGAGGGTCAAAAAACGACTTATACTCCTTCAAAATCCAATTTTTCTAATGTCAGTGGCAAAAATAAGGAAAAATTTAAAAAAATTGAATAATTGGAAAAATTTAGAAAATTTTCCAAAGTCAAAATAAGTCAAATTTTGACATGGCAATTATGTGGAGAAGTAAAGGATGATATGGCAGCCATGTGGGGCCCACAAAGCTCAAGTCAAAGTCAAGTGCCAAATGAGAAAGTTAAAGAGGCCCACGTAGAAATTCATGAGGCAATGTATGGCTAAAGTTCAACTTTGATTTTATTTAAAATCATATGTCATAAAATTAAGTTATAAATTATAAGTGAGTGGGAAGGGACCCCACATCTCTCCCTTTGGTCTATGTATAGCCAAGTTTAAAGAATAGTGCACATGCCAAAATAAATGAATAAAAGCTCTACGTACAGCCAACAAAAGGATAATACGCACATGCAAAAATAAGTCTCCTACGTGGCAGCAAAGATACACACAAAGCCCAGTCAATGATCAAGGATATACGATGGCCACTATTACACCAGTCACACTTATGGAGGGCTCACGCAGGCATATTAAAGAGTGGCTGTTACAACCACTAGTACGCTGGAAATTTTACAAGGGAACACGCAACAAGTAAACTCCAACTTTTTTACGTGAAGTTTGTGGGTTGTTTTACGTGGTAAGTTAATAGCAGTTTTACGCAGATTTTTAACTGCAGTTACAGTAGTCTACGCACAACAGTTTGAGGGTGGATTGATGGATTGAGTTGTAGTGCTGTCACCCTATGATTTTGGTTGAGGATTCGATGGGGTAGTTGCCTCCTCTTACCCACTCAAATGCCACACTTGGCAATGGAGTTACTGCGATAAACTCATACACTACTATCTATTGAAGAATGCATAGGCCAACAAGGGAACTTGTGATCTTTGGGATATCAATCAACTACAACAGTCTATTGCCACTTGTGAAATTCAAATTTCATTGGGATTCCCATCTCATGCCACTTGTTGATCACTTTGACTTTGGAATCATCTCCCAAATTTGTATAAAGAGACCCATTTGGCTCTCATTCTATCATCCAGAATACGAGCTCTTGTGCTTGGGGAGGTTCTGCCACTTTGTATACTCAACTTTCAATGAAATAGCAAGACTTTGGGGTTCATATTGTAGAAATTTCTGAATCTTATACTTTATGCAGAAATTATTATTGTTAATCCGGTTATGCTTCTCCTACTTATGCAAGTTATTAACTGAATAATTTCAAGTTAAAATCGAAGCAAAACACATAACAGATCTCTACCAATCTAGATCTAGAATAAGCACATGCACACATTGACAAAGGGGACAAGTATATCTTATATAATAGTCCCCGGAAAAACCCAATGCAGGAAAACCGGTCTCTGGCTGCTGGAGGGTTATATTATTAAGAATATTTTTGAATACACAAATCTGGGTTCCAGATTTGGAAAACTCGATAGAGAATACACTAGATCTACAGCTCACTGGCTGATCTAGGGCCAAAATAATGACTGATCCACACCCTCAAACGGGATTTACAGAACTCACCCAAGATTAGGGCCTAGAAACCCCGCCGGCTTCGAAAGGCTCGCGTTGGCCTATGGAGCTCCCCGAAAGGCTTTGCGCGGCCTCTCGGTCCTCCAAACTCTCGCCGCCCTCCGAAGGGACTCAAGTCTCTAAATTGGGTGACGCAAGCCACTACGCCGCCGAGGGTCTCTCGCGTAACCCCCCGAGGGTCGTCGAAAATCACGCTCTGCCCTGGAGGACTACGCCGCCCCGCTCGCCGGCCGTCGCCGCTCGCGTTGTCCTTGAGCCGATCTCTCGCCTCTTGTGTATTCTAGATCCCAGGATCAGATCATCCCCTTGGCCTAAATTCCCCTCTCTGCAGCTGAAACACTTCTGAGTAATCTTAGCAAACCCTGCCTTAGAATCTCAGCTTAGCTTCAGTGCTCTACCTCTGTGTGTTTACAAATGACCCCAAGCCTTTCCTTTATACTTTTCTCGTTGATAAATCAATGGCCAAGACTAAATCTTTAATCAATGGCTAAGATTAAAAGAAAGTTTGATCCGTGTGACTTAAGACAATTTCATCACATGTTTAATTAAATTCACTTTAATTATTTAAGTTCCTTAAGTTTTAACTTAGGAAATACATTAAAATAATTAATTAATTTAATATCTCCTAAACCAGATGAAATTTCCCAAATCCATTTCTGGGTCTTGTAGATCAAGTGTACTCTAGTCCTTCCTCAAAATTTAGGACCTAGAGCACCACTGATGCTACGCCAAATACACAAAATCTCAACACATATGTGGTCTTTTCCCTACACTTTGATGGTATGACTTTGTGATTATATGCTTATGTTATACTTGATCTAATTTCCATTTGTTATTTTTCATTAGCTTCATTGATTTACTAGTGTTGAGCTGCCTTTCACTAGCATTTGGATTAGAGAGTTAATCTAGACTGGGACATCTTAGTTAATTTTTGGTGGAATTGCTAGGATTTCCTTTTCATTTTATTGTCTAATCCCTTATGGAAACTAATAAATCATGTTGAGCCTGTGTAGAAAATTTTGTAGATCATAGCTCAAGCGTGACGAGACATCCTAGTTTGGATTATCCCACTCTTGAGGATAAAGTGGAAGCATCTCACATATTTGTTCTTCCCCAAGTCTTCATCCTTTGATTTTTATACAGAGTTTCTCCCAAGACTTGAGTTGTGATAGCAACCTACTTCAAAGCTATTTTTTCCAAAACCTATTTTGAGCTCTTATTGGTATATATCAGCTAGCATAGAGCATATGGTTGATTATTCAAGGATAGAAGTTATACTTCAAAATCTTGATAAAAGCCTTGTATACTATTTGTGAATAATTTTGCACATCCTCTCTCACTATTTCTCACTCACTTTGTTGATATTTTGCAGAAGTTTAAGAGCTGATATAAGGGTTATATATCACTGATTTTTGGGGTTGTTTTGCAAAAATATCAGACTTTGCTGAAGGGTTTTTCTCACATTTTGTTTTGGCAGGCTTAAGGAAGGCATGCTTGAAATCTCCTAACCTTTTATCGCAGACAGATCATGACCTTCTTATGCAACAGAAGGTCTTTGGACAGATCATGACCTTCTTAGAGCTTCCTCTTCTTAGCTGGCCGTGAGCTACAGAAGGCAACCCTTCCTTCTCTCCTAGGCCGTGGAATTCTTGGGAAGAGGCACTTATTTCCTTCTTATGCAACACGCTGTCATAAAATTCTGTCATAACAATGTCTTGAACAAGTCTTCTTATCTCCTTTGTTGGCAAAATTTTGAGACACTTTGGGAGATTCTCCTCTTGGAATTCATTCTGAAAGTATTGGCAAATTTTTTTTCATCGTTTCCCCTACAAGAGGTTTTATTTTTTTTCACCATTAGAAGCCTTGTCTCTCTAGAAGGAAGGCTTTCTTCATTGTAAAATTACTCTAATAAAAAAACAGTTTTCTTCAGGGAGCTTGGGAGTTTCTCCCATGGTATCCCGCCCCCTCATTTAGAGTGATGACCTTTACTTGTGGGTGGACTAATCTCTTTAGTTTAGTTTCTCTAATTCTCTTTTGCTAATCTCATTCATGCATTATTAGTCTCTTAACATAATACTCATATCTACTTTCATTTTGTGTAAATTGAGCTTGGTTTGCCATTTCCATTTCTTGAAAACTTGTATTGTGCTATCTACTACAACACATGCAATATTTCTTTTGAGCAAACATGTACTTTACATTTATTTGGCAAGCCTAGACTATTTTATTGGTTTTACATGTCTCTTGAATACATTGTTTCATCATCTTATTGTTAACTCATGTTTATGTGGCATTTTGATTATTGCTGATATCTCTTAAAGCATTCTTGTGTCACTTCATTTGAGACAATTTGATATCTATTTCATTTACTTGCAAGCAATCTATTTGGAACTTGTGGAGCTAAATTGAGCTAATTTTCACTTTCACTTTCCATTGAAGATATTGGTACCATTTTCATGAGCATTACTTCTTATTTTTAAGCGTTGATATCAATATTTTTCTTTGGAAGCAACAACATTCACTAAAACAGGGATTTTATAATTTGCATCTCTAAAATTAACCTCCAACTTATGTTGGTTGTAATGACATCTTAAAGACCCTCTACTCCTCTATCGACCCCTCATTGTGGGATCCATATCTTTGGGCGAGGGAGAGGTCTGAGGATTGAAGAGTTCATATGCAATCTTGTTGTAGAGGTAACTAATAATAAAATTAACCAAGAGCACTATCCATCATATTTACTTTACTTGTCTCTTGATGGTCTTGAGTTTCCATATGCAAAGTTTATTCCAAAAGCAAGTATTGTAATTCTCTTAACAAATGCTTTATTTTTATGTTTCAAGTCTAATTTCACATTTGACATTTAGCATTTTCTTGTTCACATTTTCCAAGCTAATCACTAATTGTGGAGTTTTGACAAAATATGTTGCAATGTTTTGATTTCTAAATTTGATTATCTCAAAGACATTTTCTGTATCTTGCAATATCTTGTGCTAACAATCTTTTGTTTGCATTTTAGGGCTACTTTGCTTTCAATTTTTGAGAGCATTACATTTTACTTCTTGAGCAAATATGTATATCTTTCAATTGTTGAGCAAATTCTGTATAAGGCACTGGTTTGTGGTTTTATCATGTTAATGATTGCCATTATTATTTCAAGTTGTTCACATCATATTTGCTAATAAATCTTTAAAAGTACTGTAATATTCTCCTAGAAACTCAAATCTTTAACTTATTTTTCCTTTAGGGACCACCCCCCTTAGCTGACCTAGGATAGAGCTAAAACAAAGAGAGTCAGGGTTAGTGTGACAACCCCTTCTCTGAGATCTTTGCCACCAACCACACTTTGTGGGGTTGAAGGCTTTTTCCACTAACTTGGTGTAGGCGGCAAGGAGAGGCAATAACATGAACCATCAAAACAACTACCCCTTCTCTTCTGATGCTTTCTGCACCAACAATCACTGCTACGTAGAAAACTGTGTCCCTCCAGCTACTGATCTGCGCAGATCTGTTAAGCTGCCCCCTCTGCCTCTGGCAAACTGCAAACTGGAAAAATCCTACCTCTTTGTCGGCTCACTCAGAGAGAGATTTTCCTTGCTGATCTAGACCTCTTGGGTTGGACTGCGCACTTCACTGGGAAATCTATCTCCTGCTTTCGCAGCTCTTTGACCCTCGGTTTCTGCTACAACACTAGATCTGCTGGATCTGCTCTCTTGCTCCTCTTGCACTGAGCTACACAAGCTCTGATACCATGTGAAAATTTGTATTACTCGGAATCCTACTGTAGCAATTGATGGAAAGTCTTCTATTTGTTATTTATTTAACAAATTATTTGCTGTGTTCTACAAGCAAATATCGAAATCCATTCACGACAACCTTCACAAATAAAACTGCGGAAGAAAAACAAGTGCGGAAACAAGATCTGAGTAATAGAAAATCATAGACACATTTGACACTGTTATTTTTGGACTAAGGTCTCTGGGAAAACCCAATGTGGGAAAACTGGTGCAACAACTCAGTGTTTATATATTATGCAGTAATTTTTTGAATACAAACTGGATTCCTTGCTGGTTATCCTCACGGAGAATCTGACTGACAGGAACGCTGCTGAGATTACCTCACACACTGACATTGGAAGCCCAACTAGCCAAAACCCAGGATGGCAAGCCCTCCACAATCTCTGCGCAACCTTTGCATCACTCTGTGTGGGGACTGCGTGGCTTTTGTGTTTTGGCTCTTTTGCTGGCTGGATCTGACCCTCTGGTCCATTCCGGTCTCACACCCCGGCTCTCTAGCGCTGGATCTGACTGATCCTCAGCTGAATAACGAACCTCTTCAAGGCTGCAACGCTGCCTCTGCATAGGTGCTACGCTTCCTTTGCTGGGAGTGCTTTATGTCTTCACTGTTGTGTATTCTCTGGCTTAGGAATAGACTTTCCAACCAGAATTACCGCTCCTCTCTGGGTAGAATCTCTAGGTTGATTTCTCCTCTGAGCACTGCTTACTTTAGAAATTCGATCTCTTGATCCTTTCTCGTCTCTGTGTGTTTTTCCAAATGACCCTTCAAGTCCTTCTTATAATCTTCTTGTTGAAACTTCAATGACCGAAATTAAAACTCTAATCAACGGCTAAGATTAACTTTTGACTTGATCTCCGCCTTTTCTAGAACAGTCACACTCTATTTTATTAATACACTTTAATTATTTTATTTTCCTAAGTTTAGACTTAGGGTCCCTTTAAAAATAACTAATTATTTTAATAAAATTCATTCTGAGTGGAATTTTCACAAACGGTTTCTGAGTTCTCTGGAATACACGTGTCTAAGTCTCCCTGCCAAATTTGAGACTTAGAGCACATCCGATGCTACCCAAATCAACACAGAGCGCAAGAGAGCAGGTGTTGGGTGAGCGTAACTGCAGGGAGGTTCAGGCTAATATAGCAGACAACAAGTGTGTTCTCAGTTGAACAAATTGCCTTGTATTTGATTCAATTGCAAAAGATCAATAAAAAACCACATCGAGGATACATGTTTTCCCCTGTTGGGTTTTCTGAAAAAAATAATTGTGTAAATTTGTGTGCTGTGTTTTATCTCTGTGTCTATTCCGCTGCTTATCTCTTGTTAAGAAAATCTGTATCTTGGTGAAAAGTAAACTAGTTCAGTTTTCAGAAAATCATCTAAGTAGTTGTAGAATTTCATGGAAAATTAACAAGTCCTTGTGAACTTCAACCTTGGGGCTGATTTGAAATATTAGTTTAAACTTTACAGCAGCAAACAATAAACAATATTTCATCACTTCAAATCCAACACACTAGGAAGCCAAAGAATACCACAAGATCAATCTTTTCAAGCATAAACCAGATTCGAAGTTCACTTTATTACCACAGAATTTAGAGTTTTAAATCTGCTTTTTTATCTTCAAGGTCAATGTTAAAACTCTTAACAATTTCACCCTTAACTTATGTCAATTCAACAAGACATACAAATGTTGGAAATTACCAAATAAATGAAGACATTGATAGTTGGAAATCAATTTTGCAATAATACAATTTTGGAAAGCTGAAAATTTCATATTAGATATCAAGAAGAAATAATGCCTATGTTCGTACTCACTTATCACAAGTTGGTACAATTCTCCAAGCTCTCCAAAACCTTGGCTTGGGAAAACCATGAAAGCCCTAGACACCTAAGGATATTCCAACAGTCTAGAATTACCACTAGCAATTCCTCCTTGCCCTCATGCAAGAGGTCTCTTCTCTTCCTCTTGCACAAGTATAACCCTAGGGTTGATCACCAAACCCTAACTCCTTGTGTTCTTAGGGTAGAAACCATAACCCTAGAACATCCAAAGAATCCTCCAAGAAACCCTAGTGCTCTAAGACAAAGATAGATGATATACAAAGAAGAGTTCGAGAGAGTTCGAGAGAGAGAGAGAGAGAGAGAGTAATGCTCCTCCTTAGATATCTCACACGAGAGTGATGATGAATGAGCTCTACAACCATGAATGTGAGAATAACTTTTCTCTTCCTCTATTTATAATAGAGGTGAAGAGAGGTCTACAATATCAAGTGGACCTAGTCCACTACAAGCAACCTACAAAACATAAGTAAGCCCACACATGTGAAGTGCTACACTCCAAAGGGACATAAGTCAAACTCTAAGGTGATGTTATCGACAGACAAGGCTCTGTTGCATGAGTGCTCCATAAAATCTGTATGGTGCTTCTCCTCCACAAGCCTCCAAAGGCTCCATTGCTCCTCTAAAGAAATGTGCTCCTTTAGGTTGGCCTCACCTACATGATCACTCCCTCAATCCAAGTGTCCTCAAGTCAAGTACAAGCCTCCATGCAAGCAATCCAAGTTTGCCCATGGCATCTAGGGCTTAATGTTAATTGTTTTAGCTTGGGAGGTAGTCCAAGCCCTAGGGTTCAGGGTTTGGAGGGCAAAGCGCCACAAGGGTCACTTTTGGGCTTGGAACCCAAGTAGGGGTTTTGCACCCAATCGTGTTTGGGGCATATTTGGAAGCACATTTCTAGATGTGATGGCATGAGACGATAGAGGGCAGAAAGGAGAATCCAACGCTTCGAGAATTGTCGAATTCCGAGTTGTAGAAGTGGAGAAATGAATTTTTGAAGTTGACAAATAATTATTTGGTATTCAAGTCATGTAGGCTTGAAGTAATTTTGTCCAAAAGACATGTCTCTTCTTAAATTCGTGGAGCCATTCTAGAGTGTATAAAAAGAAGGTGAATGGATTCATTTTAACTCATCCTAGTGTTCAACATCTCATAGAACTCTCTGAAATTTGGCCGAGCTCAAGAAGGAGAACTTTGAAGTGAAGAGTCTGTTTTGGGCTAGGAAACTTCTGTGATAAGGCCGAGTTGCTACAGGTGGTAGGCCGTAGGGCTAGAGGCAAATCTGGGCAAGATTTATTGTGTTTCTCTTCACGATTTTGGGTCCGAGTTAGAGAAAATGACAAGACCAAAGAGCAACATTAAATTTGAACTGTTTTGGTGGGGATTTGGGTGTACTTCCTCTTGAATTTGAAGGCCATAAATCCCTGCTGTAATCACAGTGGGACACATGACTGTTTGGTTGAGTTGTGGAGGGTCGTAAGGCCATACTCCTACAACAGTTCCATGGCACAGGAAGCTTAGGACAACAACTTCTCAAGGGAGGTAAGCCGCACTCTTTTCAGGGATTGTTGCAACGTTTAGAGGTGGCCGTTAGGGTACTGTTGATGCCCTAACGAGAGTTGCAGAATTACAACAGTGCTCCAGCATTCAAGGATGATTTGATGATGAGTTTGTTGCTATAAGGATTAGTTTCACGAGCAGCGTGTGGATGCCAATTGGAGGATCTTCCATGGCAGTGAAGATTTAATCGTAGGAGCAGATTTTGTAGTGTAGTATTGGGTACCATTGATCTAATGGAGGGCAGTGTGTTGGCTACCCAAAGTAGCCCTAAATGAGTTATCTTGACATGACAAAGAGGAGTTGTAGGTTGGATGAAGATTGGTGCCGAAGTGCAACACCTTGATGGACAAAGTGACTGCTAGCTTAGCAGATTGGAGCTCGGGAATTAGGCCTACCCAAAGTGTAGATTGGATCGGCCCATGTACACTCTACAGAAGTGACTTGCAGCAGTGTTACGTGGCAGCCCTCCTGGAGTCTCGATGTGTTGTGGCCTTGATGGACCAAGGCACAACTAGTGAGCAGTATAGAAGCGAAGGACCGACAAGACGAGATACGACATCGAGTTTGTCATTGTATCTTGTATAGGATAGACTGTTGTATTACTCAGATTTTGGTTTAATATAACGGAGATTGGTGATTGTACATTATTGTACAATTTTGTTAAAACTTTGTATATTTGTGCATTTGTGATTTATTGCTTTATATTTCTGCTGTGCAAAGTAATTTATGGTTGAGATTCTTGGTTTGGTAGCGTCAGTGATTTTAAGACTCTAACCTAGACCTAAGGTTGTGGAAATTCAACATGGCATCAGAGTGTGTTTGAGCTACTTTGGAAGTCAGTGAATCAGAGTTGTGTGCAACAAAGTACAACTTGAGAGGGAGTTGGTCACATTGTATGTGAAGGGTTCACTACAAGATCGAAGTTGCAGGTAGGTCTCCGGTATGAGGACAGGTTGGAGGGATTGTCCAACTATACTCCTTGGAAGGAAAGGATCAAGTTGGTCTTGCAGGTCAACAGGATCTGGGATTTTGCCAAGAAAGAGATCAAGAAGCCAACCGGCCCTAAGGAGCTGGATATACGGGAAGATTTGGATACAAAGGCGAGATTGATCATCCTTGATGGTGTGAAGGATTCCTTAATACCTCATTTATCTGGGAATAACAATGCACATGAGATGTGGATGGCTCTTCAGAATTCGTTCCAAAATAAGAACGAGAACTAGGTACTGGTATTGGAGGATAAGTTGAAGTCCACCAAGATGATAAAGGGTGAAGGAGTGACTTCGTATCTGTCGATTTTGTCTCAGGTTAGAGATGAGCTTGTTACCGTCGATGTCAAAATTTCAGATGGAGATATGGTAAGGATTGACTTGAAAGGGTTCACCAAGGAATTGAAGCCCTTCATCAAAGCAATCGTTGCCAGAGAAAAATTGCCAGACTGGAATAGACTGTGGGACGACTTCATTCAGGGAGAGTTGCGAGACGAGGATCTTCATCCACCGAGGAGGGTAGATGAGGACATGGCACTTGCAACATGAATGAAGGGTAAGTCGAAGAAGGACTTGAGTAAAGTCAAGTGTTTCAACCTATGTTGCACGGGTTCCCGCACCCGGGGGTCGGGTTCCCGCACCCGCACCGGGTTCCCGCACCCAAGTACCGGATTCTCCGCACCCAAGTACCCCGAAGAACCCAAACGAACCGGGTTCTTCTCAAAAGAACCGGGTTCTTCAAAAAAAAAATTCGGGTTCTTGGGTTCTTTTGGTATGAAGAACCCATCGTTTTTCAGTCAAACATCTGGGGTGTATCCATAACCATGCAAATTAATTTTGAATGCTTCCATATTTGCTATGCATTTCCTTTGCTCTTTTGTATAAAGAACAAGAAACTGATATGGTGTTTTGACCCTTCTTGATACAGTTACACAATGGAAGAAGCAACTTGTATGCTAGGAGGCTTGAATCCTGTCAAGTTATTTGAAATCCAGTATGTTGGCACTTTATAAGATGCTTTTGTAAATAGTTGCTTTTAGAAGGGGTTTTAATTATTCATTACCAAAAAAAAGTTATCTGCTTACTCCACAACCAGCAATTTGTAGTGGACAAGAGCATGAATGCATGCTTTGAGATTTTGGAGTTGTTTTAATGTACTGACAATATACCTATCCAAAATTTTACTTGCCTTTGTGGCACTTTCAATAAAAGGAAGTTTGATCAGTAGACAACGTGCAAAATAGCCTGTCTGCCTGAGTTTTCATAGTTAGCAAAAATCAATCATCTGAGTATCTGAATTACAATACTAATAGGCCTACTTCATCAAGTGTATGTGTAGATTTCAAAAATCACATTCCTCATTAAATTTATGGGTAGGATCTTCATCAAATTTATGTGCAGATTTTGAAACAGTTGTTTTTGACTGCCGCAGGAAACTTGTGTGGATATTGCAGCAATTTTTCTGTTGCATCATTTTTCAGTTAATGAATGATTGTTTTCTAACGTTACCAAATCTGTGTCTGCATGGCAGGCATGACAAGCTTAAGAACACTAAGTGGGAAAAACACCCCAGATGTTTGACTGATGCAATTCTGATAAGAATTCTGATGGTAGCCGTTTTCTTAGAGTTTGTTTAGTCTTAATTTTCATTAAATTTATAATTTATAAATTTAATTTATAAAATATAGTATTATATATGATATATAAATTATAATTTATAATTTATAATATATATTAATATAAAAATACCCAGACAAACCCACGCACCCTGTTTCAAAAAATGCCGTCCCCGTCCCCGTCCCCGTCCCCGTCCCCGCACCCGCACCCACGTTTCCTGGCAACATAGGTTTCAACTATGGCAAGATGGGTGATTTTTCGTCGAGATGTTCGATGAAGAAGGGAGATGATGAGAAAGGAAGGAATACAGGTCGCCGGTGTTGCCACTTCAGCTGAGATAGATGATCTCTCCAGGAGATTGGAAGAGGAGGACTTTGATATGATTTCTCATTTTGTCGCAGGGTACTATCAAGGAGGATGGATGGTATGTGGACAGTGGTACAATGAAGCATATTGTAGGGTCACAGGAGGTTTTTGAGACTCTAGTTGAATAGGACTTGAAGTTGCACTTAGTATTGGGCGATAAGAGTCAGTTGGAGACAAGACGCATGATGCGGGTCTAGAATGTACTGTTTGTACTAGGACTCAGATATAGTGTGATTTCCGTCTTGATGATGGAGAGGAAGGGGTTTGAGGTCTTGTTCCAAGATGGGAAGGCAAGACTCAGGCCTAGAGGCTCTAAGTCTGATGGGATTGTACTCGGAGTTAGAGAGCATGGTCTCTACAGGTTGACGGGAAAGCCAGTGGATCATGGGAAGAAGCAGGTGGAGCAGGTGCAGGTTCTAGAGAAGCAGGAGCAGGTGTAGGCTTCAGAGAGCAGGTACAGGTTCTCGAGAAGAAGGTTCACTTTCCCGAGAAGAAAGTCTAGGTTCCAGAGTCTCATAGGGAGTCAAGTTCTAGCGGGAGCTTGCAGGTTCAGAGGGAGACTTTGCAGCCCAAGAAGAGCGCATGGTCAGTGGGTAGCAAGGGTGCTTCCACATCTACCAAGAAGGAATCATGGAGGGACTGCAAAATGATACATGAGAAGAAGAAGAAGAAGGATGCTTCCAGCAGTGACAGTGACACAACTGAGAGGCGTAGTTCACAGGATAAGGATTGCTGCAATTGTGAGCACTAGGAGTTGGGAAAGTGTTGCGAGCAGTGATGACGATGATGAATTACTTCCTAGTTTTGGAAGTACCTCCCTCGCTAAGAGGGAGTGTTGATTTTTGTAGCTTGGGAGGTAGTTCGAGCCTTAGTGTTCAGGGTTTGGAGGGAAAAGCGCCACAAGGGTCACTGGTGGGATTGGAACCCAAGTATGGGGTTTTGCACCCAATCGTGTTTGGGGTATTTCCGGAAGCACATTTCTACATGTGATGGCATGAGACGATAGAGGTCAGAAAAGAGAATTCAATGCTTCGAGAATTGTCGAATTCCGAGTTGTAGAAGTGGAGAAGTGAATTTTGAAGTTGACAAATAATTATTTGGTATTTAAGTCATGTAGGCTTGAAGTAATTTTGTGCAAAATACATGTCTCTTCTTATATTCGTGGAGCCCTTCTAAAGTGTATAAAAAGAAGGTGACTTCTAAAGTGTATAAAAAGAAGGTGAATGGATTCATTTTAACTCATCCAAGTGTGCAACATCTCATAGAACTCTCTGAAATTGGGCCGAGCACAAGAAGAAGGAGGACGTTGAAGTGAAGGGTTTGTTTTGGGCTAGGAAACTCCTGTGATAACTCCGAGTTGCTACAAGTGGTAGGCCATAGGCCTAGAGGCAAATCTGGCAAGATTTATGGTGTTTCTCTTCACGGTTTTGGGTCCGAGTTAGAGCAAGTGACAAGACCAAAGAGCAATATTAAATTTGAACTGTTTGGTGCGGATTTGGGTGAACTTCCTCCTGAATTTGAAGGCTGCAAATTAATGCTGTAATCACAGTGGGACGCAGTACTGTTTGGTTGAGACGAGGAGGGCCGTAAGGCCATACTCCTACAACAGTTCCATGGCACAGGAAGTGTAGGACAACAACTTCTCAAGGGAGGTAAGCCACACTCTTTTCAGGGACTGTTGCAACATTTAAAGGTGGCTGTTAGGGTACTTGTTAATTTTGGGCAACTAGGTCCAAGCTCCATGTTGTACTTGCTCAGATGATGATGCCAATATTTTTATTGGATTCCTCTTTCGGAGAGGTGCAAGATTGATCTAAAGATCATCTTGATCGGATGAGCAAAACATTTATTTTGAATTTATTCCACTTATGTGCAAGGTTGGCCAAAATTGTAATGTAGGCTTAAGTGCCTCATCAGATGTGTCGCACACCCTCTCAGATGGATATAAATTGGAGAGACTTGGAGGTCATTTTATCATCATCTCATTACACACATTCCTCATGATCTTATTGGTTCGTTCAACCTAGAAGATGCTTCTCTCTCTTCCACATGTAAATATGGATGCTTTAAATCTGGATGATGCCAGAAATGGATGTCGTAAATCTAGATGCCCTAAATTTGGATGATGCCGCAAATGGATGTCGTAAATCTGGATGATGCTGGAAATAGATGCCGTAAATCTGGGTGCTGTAAATCTGAATGATGCCGGAAATGGATGCCGTAAATGTGGATGATGCCGGAAATGGATGCCATAAATTTGGATGTCGTAAATATGGATGATGCCATAAATATGGATGCCGGAAATATGTATGATGCCGGAAATCTAGATGTGGGATTGTTTTGTTGAATTATGTTGACTTTTGATGAGCTGTCTTTGAGGGCTGTGTGTGTGACACTTGGAGGGTTGGCTGACCTGAGAAGGAATTTGCTGGTTGAAGCATCCTATTGACTGCTGTAACACACACTATTCTACATCTTTGTTGGACAAGAAGATATGTAAATCTTATCTATTTTATTGGCTTGTCTTCTGTTGATCTATTGGTATGTTCTATCAACATTTTACTTTCATGTTTATGTGATTGCTATTTTGTATCGGGCCCTAGAAGATTGAAGTAAATTTGCATTAAGCATAAAACATTCTGTCTATCCAAAATTTTCATGGTATCAGAGCTGAGGTGAAGACAAAGCCTAAGATAGTGTGAAAAGCAATCACCGAAGAATAAGTCTTGTCAAGGACCAATGGTCCGATGATAAGTTGACTGACAAGTCTGATTATCATGCATGGAAGATGTCCTTGGATTTGGCATTAGAATATCAAGATGTGATGGACTATGTGCAAGGGAATATTCATGAGCCTCCATCATATTTTATGAGGCTCACATAAATCAGGAATGATCTCCTTGCCATAGGAGAAGAAGTAGTTGATCAAGAGCTTGTCCTCATTGCTCTTGGAGGACTTCCCTGAGACTGGAAGAAGAACTTCAAGGAAGCTCTCACTATTGGTTTTAGAGTTGATACACTCTACCAGGTTGGAGGAAGTCCATTAGGGGCTATGTCATGTGATACAACTCGTCAAACTGAGTTATGGCACTGGAGGTTTGGACACCTTCATTACAAAGCCCTTCCCGAAGCAAGGAAGGTGGTGTCTGGGATGCCGGAATTCAAGAATGATCATGAAGGCGTATGTCGGGGCTGTGCTGAAGGAAAACATACAAGGGAATCTTTCCCCTCAAGTGTCACAAAGACATTTGATATCTTACAATTGATACATTCTGATTTATCTGGTATGTTGCCTGTGAAATCCTTGGGAGGATGTTCTTATTACATGAATTTTTTAGATGACTTCTCTCGCAAGACCTAGATATATTTCTTGAAGAAGAAGGACGAAGCATTCAAATGGTTTTGTACCTTCAAGGCCTTGGTGGAAAATCAAGCAGGAAAGAAGATCAAGATTTTGAGGACCAATAATGGCACCGAATATGAGTCAAATGAGTTCAATGACTTTTGTAGAGGAGTTGGCACTAAGAGGGAGACCACAACTATGTATACTCCTGAGCAAAATGGCGTTGCTGAAAGAAAGAATAGGACCATGCTATGTGACCAAGGTCTTCTGAAGGTTCTATGGGGAGAAGCTGTGAACATTGTTGTGCAGTGTGTACATACAAAATAGATGCTCACATTCTGCTCTAGACTCCAAAACTCCCGAAGAAGTCTTCTCTGGTAAGAAACCTGATGTTTCTCATTTTATAGTTTTTGGTTGTCCTGTCTACATACATGTGCCGAAAGAAAATAGAAGCAAGCTGGATGCTTCTGGAAAGAAGGGAATGTTTTTGGGTTACAGTGAAACTTCGAAGGCATATAGAATCTATGTGCCTGGTCAAAGAGAAGTTGATATATGCCACGATGTCACCTTTGATGAAGATGCTTCCCTCATTAAAGTGATAAATCTTCCTAGCTCCAAGGAAAACAATGAAGAAAGAACAGGGAAGCAGGAAGAGCCGAAGGATGAGATGATGCTCGATGGACCCTATTGATCCACCTCCTTCAAAGAAGAGAAGACCCTCATGGCTCAGGGATACTCTCGAGGATGCCGAGAGACATATGGCCCCAAGGGGGACATTCCGTGAAAGCAAGAAGCCAAATAGATACCAAGGGTATCTAGTAGCCATGAGTACTATCGTACAATCTGAGCCATGGTCATTTGAAGAAGCCGTAAAGATCAAGTTTGGAAGGATGCTATGCATGAAGAGTACAAGTCCATTATGAAGAATGATGTCTGGGATGTGGTCCTGAGACCGGAGAACAAAGCTGTTGTCACCTCGAAATAGCTCTATAAGATCAAGCATGGATCTGATGGCAGTGCTGAAAAGTACAAGGTAAGATTCGTTGCCCGAGGCTTCTCTCAAAAGGAAGGCATAGATTATGATGATATATTTACACCTGTGGCCCGCCATACCACCATCCGATCTATTATTGCCCTTGCTGCAACGCAAGGATGGAGTCTCCATCAGATGGATGTGAAGACTGCTTTTTTGCATGGTTTGATAAAGGAAGAGGTGTATGTGGAGCAACCTCTGGGGTTTGAAGTCTAAGATAGGGACTCTCATGTATGCAGGTTGAAGAAAGCCCTCTATGGGTTGAAGCAAGCCCCAGGGCTTGGTACGAGAGGATAGATAGCTACTTGATGAAGCTAGGCTTCACTCGAAGTAATGCTGATCCAAACCTTTACTTCAAGGTTGATAGAGAAAAGCCTCTCATTCTGGTTCTCTATGTGGACGATCTCTTCCTGACAGGTGCTGACCCTCTCATTCATCAGTGTAAGAGGGAGCTAGCTTCCGAGTTTGAGATGAAAGAACTAGGATTGATGCATTACTTCCTAGACTTGGAGGTTTGGTAGAGACCTGGTGAGATTTTCCTTTCTCAAGTAAAATATATTTATGAAGCTGCTGGAGAGATTTGGTATGGTGGACTGTAAGTCTGTGTTGACACCGATGGAACTCAGCTTCAAGAAGTTGTGTGGAAATGCTGCTGGGCTTGCTCTGGGAAATCCTACCAAGTATCATAAACTCGTAGGGGCTTTGATGTTCTTAGTGAACTCCCGTCCGGACATATGTTTTGCAGTGAACACTTTGAGTCAACACATGGTTGATCCTCATCACATTCACTGGGTTGGTGCCAAGAATCTCTTGAGATATCTTCGTGGCACGATAAACTGTGGGCTGAGATGCACTGCCGGGAGTTTGAGACTCCATGGATATACTGATACCGATTGGGCTGGCAGTGTGGTGGATTGCAAGAGCACATCTAGATGCTGCTTCACACTTGGTTCTGCTTCGATATCTTGGATGAGTAGGAAGCAGAAGTCGGTGGCTTTGAGCACCGCTGAGGCTGAATACATTGCAGTGAGTATTGCCTGTTATGAAGCTATTTGGTTGCGATAGCTCTTCAGTGAGCTGTTCAGGCATGTGCTAGATACCACCGTTATCCTTTGTGATAACCAGAGTGGGATTTGTTTGTTAGAGAATCCCATGTTCCATGATCGATCCAAGTATACTGATATTAGGTACCACTTTGTCAGGGACATGGTACAACGAGGCATCGTAAGGATCGATCATATAGGAATCTGAAGAGCAGGTCGCAGATATTCTCACTAAGCCCTCGAGGAAGTTCAAGTTCCTAACCTTCTGTGAGAATCTTGGAATCATGGAACGACCCTATTCAGAGGGTCCTGTTGGACGATGAGCTCTGGGAGATTCAGGGGGCTTAGGGGATAGCTTCTTGGAGCTATAAGCAATCACAGGGCTAGGCTTGCCGAACCTTGTTGGTGTGCTTCCGCCCCACCGTGATGATATTGAGTTGGTTCACCTCTCTTTGATCTGTGCCCCGTATGCATCCTACCCATGGAGTTTCGGGCTCATGGGAAGTACCTCTCATCATAGCCAATGAGGTGGGAAATGTGGATATAGACCAATAGCAAGACCGATGGACGCATTAGAGATTGTCGTACTCTCTATGTCTATGATGGCACGTGTCCAACCACTTGATTTGGAATCAAGTCTAGTGAGGTTTCGGACCTCCAACTGACTTCGGGTTAATATATGACTCTTTTAAGTCAAAGTGAGGTTTCAGACGTCCAACTGACTTCGGGTTAGTATATGACTCTTTTGAGTCCAAGCGAGGTTTCAGACCTCCAACTGACTTCATGTCAGTTAAACTAACTTTGGGTTAGTATATGACTCTTTTGAGTCCAAGTGAGGTTTCGGACCATGACTGACTTCGGGTCAGTTAAACTAACTTCGGGTTAGTATATGACTCTTTTGAGTCCATGTGAGGTTTCAGGCCTCCAACTGACTTTGGGTCAGTTAAACTAACTTCGGGTTAGTATATGACTCTTTTGAGTCCAAGTGAGGTTTCAGACCTCTAACTGAGTTCGGGTTAGTATATGACCCTTTTGAATCCAAGAGAGGTTTTGAACCTCCAACTGACTTCGGGTCAGTTAAACTAACTTCGGGTTAGTATGAGTCTCCTTTGAGTCCTATAGAGGTTTCGGACCTCTGAGTTAACTTCGGGTCAGCCGGGTGTGATGTCATTGTGACTCACCGTTTGAAATAAAGAAGCCAACAAAGCAAGTTACGACGGGATGGCGCACGATGTTTGGATGGCACTGGTGGATGGAGTTCTCCCTAATTGAGAGGGAGTGTTAATTTTGGGCAACTAGGTCTAAACTCCATGTTGTACTGCTTAGATGATGATGCCAATATTTTTATTGGATTCCTCTTTCAGAGAGGTGCAAGATTGATTTAAAGATCATCTTGATCGGATGAGCAGAACATTTATTTTGAATTTATTCCACTTATGTGCAAGGTCAGCCAGAATTGTAATGTAGGCTTGAGTGCCTCATCAGATGTGTCACACACCCTCATAGATGGATATAAATTGGAGAGACTTGGAGGTCATTTTATCATCATCTCATCACACACATTCCTCATGATCTTATTGGCTTGTTCAGCCTAGAAGATGCTTCTCTCTCTCCCACTTGTAAATATGGATGCCATAAATCTGGATGATGCCGAAAATGGATGTCGTAAATTTGGATGACGCCGGAAATGGATGCCATAAATCTGGATGATGCCGGAAATGGATGCCGTAAATCTGGATGATGCCGAAAATGGATGTCGTAAATCTGGATGTCGTAAATATGGATGATGCCATAAATCTGGATGCCGGAAATATGGATGATGCCGAAAATCTGGATGTGGGATTCTTTTGTTGAATTATGTTGACTTTTGATGAGTTGTCTTTGAGCGCTGTGCGTGTGACACTTGGAGGGTTGGCTGACCCTAGAAAGACTTTGTTGGTTGAAGCATCCTGTTGACTGCCGTAATGCACACTATTCTACATCTTTGTTGGACAAGAAGATATGTAAATCTGATCTATTTTATTGGCTTGTCTTCTGTTGATCTATTGGTATGTTCTATCAACATTTTACTTTCATGTTTATGTGATTGCTATATTGTGTCGGGCCCTAGAAGATTGAAGTAAATTTGCATTAAGCATAGAACATTTTGTCTATCCAAAATTTACAATACTATTGATGCCCTAACCAGAGTTGCAAAATTAGAACAGTGCACTAGCATTCAAGGATGATTTGATGATGAGTTTGTTGCTAGAAGGATCAATTATACTAGCAGCCTATGGATGCCAATTGGAGGATCTTCTATAGTGGTGAAGGTTTCATCCTAGGAGCAGATTCCACAGTGTAGTATTGGGTACCATTGATCTGGTGGAGGGTAGTGTGTTGGCTACCCAAAGTAGCCCTAAGCGAGCTATCTTGATGTGACAAAGAGGAGCTGAAGGTTGGGTGAAGATTGTTGCCGAAGTGCAACACCTTGATGGACAAAGGTGACTGTTAGCCTGGCAGATTGGAGCTCGGGAATTAGGCCTACCCAGAGAGCAGATTGGATCAACCTGTGTATACTCTACAAAAGTGACTTGAAGTAGTGTTACGTGGCAGCCCTCTTGGTGTCTTGATGTGTTGTGGCCTTGATGGACTAAGACACAACTAGTGAGCAATGCCGAAGCAAAGGACCGACATGACGAGATACAACATCGAGTTTGTCATTGTATCTTGTATAGCATAGATTGTTGTATTACTCAGATTTTGGTATAATGTTACGAAGATTGGTGATTGTACATTATTTTACATTTTTGTTTAAACTGTGTATATTTGTGCATATGTGATTCACTACTTTATATTTTCGCCGTGCAAAATAGTTCATGGTTGAGATTCTTGGTTCGGTAGCTTCAGTGATTTTAAGACTCTAACCTAGACCCAAGTTTGTGGAAATTCAACACTTAATGCCCTCCTCACGAATGCCAAACACTACTTGTCCAAATTAAGGTGCCCTCCAATAAAGCAACCCTATCTTCATGTGGCCATCATGAATAAGTCACATAAGTTGTCAATTTCTCCATTGATCCAATGAAGGAAAGTGATCAAGGAAGGTTTATCACCCAATGGTAAGACAGCTCCACATGTGCAAGTGCATCACTGACAAAGTAGGGGTAATCCTTACACCATGCACCCCCCATCACATAAAGCATCCTCAAATATGATGTAAACACTTTTGGAGTAACCTTGAAAGCTAACGTTTATCTCATTAGAGGGATCTTCTCACATATAATAGATTGGCCATTCTAGATATTTGGATGTTGATCCCTTTTGTTGATCTGTTTAAGTTGAAAATTCAGACGCAAGCACAATTTGGAGGGATTTGTGTTGTTCTTTTGGCAAGTTGATCCATAATTTTGACACAAAGAAGTTGTATTCCTTGTTGCACCAAAAGCATCCTTTCGCCCGAATTTTGAGTGCTAGATAGACTTTTTGACCTTGGGAACATATGGATTTAAAGACTTCATAGTGTATGGAATTTTCACTTATCTTATAAGCAATAAGTTTTTGATTGGTTAGTCATGTACTAGGGAATGCCGACAAAAGTCCATTTGGCAAAAAATGCCTTCATGGATGACTATTGTTACATCAAAAGCATCCTGTGACCCCAATTTTGAATGCTAGATGGACTTCTTGACCCAAGGAACATATGGATTTAAAGACTTCGTAGTGTATGGACTTTTTAGTCACCTACCATTGACTTCCAACAAAATCCCATTTGGCATAAAGTGACTTCTTGGATGACTATTGTTTATTGGTGGTAAAGTGAAGTCCCTTAAACACTTTTTGTGGGAATGTCAAATAGCTAGAAGTTGTTGGCAGTAGGCTGAGATGCAAGTCCCCTCTGCTTTTCAAGGGGCTATTCATTGGAGGGTTGCATTATTGGATCACTCTAAATGGTTAACTCTTTTTTCTTTTATGGGTCTTTGGAATTGTCTTGAAGTCACTACTTTGTTCTCTATTTGGAAATTAAGGTGTAAATTTATATTCGATAATGAGGTTAGTTGTGTTTCATCATTTTGAATTTTTTGGTGTGAAGAGGTATGTAATCAACTTCAAACTAATGGTTCTCTTAAGAATGTAGATTCTTTTGCTTATTTAATTTGATGTCATCTCTAGTAGCGCCAAGGAACAACCTTTGAATTTTTTTGCTTCTTGTACATACTATTCCTTGTATTTATCTAAAGCTTTATGTAAATATTTTTTGTGTAATAATACACATTTTACAAAATAATGAATATTCTAATATTAATACAAGTCTCTAAACTTTGGTACTTAGAAAAGCTATACAAGATAGTTTGATTGTGAGAGATATTTTGTGAAGGAATGGGCACATGTGGCACTATGAATAATTGTAACAATGGGTATCAAAGTTATTTAGTCAGAGTTTGAAACTAGTAGACTGTAGTAGTCTTAAGGCCACATTTGTATTGGGCTTTACTCATATGATAGTTATAGCAGATGCAAAGAAAAGGGGATTGAGTAGAACCTTGGTTAAGGCATGAGTAGGGAAACAAAAGGTCATGATTAGATTGAGCATAGGTCATATTTGTGAATAATTGGAATACGTCACACATTGAAATTGAAGGAATATCAGGAAGAATCAAAGGTTAAACTCACAAGTGTCAACATAAACTATATCTTGGCTACAAGATATTGGATTGCTCGTAAACAATAAACATAGGTTGCAGGTTGAGACTATGAGAACTACATGACTCAGACCGCTACAAGTGTTGTGCCATAGTGTAGTAGATGTTGTAGGGGGTTGACATATATTGTAACAAAGGGCGCACAAAAGGGTAGATTTATAGGTGCTACACCATAGTGTAGCAGAGGGCACATGAAAATGTTGTGTTGTAGGGCCATACCACAATGTAGTAGAGGACGCACGAGATTGCATGGTTGACTTTTTAGGTCACTGAATGGGCATGCTAGAACAATTTGTGCCACACTACACTACAGAAGCGTTGAATAATCTGTAGGATGACAAAATCAATGCATAGGGTAGAGAAGTTGGAGAGAAAATACAAAGTCGTAGAACCTCACCTAAGGCATGACTTTGAGCCAATTTAAAGAGACAAATGAGTCAATTGAAGTTGATGTTTTAAGACATACTTGTAGATTGTGTCACAAAAAATGGATTTTACAAGAAAAAATCTACTGCTAAGGATCTTTAACATCAAAGTTGTGAGCATTTGTGTTTTTCTTTTCATTCCCTTCTAAGTAGGTTTGAGATAGTTAATGGCCTCCTAATATTGAAAATACAAGTGAGATAATGTAACACAATGAAGTTGTTGACGTGAACATAGGTGAAGCACATGTTGAAATTTGTGGTCAAAGGAGAACACCATCACTATTAAGTGCAAGATATTTTTTGCTTCTCGAATCTCATTGAGACTTTTCACAAAAATTACAGATCTTCTTTCTTAAGAAAAAGTTAGACGTACTAATTGTTTTTGAAAAGCTTATGATAAAGGTAGAAGAAGAATGTGGTGAAAGATAAATGTTCCATATATATAGTGGATAACAATTTTATATCAACCTAGAAATGAATTGAATTGTCCATCATGGCTCTAGAGGTGTCTTCATGGTATCTACATGATGGGACATGCTTTGGAGGGCCATGAAGAAGATATAGGATCACCAACATTGCCTCATACGCAGTTGGGTCATCTTTCTAACCTAGATTGAAAAAAAATAAGGCAATTGACTCTTACACCTACATGGGAAACTACTTAATTTTGTAGGGAGGTGGGTATTCTAGTGAAGGACTATGCCAATGCCACAAGTTATGAAGCAGGGTTGGCATTAGAGATGTTTAAGTACCTGTCCTTCGGGGTCTTTGGGCAGAGTATAGCCATGCCCAGTTAGGTTTCCACCGTGGATGTAACAACCTTGACGGTGTGGGAAAAAAACCTTGGTTGTGCTAATGGACATAAGAAATGAGGTAGTTGGGTCAAAGTTCTCAACACAAAGGCTTAGAATCTCAAGGAAGAGGTGGGTATTGTGAACAACATGTTGGACTAAGTCTAAGATCTAGTAAGGTGTCATCTTGGCCTTGTTCATGCAATGATGAAGGTGGAATCTATTAGATTCTTGAGTGAGGAAAATTGAAGTGTAGTGTTGTCTATATTTGCAAAATTGTCCATGAAGGAGGGAATTATAGAGGAGGTAGTGCTCAGGTCACAGCGATGGCTCGAGGACTTGGTGAAGGATTCTTTAGAACTAGAAGTGACTTTTTGGCTCTAAGCATTTTCCTGGGCTTTCTTCTCAAAGTTTCAAAATAAAAAAGGGGGAAAATCAGCAGACTTGAACGAACCTCTGACCTAGATGATGTTTTAGGTTGCTTGTTCGAAGGGTACAAGATTCATCAAATTCACATGGTTGGATTGTTGAATATTGAAGATTATTCTTTTCTTGCTAAAGCTATCAATCTCCTTTAAGAATTTGCAGTAATGAGGCAAGAAGAGATTTGCTATTGTGTTTTAATGTCATAAATCTTGTAGTTATGCAACAATAAAAGTTGAGATCCCCTCATTAATTGGAAAATTTGAGAAAAACTTGTAAATTGCTAGGTAGGCCAAGAAATGTGGTAGTTTCTCATTGGTCATGGAGATTGAGGATCTCAAATCTTGATTGAATCTTCATTCTTATTAGTTGTTGATTTATTGGGTCTCACACTTTTTAACATTGGGAGGAATATCCTTGTCAACAGATTTTGGTGCCACAAACGGCTAGGATTGCCCACGAACCGTTGGATTCTAGACTATATATCTATTTTTGCGGGGGTGTTCAAGGCCTTTCAAGACATCCCTGACATTTTATCCCCTTTATTCCCCCATCTCCCCATGGATGGTTATGAGTTGTTGATCTCCATATATGGGTGATATCTCCATCATCCATCACATCACAAATATTTACACTAGGAGGAACAATCTTGTCGATGGATTTTGAGTCATAGATTTGGATCTAGGACAATGGTCCTAGCTATTTGTGACTCTTTATGTACTTTTTACTAAAGCTTCTAAGGGATCCTCATGGATGGATGTTTTCTATCAACCTAAGTAGGTAGGTTAGATTTTGATTGTTTGTGGCATCTTTGGTACTTGACATTATTTTTCCTCTTCATCTTGCATAGATGCATTAGAGTTTTTGATCAAATCTAGTTGGGATGATTCTAGTTGTTCATGACAACTTGGACAAGTTTACTTCTCTTCCTTGACCCCTCATAAATAAATATGAGTCAACAATTTGATTAGGTGCGGAAGGTCTTGACTGTTTGCAACAATATATGGGTTTTAAAGTGCATTTGGGTTGGGGTTGTAGATCACTTGCCACCATTTATCTATTTCCAACAACATCATCACTTCAATCTCTGTTTAAAAGAAGCGGATGCTATACTTGAACTTACAAAAATCTCCCTTTCCTTAGAATTTTGCAAAAAATTCAAAGTAACTTAAAGTAAGATGCCATTCAAAGTTTTTTTGGAGGCCTATAGTGCATAGGAAGGTCTTCTAAGAGGGCTTGTGTGCAAGAAAACATAGGATGTCTTTTCGTCTTGATGTCCATTTGATGGATCTTCCAACTCATCTCTGCAGCAATGGAAATCACGGCCCTGATGGATGCGTACTTGGCTACATGGGCGAATATCTCATCATAGTCAACTCCTTGTCTTTGAGAGAACCCCTTAGCCACGAACCGAGCTTTGAACTTCTCAACACTACCATCACCAGCGTGTTTGATCTTATAGATCCACCTAGATGCCACCACTGATTTCCCTTCGAGCTATGGCACAACCTCCCATACGTCATTCTTCATGATGGAAGAGTACTCTTCCACCATGGCATCCCTCCACACCTGTTGCTCAAATGCCTCTTGAAAATTGGAAGGCTCATCCTCAATCAAATCTCTCATAAGAGCCATGTAATTGGAAAATTTTTGTGGTGGTTTGCTTTCCCTGAATGAAGTCTTAGGAGCATCCACTTGCTCTTGAGCTTCCCTTAAGGTACGCTTTGCCCATTTTGATCTCTTCTTCTTGGAAGTCTTGGCCTGGGTAAAAGGAGCATCATGCTCCTCCTCATGCTTATGCTGTTAATCCTGCACACAAGTAAGGGGGCCTACAATTTGTAATTGTTGTCTCTTTTCTTCCTTTGGTGCGTCCTGCTCTTGAACCTCTGCTACTGGCACTGAGCCACAAGACTTTCCAAAAGCCCTGTCTGGAAATTTCACATCCCTCTGCACCACTTTTTTCCTGAGTGCAAGAATGTAGACTCTGTAAGCTTATGAGGTCTCGTTGTATCCATGAAGATACCCTACTTTGCAATAAGCTCGAACTTCATCCTTTTCTTTGATGAAACATGGCAATAAACCAAGCACCCAAAAATGCGAAGATGCCCCACCTCTGGTTTCTTCCATGTGAATGCTTCTTCAAGGGTCATCCTCCCCAACACCTTGCATGGATTCCTGTTTTGTAAATAAACTACCGTGTACACGCTTCTGCCCATAAGAACATAGGCAGATCTTGATCATGCAACATTGCTTACCCTGCCCCAACTATGGTTCTATTCCTCCTCTTCGATACTCCATTATGTTGTGGGTTATATGGAACTATCATCTCCCTCTTAATTGTAGAATTTGCACAAAACTCCTTGAAGGCATTCACGTTATACTCTCCTCCATTGTCAGATATAAGCACCTTGATCTTTCTCCCTGTTTGGTTTTCTTCAAGAGCTTTAAACTCTTGGAAGCGACTGAAGACCTTGTCCTTGTCTACATAAGATAGATCCAGGTTTTCTGGGAATGGTCATTTATGAAGGCCGCATTGCGGCTGAACCCTCCAACAAATAATGTTAACATGGGACCACCTACATCTGAATGGATCAAGTGCAAGGTCCCCTTGCACTCACTGTCATTGTTGGGAAACATGGTCTTTCTGTACTTGCCCATGGCACACCCTTTGCACATGTCATGTTGATTTGCAGTGAAACCAGGGAGACTGGTGAGGGCTTGCTTGATCACTTTGAGTGCTCCATGGTGCAAGTGTGCCATTCTCCTATGCCATAGCTCCCTCAAGTCACGATTGTTGCTAGTGCTCACCAATGCTTTCGCTGACACAAATTGAAGTTTGTACAACTTGTTCCTTCTCACTCCAAGCACCTTTCTTGTGCTGAAGTTGGAACCCTTGGGACAAATATACACCTTTCCATCTCGGAAAATCACTGTATAACCCTTGTCCTCGAAGGCTGAAACAAAAATCAGATTCTTCGTCAAACCTAGAATGTACGACACATCCTTCACTAGTAGAGGCTTCCCAGACTCCCTTTGAAACTTAATAGTTCCACTGTTTATTGGCCTGTACTTGGCATTTCCACCAAGCTCAATGTGGAATTCCAAATTGTGCTCCTTCAGATTGGTAAAGTAGTGTCACCCTCCGGTCATGTGACATGAACTGCGACTGTCAACGTACCACACGTTGGTGGCCATTGAACCAGAGAGACACGCGATGAGCGAGAACTCGTCCTCATATCTAGCTGCAAACTCGTACATATCGGCCGTAGTAGCGGCTTGCTTCTTTTGTTTTCCATTTTTCTTGTTAGGGAACTGGCTGGCAAAATGCCCTAGCTAGTGACAAGCAAAGCATTTAACTTTGTTAGCATTGAGCTTCTTTTTATTGCCCTTCGAGGTAGCTCCTTCAATGGATCCTTTCTTAGCCTTTCCCTTGCCCTTAGAGGTTAGGGCCATGTTCCCTTCCTCCTCACCCATCTTCCTTTGGTTTCCATGCTGAGACCCTTCTCATATCTACCCTTGTGTGAAATCATCCCATAGTCTTTCCTAGGTGGGAAGATGCTCTCGTCCCACGATGCATTTTACAAATACATCCCACTGCTTTGTAAAGCCATTAAGGATATACTTCATATTTAGGGGCTATCTCCCTTACAATTGCCATCTCATCTTGCACGTGCGTGAGCTTGGTAAGGTAGGAAGCCACTTTCTCTCCCTTGGACATTCTGGTTCTATAAAGCTTATTTGTTAGCGCCATATTCTAATTCTGGTTGTTTCTTTGGTAGAGTTTGGTGAGTGCATCCCACATCTCTTTGGCAATCTTTATCGTAGACAGATGAGGAATCAGGTGATCTTTCACCCCGTCCAAGATGATCCTTTGAGCCCTTGCTTCTTTCACCTCATGGAGATAGAAAATCTCAACAACTTGTTCTCCTGGAGAACAACTGTGATTCAGACTTTCCATTGAAGATAGTTTAAGGCTTCTTCTAACCTGTCTTCATACTTGACACTAGTTTCCATGGTAAATGAAGGCCTTGAATAATTGTTTGCTAAACCCCATAGAAAGACCATGAACCCCTTTGAGCTTGAACCTTCGCAATGCTTGAATTTCTTTCAGAGGCTTTGCTTTGATACCATGTTAGTTTTTCTCTAAGCCCAAAAAAATGATTAACGTGTTAGAAAATTTTTATACCTAGAATTTTATTTTTATTGAAAACCCATAAAACTCAAATATGAAATCTATACACAATTACCACAACTTAGCTTCTAAAAATTATGGACAACAAAAACAAGAAATCCAAGCACATAAACTTTTACACAACTTTTACCCTGAAAAACCCCAGTGTGGGGAAACACCAACAAAGAGGGATTTTATTAGGCTCTAGAGAAAATACTCGGGAAATAATTACAACGATAGATCTAGAAAATGTACGGCTAAGAACGACCACAGAAATCGACACTCACTCGTCTGCAATGGTATGGCTTGAGATACGACCTCTCTCCAGTAGAGTACGACCCTTAGTAGATCTTGGCCAAGGGTTCGACCTCTCCTATAGCAAGAAACTCAACCCCAATACTTAGTCCCTCTCTCCTATAAACACGACCTAGGGTTCAACTTATCTCTCGTTGCTTAGTATGGCCAGGCTACGATCCCATTTTCTTTGAACAAGATGGCGCCTCCTTTCAGTTGCCCGACCTTCCTTCTTCTCACCCAAATCGACCCTCTTATTTTTGTTGATTTTTGTAGCATTGAATGTGCTCTAGCCTTGAGATTTTGCAGAGAGGCTAAGACACATGCATTCTAGAAGACCCAAAAATCGTTTTGGGAAATTCTTCGCACAGATGATTTAATTAAAATAATTAATCATCTTAAAAATATTCCTAAGTCTAAACTTAGGAAATGTGATTAATTAAAGGGTATTAATTAAATCGAGTGCTAATCTTCTAGATAAAGGAGTGGATCGAGTCCAAGTTAATTTGAGCCATCAATTAAGATCTAATCTTGGCCGTTGACATGTCAACGAGAGATTATAAGGAGCTCGATGGGCACTTGGAGAACACACTTGAGATTTGCAGAAATCGATTTTGCTGGAAGATCGAATTCTCAGAGGAACAATGATGAGTTGCTAAAGAGAGATTCAATGATTTCGTTGCAGTGAGGGGCAGGGATAGTAGACTGGGGAAGGTTTCTAGATCCGGGGAGTGCAAGGCAGAGAAGACATCGAGAGTCACAGAGAGGCTGCGCAATGCCACACAGAGGCAGTGCAAAGCTTCAGAGTGAGTCCGCTATTTTGTTGAGAGACAGTCAAGATCTAGTGCTAGAAGCCGGGGTCTGAGTTCGGAGGGCCAAGGAGTCGAGTTTCAGTGCAGCAGAAGATCAGAAGGAGAAGGTCACACAGTTCTAGGAGTTGTGACGCAGTGACTGTGTAGGCTGACGCAGTTATTGCGCATGACAACTCTTCTCCAGTCTTGATCAGCGTTGGATTGCCCGTGACTGTGTGAGATTTTCTCACTATCTCTTTTGTTAGTATTTCTCTGTATCGGATAGCCAGTTTGGGCATCCAATGATTTGTACTCAGATTGCTACTTCATAATATTAAAACCCTCAGCTGTTGCACCGGTTTTCCCAAGTTGGGTTTTTCCAGGGACATTGTCCAAAAATAACGGTGTCATGTATGTGTCATTCCTTTCCTGCGTTGTATTTTGTTTTTGCAACATTTTTATATTAGTGAAGACTGCAGTGTGTTAGTTTCATTATTTACCGTAGCAACAATAAATAATTTTGTTCAGTTATATAACAAAATAGAAGAAACTTAACCAGTTGCTTGAGAAGGATTCCAATCGTGGAGTTTTCACACTTTCTCACTCGATGAGATCTCTAATGTGTCTTTCACCCACTCATTCCAACAATTTATGATTTCTCTCATAGCCCTATTTCCTCATTGAGATCTTCAAAGAAAAGATCAAAGGCCAAAATTTGATTTTATCACTTTCTTTCATTTTGTCAAATGATTCATTTCCAAAGTTATATGTTGGGAGTCACGATTGCCGTTAGACCAAAACCCGCAAGTGTTAGTCAACGATCGCATCGCCAGAGATAAGGATCCGCGAGAGGCGGTTAGTCCATGTCGCAAAACACACAGGGAGCGTTGGTTTATCCAATGTCCAACAATCTCCCACCCAACGCGAGCCGGTTGTGGATTGAACTCGTGATCTACGCTCTGATACCACTTGTTGGGAATCACGATTGCCGTTAGACCAAAACCTACAGGTGTTAGTCAACGATCGCATCGCCAGAGATAAGGATCCACGAGAGGCGGTTAGTCCATGTCGCGAAACACACGGGGAGCATTGGTTTATCCAATGTCCAACATTATAAACTTTAGAAACTTGAGTTATGAAGCCAATAATACTAATTAAATTAATTATGATGCTTTTTCTATGTTTGGACATAGGCACAATTAAAAAATGTTGAAATAAGTAAATTATAAAGATATCTTCTGCATGCCTGGACACAAGGCCTATGCAAAGACATCTATCTGAGCTACAATTTTAATACAACATTGGTTCGATATCTGATTGCGACCTTTTGAGCATCATATTTGGCCAGACAACATAGATCTGCCATACTGGAAATTGAAAGGAAGTTTTTTTTTCAAACTCATAACAACTAAAACATCATTCAGCTCATAACAACGTCACTTGGGGTGATTCAGAAATATATGGAGCTTATTATAGCAAAATCTGTCAAGCCTAGTGCAAAGCCTCACTAGGCAACCTAGGCCTTGGCAATGATGAGATTAGCCACCACCATCACCCTAATGGCCTTTCTCTTGTTGTTTTGTGTTTGGATGTTATCTTCACAACGGAGGCTTCCTCTAGCAAGACTTTGAGGTTAGATGACTAGGGTTTCAAGCCAAATGGCTCTCCAAGGAGCTTGTAGATAAATCACCTAGAAAATTCTTTCGTAAAGGAGGGCTCCAAGATGATTAGAGTCTAATGGTAGAAGGTACTATCAAAGCCTTGGAGGCCCAAACAAAAGTTACAAATGCTCAAGTACACTTCCCACCAACCCCAATAAACTAAAGATAAGTTATTGCAGCTAGGGTTTTTATGATATGTGGATTTACATGTAAAAGCATATAACGACAAAGAAATAGCCTATAAGAGATGAGATCAACAAAGGATTGGAGGTGATTTAGGAGGTAAGCAAGGGATAGGTCAACTTTAGGTTTTTGATGGCCAAAAATGAATAGAACAGAAATATAAACTGTAGACGTCAACCCTAAATTTTGGGTAAAAACATGCAATAAATGCAATAAATGCTATATTTTGGTTTTCAAATATTAATAAATTCGATTTACACCTAAAGGATAATAACATATAAGAACAAAAATGCTTCTAAATGAAAATTTAAACCAACCCTATCCCTAGTTATCAAGAAATGAGGAAAATAGGGAATTTTAAAAGGTGATCTCACAACTAGACTAGTGCCCCTAGTCAATTGCACAATGGAGTGAGGGCAAGGTCAGTGATGGAAGGAGTTGGATAGAGAGGGTGGAAGCCTAATTTGCTTCTCTTAGAAACCCTATCGACTTCTTTCATAGGAGATTTAAGCCCAAAAGATGCATGAATACACGTTCCTTTGATGGATTCTTGAATGGAATTTTTTGCATAATCAGATAGAAACAAGAGTTCATAAAAGACACTGCGCTTTTTAATATGGCACAAGATAAACCCTAATTTCAGAAAATGGCATGTAAAATGGAAGAAGATAGCATTAGACTTCAAGCAAGAATCACTTCATCAATCCATAGGATAGTCTCTCCATGCAAAAATATCCTCCCTAAGACAATCACCATGGGATCCAACTCTTGAACAAATATTCTTGCAAGCAACTTGCAAATCCAGATGGCCTACAACTTGTTGTACGAGTTGCCATATACTTTGAAGTGCCTTGAAAGTTTTTTTCCCGCTGAAACAGGATATCGTTGCTGATCCTAAAGAGCAACACCCTGAAGTGCTCTTCCTTTTTGTTGCATTTCCTGTTCAATTTGAGTCTGTATACTCCTACAACATCGCTTCACGATCTCTAAGATATCTCTGATTATACTCCATTGTGCCTCTCAAACACCTGAGCACATGTTTTGCTGCTATCTAATTCTCTTGCCTTGGCTCCACCATGATTGACTCAAGGTGTTCACTGCAAAATATATATCTGGTCTGGTGTTCACCAAATACATTAAAGAACCTATCTACTGTCTGTACAATGTGGGATCCACCAAATTGAATCTGAAGTTGCCACATTCTTCAAATTGTTGTTCGTGGGCCTGGCCTGTTGAGAAATCAATGCTATTATAATTAGGGAAAGATTCCTCTTTCTTGATAATTACTTGTGAATTATGTTGGCTTCTTTTACTTCTTTATTATATTATTTTTCATCAAGCAATTATCAAATTATGTTGGCTTCTTTTACTTCTTTGTTATATTATCTTTCATCAAGCAATTACCAAATTATGTGTATATGAAGATCTGCAGTGGTTTCCTGGTACAACAAGAAGCAATGATCTGTGTCGCTCAACTCGACATAAACAAAATACATGGCTGCAAGTCAAGCAACATGTGAAGCGATCTGGATGAGAAAGATACTTGTTGGATTGTTTGGTCAGATGATGGATCCAACTGTGATCCACTGTGATAATCAAAGTTGTAGCAAGTTCTCTGAGAATCCTGTTTTTGACGATTGAGCCAAGCATATAAATATTTGGTATCACCATTTACGGGACTGTGTGCAAAGGCATATAATGTTGTTGTAGTACTTTCCGATAGAGAAACAAGATGCTAACATTTTGACGAAGGCCTTGTCAAGAGGGAAGTTTGAGTTCCACAGGTGCAGGATAGGGGTGGTTGATAATCCCTTTCTTGCTGAGAGGGAGTGTTGAAAAATGCAGCAAGAAATTCTTAATATGATTTTGCGTTGATTAAATTGAGAAAATTTGAATTTCCACATCAACAGACAACTTGGATGCAGTTAACTTGTGTGACATGGCTTGTGTCACTCAGTATACTCAGTAAATTCGAGTTGGAGGAGTTGGAGTTCAGTTAAGCATGTGTGACTGCTAATTTATAGCAATCAAGGTCAGTTATCTAAGGTTGATATTAGTTAAACTAGTTCTAACTGTTGAAGGAACTAGTGGAGGGTTAGTTGTGGTGTGGGACTTCAGTCAAACTCAGTGATCATCTAGTTAACTGATCAATCAACCCAAAATAGCTAGTGCATGCAAAGAATTCAAGTTCTCCATGCTTTGTGGAGATTCCAAGGTAGTGTAACATCAATTGTAGACTAGTTTTGAGTGTACAGGTGTTGCATGCAGTCAAATGATCAGCCTATGGAGTTGTGCAATCCATTTTGAAGAAATTCCTAAATAATAGGGGCCTAATTTCTCAAGTAACAACACAGGGAAATATGAGCTTAAGCAGAGGCAAAAATTGACTAAGTCTGGGTTAGAGCTTCTCAGTGAGCAGAGAGATAGGTTATGCACTTGCAGTTTGTGCTCAGTTGAGCAAAACAATTGTAATACATCTCTATTTATCAGAATGCAAGCAAGCATTGGGGTTTTTATCAGATTGCTTTCCCCGAGAAAAATACTATTTGCATGTGTGTGATTTCTTATTGCATGTCTAAATTTTGTTCTAAATTGTGAGTTAAGGTCTGTAGAGCAGTAGAGTAGGTTTGTGTCTTGTGATTTTGATTAAAATTTCATGATCTGTTGCAAATCTTCATCATAATTTCTACAATTATAAGTACTACTTATGATTCTAAGTTAGTTTATATTTGTAAAATATGTGGAGTCCCTTTTTTTCATGGTTCTGGATTATAGGCAATCAATTCTAGGTGAACAGCTAAGGTGAGAATCCCAGGATTTTTTAAAGGTTTTGTAGACCAACTGGTTGACACGGATATGTTTATTCTTTTTATTTCTGAAAAATATTATGTTATCTCACCTTTGCGGTTTTTCTTTAAAAGTAGAAATTCAGTGATTTTGTTACCGTCCAGTAATACTGTGCATCTTTTTGGGTTTGTTTATTGTTTCTTTGCAATCACTAATGCTTTACCTGTTACTTTCTTTAAATCATATGCAAATTACTTCTCATCATGACTATTGTTGGTTTTATTGGAAGCAAGTAAAATAATTTGGGTGAAAGCACTTGGTATGTGTCTGGACTCTGGACTGTGAATCCAAAAACTGCTTATGCATTTCTCCTATTTCATTATTAGTTTAGTGAAGGTAATCTTACCTGAACTTGCTAGTTTACATTCTTATAATGGGGGTGCTATTTGACAGGGCGGTGACAGGAAAGATGTTTTCTTTTATCAAGCAGATGATGAGCACTACATTCCACGAGCTCTTTTGATGGATTTGGAGCCTCGAGTTATCAATGGAATTCAAAATAGTGAATATCGAAACCTTTACAACCATGAGAATATATTTCTTTCAGATCATGGTGGAGGAGCTGGAAATAATTGGGCGAGTGGATATCATCAGGTTCACTAACGATTAACCAATTTTAATAAGAATTGTGTTTCATTGAGTTTGTCAATTTTGTTCATGTCAATTTGCAAGTTTATCTTTTATCTTCTGTGCTTGCTTGTTTGCATTTCATTATAAAAAAAGGAGTTGCAAGGAATTTGATGCTGTCTTTTATACACAAAAATATGAAAGACTTAAATTAGGGATTATTTGATAGTGTTGTTTCTTAGGAGACTTGCTATGGATATTTTGTAAGTTGTAAGCAATAAGTCATAAGTTACATTTTGTAATAGTTTCCTTGCTAAGGATTGATGGACATGCATAGCTTTGGATCCTTGTCAATGGATGCAAAATAATGAACGTTGGCTAGCCTTTATGCTACTGTTAATGTTGGCTTCAATAGTCAGCAGCAACAGATACAAACATATACAAAGTTGAAAGCAAGGGACACATGGAGTTTATACTCATGAAACCCACAAAGGGGAAAATTCTATTGTACAATTGGCCCCTTTATATAACCATAGGTGACCATAACAGCTATGCTATGATTAAATTTTTAGTTTAACCAAATGCATAACTATCTCCACAATAATCTCTCCATAAATCTCTCAACCAATCTTCATTCCGAACATATCTCTCGTATTTAATTTTTCCATAGATTCTCATGTTTGGTCTACATTATTATAAATCCATGACATTATTCATGATTCAAGAGTAGGAGTTTATCCTTCATACCCCACTTAGCAATTAATTGTGATCTCAATATGCAATCTTCAAATCTCTTTTGAATTGGTCCCATTTTCATCTTCTATGGTCTCTGTCTTTGTCTTGTCTTCTATGATCTTCATTTTTTTGGTTTTCTGTCTTCATCTTTGTTCTTAGTCTTCTTCAATTTTCATTGTTTCCGTGCAAAACATACAGATTGTGTTTGTTGAAGTCCATATACAAATGTTACCATCCATCAGAATCCGTGGGTTGCCAACCACTGTATCCGTCAGTTCTCTGGAAACCTTTTCTCGTACATGGTTGAACAATAAATCTTTAATCACAAACATTTTCACTCCCCTTGCATCATTATAACTCATCATCCTAGGTTTTCTTTGCCTTACCCGTTACCACACTTTGGGTGTTTTTGGGTTAACCTCAACCATCACATCCTCTAGGTTTTACATTGGTTTACCCTTAACGATTACAATCTCAAGTGGTTTCAGCTTACCACGAACCATGCATGACATCAAGTGCTTTTGGCTGACCACAAACCATACATTACATCAGTGATTTTGGTTGACCATAGGCCATACAACATTTAAATTTTAAATCATTGGGGTAAACTAGCCTCATCAGGATTTACATCAACAATGAATATTGACTCAGGTACATACAATTTCAAAATTTCATTTCATTCTAATCTAGCCCTTATACAAACATATGACCAAGACCATTTTCTTTCCATCATCAAAAAAACATTATTCAAGGACCACCAAACTTCTTAGGGATGTTATTTTTCATGGATTCAATAGTTTTGAATCTCGAAAGTTTGAACACATGGTAGTAAAAATGTAGTTTCTTTTCTGCTGCAGTATTTTATGTTTTTTGTCCCTTCTTTACAACTTACACCTGGATGGTTCAACTTAAACTTCTGTTAAAATTTACAGGGGGAACAGGTTGAAGAAGATATAATGGACATGATTGATAGAGAAGCAGATGGAAGTGACAGCCTTGAAGGCTTTGTTCTGTGCCATTCGATAGCTGGAGGAACTGGTTCAGGTATCCAATAACTGGCATTTTCTTGCGGCAAGTTTTGAAGTAATATGATTTTGGATTTGTTGCATGCCTAAGATGGTTTGAGGCTTGATTATATTTAATTTTGCATTTATATAATTACCAGATGTATGAATAATTGGTTGTGCTTGAGATCTGGAAAATTGTAAGATAGGATATACTTGGGTTTATTTGTTGAAAAGCATGTCCTATCTTTGCAAAGATGCATTACTATCTCCCTTTCAAATGAATAGACAAACCTAATGGTGCAGTAATAATATTTCTTTATAAAGAAATGTCATACACAAGCCCGGTGAATGCAGTGATGCAGTACAGCCCGAGTTGTTCTAACAGTTCAGAACATGTGTTTCCTCCTTGAAAGTCTTAGGTTGAAATTTAGAGGGGGGTAGGGTATTTATACCTCCGTAGACTAACAGTCAAATTTCTGCATGGTGTGCTTCCTTTGTCACATAAAAAATGTGGTCCCATACATCAATTTGGTGTTTGGCTAGGCTGTGACCTGAATATTAAGTTATTATTATTATTATTGTTATAAGCACACACACGAGCCCAATTATTGGGCTATTTCTTTCAAGAAAAAGTACTCTGGGTTTAATTCATATTTGAACATTGAAGCACGGGTAGAAAATTGTGTTTGCATGATTATTGAGTTCCTCTAGTTGAGATCTAATTGTCTCCCAATTGAGGGTTTAGTGTCTGTTTGTGATGTACGTTGCAATAGTCCTGAGATGGCATTGGCATTCATAAGGAAATGGACAAACCCATAACGCCCAGACGACATAGTAAATGAATAATAAATATGAATGATACAAGAAAAAATGATATGCAGTCAGGAAGACTTGGTACCTCAGAGACACAGCTATGCTAAAATGGTCCTGCATTATAATTATTAAAATAATTTGAATAATTTAGGTATATTACATGCCCTATTATTTTGGAAGGTTTTGTCGTAGAAGCACAAAAAAGCTCCTTGAGGATCCAAACAATATTGATTTCTACTATAATCATTGTTCTATCCAAGGTCAACTTTTATTGGATATATACGTTGATAATATTCACGATTAAAACTTCTTTGATTATGACTCCAAATATGTCCTTGGAAAGAAGTTGGATTGAACTTCTAATTCTTTGGAATAGAAACAATGTGTCCGCTCATGAGGAGCCATCATTAAATTTTAGGAAAGGGACAAACCCATGTAATCCATCAAGAATAAAATACTATATATTGAATATGATAGTGATGACTACAATGAATGTGATCTCTCTACAGATCTTTAAATAGATGGATCACTATCAATAGTTATGTGTCATGACCCTAGGGAAAGGTGCCTATATATATCCTAGTTACTAGGAACTAATATATATATATATATATTATGCTACAAATCATCCTTGATATATATCCTATTTAGTGGGCACTAATATATATTTAGCTATGCTACAAGTCATTCCCCCTTGAGATGCTTCGTATTAAGGACAAATGGTAGAGTTCAACTTCCACCATGACTCAACAAGAGATTTGCTCATTATTTGGTACATGAATATGTAAGTTCATCATGAAAATTGACAAATGGATAGTGTTCAGAAAAATATCGTACATATGTTGAGTATCTAAGTAATAATGAATAGAGGATGTTCTGACAGAAATGATGTAACACGAGTCTAAATCTTGTTGAAATTTGGTTACCGGAGGACAGGTGGTTCCCTAAGGCTTTGATCTTTGGCCTAGGGAAAAGTGTCCAAAAGAATTTATTTTTTCTTCTAAAGTGACTTTATAAAGTTATAAAGTCAAATCTAATTTAAAAGTGACTTTAAGTGATAAAGTTACTAAGTCTAATTTTAAAGTGACTTTAATAAAGTCAATGTGAATTTAGAAAGTGAAAAGTGACTATGGAAATAAATGACTAAGTGGGTCTTTATTAAAGTGGGGTGAATTAAAAAATAGAAAGTGAGATTTAAATGAACATTTAATCTCAGCCCTAGATCTAAAGCTATTTCAGCCATTGGATTTAGGGATTTCCCAAAAGTCACTTAGGGTTAGGTTAAAGGAGGAAAAGGAGAGAAAAGATCATTCATTCTTTCATGAGCAGATTGAGAGAAGGAGAAGAAGAGAGCAAAGGAGATTTCTGAGCAATGAGGAGAAGAATAACATAACCTTGGCACGCATACCAAGGCAACACTTCAACAAATCCGTACAACAAAGAGAGGCACACAGTTTAAGGCAGTTTGTGCACGAGTTTCAAGGCAAAACCGTACAGCAACTTGGGCATGTATTCCAAGGAGGTCGTACAGCAGTTTTGGCACAAATTTTGAGGAGCAGTTTGTTGGTTTTTGAGGCACGGTTTTCAAGACAGTCCGTACAGTGAGTTGTCCTTGTGCACGGAAATCGAGGCAGAAAATCGTACAACATTTATTGCTGTTTCTCTGCACGCAGTTTGAGGAGGCCGTAAAGGACAAGTGGTTCTGCATTTAATCTCAGCCGTAGATCTCAATCTATTTCAGCCATTGGATTTAGGGATTCCCCAAAAGTCACTTAGGGTTAGGTTAAAGGAGGAAAATGAGGAAAAGGTCATTTATTCTTTCATGAGCAGATTGGGAGAAGGAGAGAAAGAGAGCAAGGAGATTGGCAAAGGAGGAGAAGGAGGCAAGCAGCCTGGCACGCATTCCAAGGCGCATTTCCGCAAGACAAGTGCAGCAGATTTAACAAACATCGCGCATTTTTGGCACGGTTTTCTAGGCGTGAGGCCGTACAACAAGGTCAGACAAGCACGTACAAAGAAGCCGCATAACAATATTGGGCACGAAAATCGAGGCAAGAAGGGGTCAGACCGTACAAATGCAGTTTTGTTAGCTTTGGCACGACTTCGAGGTCCGCATACAAAGATTTATTGTCATTTTTGGTACGCATTTCGAGGTACGTACAACCGCATTTATTGCAGATTTCCTCGGGGCACACAAATCGAGAACGTACGCATTTATTGCCGTTCGTTTTTGTCGTTTGTACATTTTCCGAGGCGGTGGTTAAGCACGGAAAAGAGATAAGTTGTAAAAGTCCGTTTGCTGATTTTTATTTTGTCAATATTTCTCTCTACCGTAAAAAGCATTTTTCCTAAAATAAGAAGGAGCTTTCAACCGATTTTCCCTAAGAGTTGTAGGGTTTTTCCTGTGGTCACCTTTGACAAAAAATTACCGTGTTATGATGTGTTGAATCGTCGTTTTGTTACTCGCCGTTTTTTTATTTCTCGCATTTTCTAGCATTCTCAAAATTTTAATTTGTGTTTTCAGCAAAATTTATTTTTCCAGCTTGTTGAATGTATGGTTATGGGAAAGGGCATTTAACTATTTTGGAGTAATAAGGTGAAATCGAAACCGGGTAAACTATAAATTTCTGCTACGGTATCGCAGCTTGAGTGTCAAGGGTGTGCTTTGGGACAAGAAGGAGGAAAATTACAACCTCGCTGATTTTTCACTCGAAAATTCTAACAAGCTGATTTTTCACAAATGCCAGCTTTACCTTTACCACAAAGAAGAAGTATTTTCCGCCTTTAGGACAGCAGGATGTCTTTGGGATCGAGGGTGGAGGATAGGTTGGATGGGCATTCAAATTGGCGCACTGAAAGAGAGAATGCGCAGTATCTTTGAGGAGTGCGTGTCCGGGACATTATGGTGGTGCATACCACACAGTAACCCCGTAAATGTGCTCTACCGATGCTACCGCCTAAGATATAATAAAAAGAACAACAAGTGTAAGAGACTCGATTCTAGACGGAATCAAGACCATTGCATTCTCATGTGAGAGGAAAAGAGAAATGCTCATGAGATGGGACAGCATTGTCCACCCTACCAGAGTACCAATGAGAACCGGAAAATGGTCCTCAAGGAGAAGTCAAGACCATTAAGATGGGTAATGATAGTGTACTGATATCTCACAAAGATTAATAATGTGAGAGATGAGTTACAAACATTGGAGAGGCCATTCCACCCACCGAGTTGGTGCGGATTGCAAGGAATGGCCTCCCCGTTCATGGATGAACTTTGGCCGATGGGGTTTGTGCACGTGAGACCCTTCCCACATGGGAGAGGTTTTGGGATGATCAAGATCTGTGGATGCAGATCAAAGAAAGGTCGGGCCTTGGGGCAGCCAAGCGCTGAGCAGATGAGGATGTAGCACTGCTGGCGTGACGCAAGAAAGGCAAAGGGAAGAAGTGTGCTTCACAAGCAATGGTGGGGGCAAAGGCAAAGGTAAAGGTAAAAATGTGATAACATTTAAGGACTATTCCAAAGTGAAGTGTTGGAATTGTCGAAGATGGGACACTAGCGCTTGTGTGTCCTAGAGAAGAGAAGAAGAAGGGGGAAGAAATCCGTAGCATGGCGGGTACTTTCTCTAAGCAGTAGGTTGAGGACTTTGCGTATCGTTTTGGGTCGAGTTTGGGTTCACCGCGTGTGAGTCTTCTAGTGTGATTACCGCCACACGTGTTCGCAGGAGCATGCATTTCCCTCGATTAGCGAGCATTCGGTATCCGTGCGTATCGCTGGGGCTTCACGTCACATGACAGAGTCCGTGAGTACTTCTCGCAGCTTTCGCAGAGTGGCACCGATGTAGAGGTAGTACCTTGCGGATGACCGCAGTTGTTAGTAGCAAATATGGTGTGGGAACATTGACATTTCGCAGGAGTCCAAACCTCCCTTGAAGGTGTCGCATGTTCTTTATGTGCCGTGGATGAGGAAGAACCTCATATCCGTCTTAGCCTTGGAGGACAAGAGGATATGAGATACTATTCAGGAGGACAAAAGCTGATGTATCTCTGGGGCACTCACCGATTCCGCCCAGAGTGATAGGTGTACGCCATGCAAAGGTGTACAAGTTTGCATTTCGTCCCTTTTACATTGAGCAAGCAGCACTGACAACAGGAGGCTAGCAGCTTCCGAGTTGTGTGAGATTTCCGCAATCACAGATGGGGCACATGTATCATGGAGCCTTGAGGACTTTGCGGGAGATCACCACAAAAAAGCGTACCAAGATCGATCACTTTGATACTTGCAGAGGATGTGCGATGGGCAAGTTTGCCAAATCCCCTTTTCCCAAAGAAGGATGCGAGCGATCGGGGATACTTGATTTGATCTATTCCGATGTGAGTGGCTCGATGTGTCTCATGTTTCCTTGAGTGATATGAGTACTATGTGTTATTCATTGATGATCATCCGTGAGGACCCGGATTTATTTCTTGAAGACCAAGAGTGAGGTCTTCTGCTGTTTCAGAGTTCGCAGCTCTTGTGGAGACACAGCATGTGTCGGAAGATCAAGTCCCCGAGGCCTGACAATGGGGGAGAGTACACCTTGGAGAGTTTGTCGATCATTGTGCTGAGGCGCGGTGCATTAGGAGGGGAGCTCACTGTTCCTTACAACCCCTGCCAGAATCTGGGGTTGCGGGAGAGGAAGAACATCGCATCCATCCTGAGGGGTTGCCAAAGCCATGTTGCATGATCGTGGGTTGCCATCGTTTTTGTGGGTCGAGGCCCGCAACCCGGCCGTTTACTTCCGTGCATCGCAGTCCGCATCGTGCCTTGGGGCACATGACTGAGGAGGCTTTTTTTCTGGGAAGAAGCCCGATATTGGTCATCTTCGTATCTTTGGGTGCATCACATACTCCTACATACCCAAGGAGAAGAGGACCAAACTAGAGCCCACCGCAGAAGGGTATCTTTGTGGGGCTACAAGGAGACCTCCAAGGCCTTTCGGATTTACATTCCCGCGCAGGAAAGTTGCTGTCGACTCGGATGTGAAGTTCGAGGAGGATTGTGGCCTTAGGAGGTCACGGAGTTAGAGCATTCCGGATCGCCCGCACCCCTGCCAGCTGAGGCCGGTCACGTGATCCGGGGCAAGGGGGATCGTGAGGACCTTGAGGTACATCTAAGACGATGTCGTGTCCGTCGCTGGGGAGTGGCTCGCGCAGTCGAGAGGGGTGGTGCTATGGCAAAGATGCGTAGCAAACACTACGAGTTACCACCGGGGAGTCCACTCCGATGGACACCATTACCTGTGACCAAAGATCTATAGGCCTGTGTGTGTCACAGGAGGACAAGAGATTGTGATGCAACAGAGTTCGTGCTCCCGATGTTGAGGAGGAGGAGCTTCTATTCTCCACGGGAGAAGTGTGCTCAGTGAAGAGGAAGCCCAAGTGGTCAGACACCTGGGGAGAGTTGCCATCCGCCGCCTGAGCTAAGAGGCCGGCCGGGGAGAGAGCAAGACCACCCGAGAGGTTTTGTAGCTATATGGCAATGGCTACCAGCATCCTTGACTCGAGCCTTCTAGCTATGAGAGGCGCCTAGCCGCGTGTCCGGAGAGAGGCCAAGTGCAGAGGAGTATTCTTCATCAAGGAAGAATGATGTTTGGGAGGTGGTGCCGAGGCTCCGAGGGCAAATCCGTGGTTACTTCCAGATGGCTTTACAGCAGAAAGCATGCCGCGTATTGCGCATTGAGAAATTCAAAGCGAGGTTTGTAGCTAGAGGGTTCTCCTGTGCAGAGGGAGTTGATTATGAGGTGAGACTCTTCGCTCCCGTGGCTCGATATACTTCGATCCGCTCCATTATATCGATAGCAGCAGAGATGGGTTGGAAGATCCACCGCATGGATGAAGACCGCATTTCTCAATGGCTTCACAGAGGAGGTGTACATTGAGCTACCACAGAGCTTGAGGTGGCATGGGAAGGAGTCCCATGTGTGCAAGACCCAAGAAGGTCTTTTTATGGCTCCGAAGCAAGCTCCCGCAGCTTGGTACTCCGTGACAGATACTTACTATGTAAGATGGGTTTCACAAAGAGTGAGGCAGATCCGAACCTTACTATATTGTTATAGGTGAGGAGCCTCTCATTCTCGGTGTCGTATGTGGATGACTTAGTCATTATTGTGTGCAAGAGGAGACTCATAGAGCATTGCAAGAGAGATCTTCGTTGCCAGAGTTTGGAGATGAAGGACATCATTGATGCATTACTTTTTGGGTTTGGAGGTGTAAGGTGAGGAGGGGCATTTCTTCCTCGGGACAGGGGAAGCATATTGTGGATATCCTTGCGCATTCCACATGGAGTGACGAGAGACCCATGTCGACAGCCGATGATCACCAACCGGAAGAAGCTTCATGCTTCGGATTCCGGTGCTGGTGGATCCCACATCAGACAGCACTCGATCGGTTCCTTGATGTATTTGGTCAACACTAGACCGTATATTTGTTTTGGCAAATAACACGATGAGTTATTTATGTGTGAGCCTAGGAAGGTTCACTGGGTGGCTGCAAAACACATTTTTGCGATACTTGGTGTGGGACAAGTGATTATGGTTCCGGACTACGTGTGGGGATGGAGTGAGATTGCGGTGTTACACCGATTCTCGATTGGGCAGTTGTGCTTCGATAGGAAGAGCACTTCGTGTGCCGTTTTGGGTTGGGTTCTGGCAGATTGTGTCATGGTTCAATCGAAAGGCGCGCCGCAGGCATTGAGTTTAGCGGAAGTGCAGTATATGGTACTAGCCTAGCTAGTTGTGAGGCTATCCGGTTTTCATAAGATGTTGTTTGGTTTATTTGTCACCTCGTTGAGACTCTTGCGTTGACGCATCGTGATAATCGAGTTGCATTAAACTCACTGAGAATCCAAAAGATTTTCAAGACAAAGCGTTACACGGATCAAATATCATTTCATCGCAGACTATGTTCGAAAGGAGCCGTGAAGCTTGAGTATATTCCCACCGATGAGCAAGGTGTTGCAGATATTCTTACCAAAGCCTTACCACCTGTAAGTGCTACGTTCACTTCGCAGACAAGATGGGTGTGGTGAGGAACACCTTCCTGCAAGAGGGAGTGTTGAAATTTGGTACCGGAGGACAAATGTGGTTCCCCAAGGCTTGATCTTTGGCCTCGGGAAAAGTGTCCAAAAGAATTTAATTTTCTCCCAAAGTGACTTTATAAAGTTATAAAGTCAAATCTAATTTAAAAGTGACTTTAATAAAGTCAATATAAAATTAGAAAGGAAAAAGTGACTTTGGAAATAAAAGACTAAGTGGGTCTTTATTAAAGTGGGGGTGAATTAAAAATAGAAAGTGAGATTTAAATGAGCATTTAATCTCAAATTTCAGATCTCAATCTATTTTACCATTGGATTTAGGGATTCCCCAAAAGTCACTTAGGAAGAAGGTTAAAGGAGGAAAAGGAGGAAAGGTCATTTATTCTTTCATGAGTTGCATTGGGAGAAGGAAAGAGCAAGAGAGCAAGGAGATTTCTGGCAAAGGTGAGGAGGAGGTGCCAGCTTGGCACGTATTCCAAGGCGCATTTCTCAAAGAAGACAAGTGCAAGAGATTTAGCAAATGTTATGCAGATTTTTGGCAGGACGGCTTAGGTTAGGGAGGTCAGCATGTTAAATATTGGGCACTAAATCGAGGCAACAAAGGGCCGTACTCTTACAAGCAGAAGCAGGCAACATGGCATGAATTTCGAGGTCCGTATAGCAAACATTTATTGTCGTTTTTGGCACGTATTTCGAGGTGGCTGCATAACCGCATTTAATGCAGATTGGCACGTGAATGAGGAAAAAAAACGTACAAACATTTATTTTCTGCTGTTCGTTTACGTTTGTACATTTTCCGAGTATGCAGTGGTTACACGAAAAGAGATAAGTTGTAAAAGTCTCGTTTGCTGATTTTTATTTTGCCGAATATTTCTCTCACCGTAAAAAGCATTTTTCCGTAAATAAGGAGCTTTAACCTGTTTTCCCCAAGAGTTGTAGGGGGTTTTTCCAGGTCACCTTGACCAAAAATTACCGTGTTATGATGTGTTGAATGGCTGTTTGTTATCAAGGTTTTTTTATTTCTCGCATTTTTCTAAAGATTCGAAAAAATTTTAATTTGTGTTTTCAAAGAAAATTTATTTTTCCAGTTGTTGAATGTATGGTTATGGGAAAGGGCATTTAACTATTTTGGAGTAATAAGGTGAAAACTGAAAACCGGGGTGGGAAACTATAAATTTCTACAGTTTGCATGCTTTTCAAGGAGGCCGTGCAACAACATTTAATGCTGTAATTTCTGGGCACGAAATTCAAGGAAGACCGTATAGCATTTATTGCTGTCTCTGTTTTGCTGTTTGCACATTTTCCGAGGCGGTGGTTAAGCATGGAAAACGAGATAAGTTATTTCTATTACTTGCTGAAATTTTCTGAGTATTTCTCTCTCACTGTAAAATCTAATTTATCAGAAATAAGAACAAGCTTTCGAAATGGATTTCCCTACGAGTTGTAGCGGGTTTTTTCCAAGGTCAAGTTGACCAAAAATCAGCGTGTCAAAATTCTGTGTGGCTGATTTATTTTTCTGAGTTTTTTTTTTTTTAAATTCTTTTTGTTTGTTTGCATTTAAGCACTATGAAATTTCCAGCATTTGTGTTTTCAGAAAATATTTATTTTTCCAGCTTGTTGAATGTATGGCTATGAGAATGGGCATTTAACTTTATGGGAGAAATAAGGAGAAACTGAAAACCGGGGTTGGGAACAAAAATTTTTACTGAGTTGGTGCGGATTGCAGTGAATGGCCTTCCCAGTTCATGGCTGAACTTTGCTGATGGGGTTTGTGCACGTGAGACCCTTCCTACTTGGGAGAGGTTCTGGGATGATTATATACAGATGTAAATCGAAGAGCCGCCTTTGGGGCAGCCAAACTCAAGTGGAGTGTGATGAGGATGTAGCACTGTTAGCAGGAGGCAAGAAGGGCAAAGGAAAGAAGCAAGCTTCCACAAGCAGTGGTGGGGGTAAAGGTAAAGGTAATCAGGTGAACACGCAGAAGGACCAGTGTTTTAAACTCGGACTCGGGTTTTGAAACGGCCGAGGGCCGGCTCCGACTCCGACTTTGACTCGGTATTGACTCGACTGGTTCGGTTTCAATGACTCGGTCTTTATAAAAAATACATTAAATATCAATTTTTTTATAAAAAAACATAATTTTAAAGATTTTCATTCATGTTTCCAAACCAAGGTTACTTGGGAGCGGGAGCGAAAACACGGAGCGGGAGCGGGAGCGCCATTTTTAGAAGCTTCCGGTCCGGAGCGTTTCTGGGAGCGTTTATATATATATATATATATTTTAAATATTTTGATGCATATATGTCAACAAAAACATGTAGAATGATGAATTAGACATAAAAAACATAAAAAAATAGATTGAATCATATAACATCAATCATCTAGAAGTTAAAATCTTCATCAACCACGCCCACAAGTTGGAAGCATACAACATATTGACTTCGAAATCTCACGAATCATCAATCAAGGTTTCAAGCTTTCAAAATTCAATATATAACATTTATCATCATTGATTTCAAATTTTTATCTAACATTTATCATCATTGATTCATTGATTTCAAAATTCAATATACATTTATCATCATTGATATATAACATTTATCATCATTGATTCATTGATTTCAAATTTCAATATATAACATTTATCATCATTGATATATATCATTTATCATCATTGATATTATATAACATTTATCATCATTGATTCATTGATCACCATATAACTTTCATGAAGCATCATATTCATAATTCATAATGACTTGTAAACCTATAAATGCCAACTTCAAAGTTTCACCTTCAAATTCAAACTTCAAACTTAAATTGTCATTAAATATATGAAAGAGTCAAGTTTCAATCACCAACTCCGCCAACAACAAATAGAAAAGACTAGTAAACAACAAATCTATTTTATCTACTTCCTACGGGCTCCCCTGCCACGCCCACGAGAAATGTCTAATTCCAGGCGAGCCACGAGGAAATGTTGGTCTTCTAAGTACTCGTGAGTACCACGACCATGACTAGAAGGTGGAGGTCGGATCTCGGCAGTGAACAATAGTGTGATATCGAGAACGGGCATCAGCACCGGCACCCACACCCGCACGCGCCCGCAGATGGTGGGATCTGCCCTCGTGTGTGGCGGTGTCACGCATGCTTCATCATCATCCCTAAAAAGTTCGCTTCCAATTCTTCCATGTGTACCGTGTCGTCCTCCAACAATATCATCCTCCTCGGGTTGTTGTCCTGCATCCGTATGATTGATCCCCCCCGCTCTGGGTTCGATCATAGTAATGGCTCAACAACCTCAAGTTGTAATGCACATAAACCAAGCTTTCAACTCTGTTTTCATTCGGCCTTGTTTCTTCTCACATTGTGTATGACGTCGTAGGTGCTCCAACACCTCTCTCGCGTAAGAAGTGTTCGACAAAACCGTGAGAGAACTTTTTTAGCCAACTTTGGCAAAAGTCCCACGTCGCCATATGCTTCCCACCATGTGAGAGCATCAAATCTCTGCCCTCGTCTTCCATTGCATGGAAAGAACCAAAGTTAGTAGTGCAAAATCGAAGTATTTGCCTAATTCAAGGTGCAATCTAGCACACTCCTCCTCGTCGGGTACCAACTTGTTCAATGCCTTAATGTAACTCCTTACCTCTAGACTGTGAGGTTTCATCCTAACCCCACATCCAAGTGTGTTGGCCCAACCAAGATGGAGAGTAATATTTGGCGTAAAGGGATATATGCCAAGGCATGTAGTGGAACATTGAGTTTATTCCATCGTGCACACACACACAACCATGAATCATAGCATACAAGTTGGGATCATTATCCTTAACAATATCTTTTATTTGCCCCAACATGTCACACCCATCCGCTCATAAACTCTCCCCAATCAATCGGTTTATCGCACCGCAAAACCGAATCATGTGATAAATGGGCTTGCAAAATTCAAAATTTCCTCACACGTGCCCAAAATAGAGAGGGTCAAGGGCGGTCTCCCTCCACATGTTCAAAACCTTGCTTGGTCAACCATTGTCGCCGCCTTGTCCTTTAATAGTCGCCAGCAGGGCTTGATACCATTGGGTGGTACCAATGACTCTCTTACCTTCAAAAGGTGCCCTGTTGGGTGAGGTAATAGCTAGCAAATCTAGTCTTGCTATCTTCAACAACTCCAATTTGGAGTCGCATTTAAAAGCCCATGGGTATTGCTATGATTTGTAATAAATTTTATCATTTTTTTACCTCTCTTGTACAAATCACCAAACAATTTGAATTGAGGTTGTTTGTTTTTGATGATATCATGCATCAAAAGGTTCATTGTGTGAACCAAACACCCAAACCAAAAAATGTTGGGGTATTTATCCAAAATAATTGCTCCTGCTGCCTTATGTCTGCTGGGGCCGTTATCGTTGATGACCCGTATGACATTGTACAGCCCAGCTTTTTCAATTATATCAAGTAATGGTTCCGCAATGTTAATGCTTGGCTTTGGAATTTGTCCGAATAATCATATGGTGCTAGAAGATTGCACCACTAACCTAATACGTACTAAAACACTTATCAATGGTTTTCCTTTTACATTGGTCCATCCATCGTAGACAATGGACACCCCACATGCTCATTCCACGAATTTGTCATTCTAGCCAAAGAATGGTTTATTTTAGCTTTTTCATGATCAAGACCCACGGTTCGGGCCTTGTCATACCCGTGGCTTTTGTATCCTTTTAGCATCATTAATGGCAAATAAACCATTTCATGCCAATAAGGTGAGCGAAGAACATTGAATGGCACCCCACATGCATATAGAAACCGGTAAACTTTCTTTTGAATCCACATCATTCCTACACCCTTCGTCCAGAAATCGGATATGGTTCTACGCCTTAATCCGTGTGTGCCACCGCTCCAAACCACCGGCATGGGTGGAAGTTGAACCTATTTGTCCATGATGTGTTGGGCCTCGAATAAGAATCAATGAAACTCCCAGATCTTTTAGATGATCTCTATAGGGCAACCTCCTCTTCCTTCCTATATTTCTCTCCGTGCTGTCAGTACACTAGTACAAATTTTGATTCCAATATTTTTTTCTCCATCCCCTCGGCATTTTCCCACAAAGTTGCCTTCTCGCACGGGTTTATGAACCATGGCATTGTTTATTGCAAATGGGGGCAAATAAATTTAGTTCACCACCTTTCCCTCCTTCCCCGTTTTTGAACATATTTCCACAAAGGTGTCCGAGTTTGGTCTTGTCTAGTTGGGGATCTCCGTGTCCTCATGTTCTCCACTCTCCACTTCCTCCTCAACATAATCCTCCTCCTCTTTCAGATTTTCTTCAAAATCCACCATAACCCTCTTCATCCTCCTCTTCTCTCGATTTGCCTCTTTCACTACTCTCCAACACCATTATCACAGAAAGGAACCAACATGAGGAAAACTCTAGCCATAGCCATGATGGAAATAAGTTTCAAGTTTCAAGTTTCTAGCCTACAAAACAAATGGAAAAAAATGCCAAATGGGAATAGGAAATGCAACATAGAAAACAATTCATTTTTTAAGTTTTAAACCCAATAAAATGCAACATTCGTTGGAAAAAATCAAGTTTTCATTTTTAAACAACCTACAAATTCATCCTAGAAAATACAAAATTGGATTAGAAGGCTCATCTTTTCTTTGCAATCCTCCCCCGTTGCCTTGCAACTTGCTCCCTTGCTCTCCTTGTCACTTTTGCGTACTACTTAGTTCTCTCCTCAAGCTCTTCTCTTGCTCTCTCTCACTCACTCAACAACAATAAAAACAAATGACTCCCCCCCGCCCCCCATAAACAAAACAAATTTTTCATTGAAAATAACTGCCGAGGGAAGCATTTTTGTCTTCGGGAGTGTTCCTGGGAGTGAACGCTCCCCCGACCGCTTCCCCGCATTTAAAAACGTCACGTAGAACGCTCCCCGAGCTTTCCGAAACGCTTCCGAAAAGGTGGAGCTGCTTAACATGTTCGGAAACGCGCTCCTGAAAACGCTCCCCTCAAGAATCATTTTCGGGAACGCGTTTCCGAACGGTTCCAAAACGCTCCCGAACGGAGCGCGTTTCGGAAACGGGAACGGAGGGGGGGGGTGAAGCTTCCTTGCAACCTTGTTCCAAACACAAAGCATTACAATATAGACAAAAGACAACATATGATCAAAGTAGGCTCATGAATATATCCATTATATCAAAATTGCACCCAGTGCACTGTCCAATACATGATGTTGATATAGAGATCAGAACAAAAAACATAACCAAGGAGGCTCTAAATGGCCTCTACAACAAAACATGAATAGTCACTACTGCTAGACATCTAACAAGGCAATATTCTCTGGCTCAAACTCTGAACCATAGGGGGAAACCACTCGCTCCTCCTCATCATCAATATCCTCATCTAGAATTGTAGCACGTTGAGTGGCGAGCCTGAGATAGATGAGTTACACGCTTCTTTTGTGGCTTACTAGAGGAAGTGCCTGTGGTTGCAACTGGAGGACTTGGGACTAGTTAGAACGTTGCATAAAACCCTAACAGCAAAGAAAAATCCATTTTGAAGTCTAATTTGGAGGATGTGTGGAGTCCACAGCCGGCTTGGACTGGCTCGGCCGATTTAGCTTGGGCTCAGCCAAGCCGGCCGGTTTGTGACCGAACCGGCCGAGTTAGTGACCGACTCGGCTGGTTCAGTCACAAACTGGCCTCCGAACCTGTTTTTCTATCGAGTTGGTCCAGCTGAGGGTTTGGCTCAGTTGGCTCGGCCGATTCGGAGCCAGTCCGGCCGGTTTTTAAAAATATGAGAAGGACTATTCCAAGGTGAAGTATTGGAATTGTCAGAGGATGGGACGCTATGCAGTTGTGTGTCCGAAGAAGAAGAAGAAGGGGAAGAACAAGACCATGGCAGCATCAACAGAGATAGAGGACTTTACGGATAGCTTTGACCAGGAGTTTGGGTTCATTGCTTGTGAGTCCACTAGTGCAGGATCACCTGCCATGGAGGTTGAGAGGGAGTGTGCATTTCCCTCCACTAGTGGAGCACCTTCAGGTATCTGGTATGTCGACAGTGGGGCTTCACGTCATATGACAGGTGTCCATGAGTACTTCTTAGAGCTTTCAGAGAGTGGCACTGATATAGAGGTAGTACTCGGAGATGACAACGTTGTTAGAGCAGTCGATGTGGGGACATTGACATTTGATAGGGAACCCAAACCTCCCTTGAAGGTGTCAGATGTTCTATATGTGCTAGGGATGAGGAAGAACCTCATATTCGTCTTAGCATTGGAGGACAGAGGGTATGAGGTATTGTTCAGGAGAGGACAGGTGCTTATATATCCCAGGGGCACTCCAGCTGATTCAGCTAGAGTGATTGGTGTACGCCATGCAAAGGTGTACAAGTTTGCATTTCAGCCCCTTTTGGCATTGAGTAGTAGTATCGACAAAAGAGCTAGCAGTTCAGAGCTGTGCGAGATTTGGCACCTCAGGATGGGGTACATGTATCATGGGGCCTTGAGGACATTGCGGGAGATCACTACAGGTGTGCAAGATTTCAGTACTGATCACCTAGATACATGTAGAGGATGTGCGATGGAAAAGTTTGCCAAATCCCCTTTTCTCAGTAGTGACAGCAGATCGACTGGGATACTTGTTTTGATTAATTCCGATGTGAGCGGTCGGATGTCTCATGTTTCTTTGAGTGGATATGAGTATTATGTTTTATTCATTGATGATCACTGTAGGAGGACCTAGATTTATTTCTTGAAGACCAAGAGTGAGGTCTTCAAGCGGTTTCAGGAGTTCAGAGCTCTTGTGGAAACTCAAACAAGTCGGAAGATCAAGTCCTTGAGGTCGGACAATGAAGGGGAGTACACCCTTGGTGAGTTTGTTGACTATTGTGTGGAGGCAGGGATTAGGAGGGAGTTCACAGTTCCTTCCAACCCCTAGCAGAACGGAGTTGCGGAGAGGAAGAACAGATCCATCGGAGGGACTGCCAAAGGCATGCTACATGATCAGGGGATACCATTGTTTTTGTGGGCAGAGGCCTACAACACTACTGTTGTTAGTATGAATCTTTCGTCGTAAAAGATCACTTTAGCTACGCATAACAAATAGCCCTAACATCGATTATGGCTGCAAAATATCTTTAAGTTTGCTGCACAAATTCAGATCTAAGCACAAAAGACATTAAGCAGATAAGATATAATATGGCTTCATGCATCCAATAGACAAGACAAGAACAATGTTTTTAAAATAATTTTATATTATATTAAAGAATGGGGCACCTGAGAAGAAAACAAGAAAGGTGTTTTCCGGTTCTCCTCAGTGGGATGGGTTCTTGGAAGTCCTCAGTGTTTCAGATCTAAAATTCCTCTCTTATTGATGTAGAAAAACAAACATAGAACTCAATGGGAGTTCACAAAGCAAAAATGGAAAAATGGTGACCAAGAGTAGATCCAGAGTGATCTAATGCAATGGAGGTGATTAATGAATGGGGAAAACCCTTCTATTTATAACAAAATATTAGGGCGGTCTAGAACTCGATGCATGAATAAAATATTATTAATCGAATTCCAGAAGCACCCTTTAGGAATATTTTATTATATTTGTTGGAGGGAAAAGGATTCTTGACTTGGGTCAATTCCTTTATTTATAAATAATAAATAAATAAATGATTTATTTATCATTTTAGGGAAATGATGGGAATATAATTAAATAAATAATTGTTTATTTAATTATTTATGGATGATTTAGTCAAATTTAACTAAGAATATTATTTAAATAATGATTTAAATAACTTGTTCTTAGGAAATAATTAAATAAATAAGGGTTTATTTAATCAATTTCCTTGTTTTGGGTTAAATATGATCGGGAAGTATAAACGAATAAGTTATTTCACGTGGTGAAAGCAATTTTACTTAGGGTAAAACTGGTCTTACATGGTGTACTTGGGTTCATCTAATGATAATGGGTTAGATGACCAAAAAATGGTGTAACAGATTGCCCCCCAACGTATGAGTGTTAGGAGCAAATCGTATGACCGAAGTACGTTGTAAGAGCTCAATCACTAGACAATAAAGGTAGACGAAGGTGCTAAAGGACTAGACCCTGAGGAGACGAGACTTACAGGTGCAACAAGTCTCTAGTTTATGAAGTGGTACCTGTGCTAAAGGCGGCGGGGGAGGCATACCTATGCCCGCCGAGACAAAGTACAAAGAATAAGGCGCCCGGAAAACCACGGAACGCAATAAGGAAACATGTGCTGGTTTAAACATGAGCCAACTAAATAAAATGATGAATCCCACATTCATGTGATGCCTGGGATAATCGTTAGGACCAATGTGGAAAAAGTCGGAGTCGGGATTAAATCGGCAAAGTCAGGATTTTTTCGAAAAAATCGGCAAAAAATCGGCAAAACTAAAAAAATACAAAAATATTCATATTTTGAAAAAATCCCGACTTTTTGGAAAAAACCCTGATTTTTTCGAAAAAATCCCGATTTTTTCCAAAAAAAAAAAAATTATTAAAAAAATTACCTCCCTCACGATTTTTTGGAAAAAGTCGGCAAAAAGTCGGGATTATAACGATTAAATCCCGACTTTTTCAACTTTCAAAAAATCGGGAAAAAATCGGGGGATTTTATCGGCGCCTGCAAAAAATCGGGATTTTTTAAAAAAGTCGGGATAAAATCAGGATTTTTTCCACACTGGTTAGGATTTATACAAGAATATTTTAGTACATGAGATACAAATATGCCCGAATGCCCCCTACACATGGGGAAGGGCTCGCAAAATATGACTGATACATGCAAATCGAAGAGGCGCTGCAAGCGGCTGAGGCCAATATCATCAAATGGGAGGAGCTGCATCAAGCGCTGAAATGAAGAAGTCATCCGGGCATGTGGGGGGCTACCTGCAGGGCCACCCCCTCATGACGGTTGAGACATCTCACACATGCCCGGGAATCACCAATAGTTGCTGCTGCATCACTGGACCATCAAGTGTATAGGTCACGATCATGCTGAGAAGAGCTCGAACCAAGGTACACTGCCCCCTCGACCTGGCTTCTGGAGTAAATGAGTTGATGTCGACAGAAGTAGGTTCGCCATAGGTGAGGCAATAAGGGAACCCCAACTAAGGCACGAGGGAAAATAGTTGTCGAAAGAGGCTCTGTAGAACCTGAAGAAGGTGACTCGGGGATAGATGGAGCAGGAGGCTGGGGGTGTGGACGGGACTGAGTGTGAAGGTTAAGATCGACGGTTATAGGCTGGTCAGAGTTCATCATGAGCATCTGGTAATCAGAGGTGCCAGATGGAGGAGGTTGAGTGGTTACTGGTCCGTGAGGTGGTTGGGTAGCCACGAAGCGTTGCTGCGGGAAAGGATTGGTCGCGCTCTGTTGGGCATACACTTGCCCCTGAGGGGGTGGTGGCTACTGTTGCAGGGGTTGAGAAGACAAGGGAGGCGGGGGTGCTAATGCTGGAGGAGTTGGAGCACTAGGTTGTGGAGATGGATGATAATGAGGTTGGGTAACAGTGTGGTAAACAGGGGGTTGGGCAAAAAGAGAAGGCATGCCAGATCCTGGATGCGTGCTACCGGGAGGGGGAGAAGTGCAGGAAGTGGTGCCCCCTCCCCCAGGAAAACCATAGCTCATGGGAGGTTGAGCGGATGGATGAGAGATAGCTCCAACAATACTGTCGGCGGCATGAGGTGCCCCCGGAGCATGGGCATTACCGGGTCTGGGGAGATCAGGTAGAACAGTATAAACATAACCCGTCTGAGCGTAGATCAGGTCATATTTTAACGCCATTTGGAGGGCAGCTTCTTCGGTTTGAGGAAAATGCGATGCGACATCTTTCCCGATAGGTGGCAAGAGAGATCTAAGGAACCAGTCCATGTAGACACGGTCTTCAAAGGTAGGAGATTGACATAGGCTCTTTCTTCTCCGCCATTCCTGGACATGATCGGATAGGTGGGTGGCCGATGATTGACGGAAAGAAGTCAAAAGTTCGATACCAGTGTCATAACGAAGGGGAAGCTGGAAGTAAGATAAAAAAGCCTGGGCAAGAGTCGAAAAGGTGGTATGAGAGGAAGCGGGCTGATCAACATACCACTTAGAAGCTTCGCCTATAAGCGTGCGTTGGAACAATCTAAGACGGATGGAATCATCAGTAATGGAATGGGATGAACACCACATGTGGAAAGATCGGATATGGTTGGAGGGATCTTCTCCAGCAAGGCCTTCGAACTTGGGAATGTCGGAGGGGAGCTTGGTTGGCATAGCAGGCCAACCAACATCGTGGCGGATAGGATCATTGATCAACTAATTGAAATCGGGGAGACTGAGGCCTGCCATGAAGGGGAGTAAGGGAGCAGTCGAGGGAGTTCCTGTGGCGGTGCCGCTAGTAACAGTCCCAGCATTAGGGCCGGGGTTGCCACTAGCGTTAGGCCCTGGACCAGACATGGTGAAGGTAACAGGGGGAGAACCAAAAGTAGGGAGAGAAACCAAAGAATCAGAAGAGGAGTCAGAGTGTGGACAAGGGGGAGGACTAACTCGACGACGACGGGAAGGAGCAAGTCAACCAACCGGAAACTGAGGGTGAAGGCCAAGAAGTCTCCGGGATAAACGCCTTGGAGGCGCAATGATGACAGGAAGAAGAAAAACCGACAAAGGCAAGGAGGTGCAAGATCAAGTGAGGTCAATGTCGAAACAAGGGCAGAGAGGTGCAGTGTCAATTGATTTTAAAGTCTTTGCTAGGCGGTGTTAACCAGGCTCTTCTTCGCTTAGGGTCAGTGTGTGGCGTGCGTTAATTTTAATTGTTTAAACCCAGACGTTTTTGAGAGTAAAAGAAAAAGTGTGCTGCGTAACTGAAAAGAAATCTGCAGTAAATAAGACTGAAAGAACATAAAATTAACAGCTAACAATGCATCAATCTAACCCAAGAAGGTGGGTCTCTTAAAACTAGTCTATAAGAGGGAAAAAATCTAATCAAAGCACGCTAAAAGAGGCCAATAGATCTAAGGTCGGGAGGGACAGGGATCTAAAGGAGAAATCTGCTGAAAAGAGGTGCAGAAAACAACAAAGAGGCAGAGGCAAGGTTGCTGTTACAAAAAAGGGGATCAGCTAAAGGTAGGAGGGTCAAAGAGGTGACCCTAGAGATAAACCCAAACAAAACTATATGAGGTGTTTTGAAAGGGAAAAGAGCTGATCTGTAGGGATCTGAAAATGAGGTATCAGATATGGCTGAAACTCTGAAAATTTAGACTCTTACAGCAGCGAAAACTCTTCCACAACAAGTGGAGGGTACTGAAGCCCTAGGGGGCTAGATTCTCGCTTAGTTGAGTAAAACAGAGCAAGAATAGGTCTAAACAGGCGAAGATGGAGGTCAGACAACCCTGACAGAGGTTTAGACAAAACCCAGAAAAATTTCAGAAAAATTCCAGAAAAAAGTCCAGGTCGTAGTTTTTGACCTATTTTTCGCTCAGGTCGCAGTTTTTGGGCTGTTTTCCGCGACTTGAAGCTCCAGGACGCAGTTTTTGGGCCAAAAAGTGCGACCTGTACTTCCGGCACTCTCGGCGGCAGATTTCAAAAAAAAAATGTCGTCTCAGCTGCGGCTGATGTCTATCACCTGCGCAATAGGGCCAGAAACACACGGAAATTAAAAATTTGAATGTTTGAGGGTTTTAGAGGTGAAAAGCACCATAAAAATAGGAAAAACAGAAGATGGAAGAGAAACCTTAGGGTCTGAAACAACTACATATGTAGGAATATATAAAACGACAGTGGTCGCAAAAGAAAACCCGTGTGGAGTTGCCAATTGTTAGTATGAATCTTTCGTCGTAAAAGATCACTTTAGCTACGCATAACAAATAGCCCTAACATCGATTATGGCTGCAAAATATCTTTAAGTTTGTTGCACAAATTCAGATCTAAGCGCAAAAGACATTAAGCAGATAAGATATCATATGGCTCCATGCATCCAATAGACAAGAAAAGAACAATGTTTTTAAAAGAATTTTATATTATATTAAAGAATGGGGCACCTGAGAGGAAAACAAGAAAGGTGTTTTCCGGTTCTCCTCAGTGGGATGGGTTCTTGGAAGTCCTCAGTGTTTCAGATCTAAAATTCCTCTATCTTATTGGTGTAGAAAAACAAACATAGAACTCAATGGGAGTTCACAAAGCAAAAATGGAAAAATGGTGACCAAGAGTAGATCCAGAGTGATCTAATGCAATGGAAGTGGTTAATGAATGGGGAAAACCCTTCTATTTATAACAAAATATTAGGGCGGTCTAGAACTCGGTGCATGAATAAAATATTATTAATCGAATTCTAGAAGCACCCTTTATGAATATTTTATTATATTTGTTGGAGGGAAAATGATTCTTGACTTGGGTCAATTCCTTTATTTATAAATAATAAATAAATAAATGATTTATTTATCATTTTAGGGAAATGATGAGAATATAATTAAATAAATAATGGTTTATATAATTATTTAGGGATGATTTAGTCAAATTTAACTAAGAATATTATTTAAATAATGATTTAAATAACTTATTCTTAGGAAATAATTAAATAAATAAGGGTTTATTTAATTAATTTCCTTGTTTTGGGTTAAATATGACCGGGAAGTATAAACGAATAAGTTATTTCACGTGGTGAAAGCAATTTTACTTAGGGTAAAACTGGTCTTACATGGTGTACTTGGGTTCATCTAATGATAATGGGTTAGATGACCAAAAAATGATGTAACAACTGTTTATCTGCAGAACAAGAGTTCACATCGTGCCTTCGGGCATGTGACTCCGGAGGAGGCTTTTTTTGGGAAGAAGCTTGATATTGGTAATTTTTGTATCTTTGGGTGTATTGCATACTCCTACGTACCCAAGGAGAAGAGGACCAAGCTAGAGCCCACCTCAGAGAAGGGTATCTTTGTGGGCTACAGTGAAACCTCGAAAACCCTTCGGATTGATATTCCCGCATAGAGGAGAGTTGTTGTCAGGCGGGATGTGAAGTTCAAGGAGGACAGGGCTTTCAGGAGATCACGAGAGTTAGAGTATCTGGATCAGCCAGACCCTCATGAGCAGCTGAGTCAGGCACAGGGATCCAGTGGGCAGGGATCAGGAGGATCTGGAGGTACATTAATTACGGTGTCAGGTCCATCGGTGACCAGTGGCTCGTAGGGTCGAGTTGTGGTGCTTCGGGCAGCATGCAGAGCAGTTCACTAGGGAGTCCATGATGGATAGTTCACACGGTACTTCAACGTCTACAGGTTCAGGTTCAGGCAGGAGGATAGCAGACAGACAGTCAGGAGTTCAGGCTACTGATGAGAAGGAGGAGTTTCATTCTCCAGTGGGAGAAGTGTGCTCAGGGAAGAGGAAGCGCAAGTGGCTTCAGGATACCTTGAGAGAGGCCACATCTGTTGCTGGGCCAAAGAGGCAAGTCAAACAGAGAAGACTACCTGATAGGTTCTGTAGCTACATGGCAATGGTTGCCAACATCGTTGACTCTGAGCCTTCTAGCTATGAGGAGGCAGCTAGCCAGCAGGTCTGGAGAGAGGCCATGCAGGAGGAGTATTCTTCTATCACGAAGAATGATGTTTGGGAGATAGTGTCGAGGCCTGAGGGCAAATCCGTGGTTACTTCTAGATGGTTTGACAAGGTAAAGCACGTTGCAGATGTTAGCATTGAGAAATTCAAAGCAAGGTTTGTGGCTAGAGGGTTCTTCCAGGTAGAGGGAGTAGATTATGAGGAGACCTTCGCTCCTGTGGCTCGATATACTTCGATTTGCTCCATCATATCTATAGCGGCAGAGATGGGTTGGAAGATCCACCAGATGGATGTGAAGACCACATTTCTCAATGGATTCATACAGGAGGAGGTGTACATTGAGTAGCCACAGGGCTTTGAGGTGCATGGGAAGGAGTCCCATGTGTGTAGACTGAAGAAGGCCCTTTATGGCCTGAAGCAAGCTCCCAGAGCTTGGTACTCCAGGATAGATACATACTTGCAGGAGATGGGTTTCAGAAAGAGTGATGCAGATTCGAACCTTTACTTTATTGTGATAGGTGAGGAGCCTCTCATTCTGGTGCTGTATGTGGATGACTTGGTCGTTACGGGTGCAGAGAGACTCATAGAGAGCTGCAAGAGAGATCTTGCGTTGGAGTTTGAGATGAAGGACGTTGGCTTGATGCATTACTTTTTGGGTTTGGAGGTGTGGCAGGAGGAGGGGCATTTCTTCTTGGGACAGGGGTAGTATATTGTGGACATCCTTGGTAGATTCCACATGGAGGATTGTAGACCCATGTCGACACCCATGATCACCAACTGGAAAAAGCTTCATGCTTCAGATTCCGAGTTGGTGGATCCCACATTGTATAGTTAACTGATTTGTTCCTTGATGTATTTGGTCAACACCAGACCAAATATATGTTTTGCAGTCAACACGATGAGCCAGTTCATGTGTGAGCCCATGAGGGTTCAGTGGGTTGCTGCAAAACACATTTTGCGGTACTGGCAGGGGACAGTGGAGTATGGTCTGGATTATAGGCAGGGAGATGGAGTGAGATTGGTTGGTTACACTGATTCTGATTGGGCAAGTTGTGCTTTTGATAGGAAGAGCACTTCAAGGTGTTGTTCTGGGTTTTGTTCGGTGGTGTATTTAGTTCGTGGCAATGATCGATAACATTGAGTTTAGCGAGCCGAAGTACATAGCGACGATCTATGAATTTGACGGGGCCGCCTTAAACCCCGCAAAGATGTTCCTTTGATTATTTGGTCGGTGAATTTGAGACCTTCAGTGATTTACTGTGATAATCAGAGTTGCATTAAACTCATGGAGAATCCAGTATTTCATGATAGGTCAAAGCATATCGGGATCAAATATCATTTCATCAGAGACTATGTTCAGAAAGGAGCTGTGAAGCTTGAGTATATTTCCACTGATGAGCAGGTTGCAGATATTCTTACCAAAGCCTTACCACGGGGCAAGCATGTCTACTTCAGAGACAAGATGGGTGTGGTGAGGAACACCTTTCTCGGTAAGAGGGAGTGTTGAAATTTGGTTACCGGAGGACAGGTGGTTCCCTAAGGCTTTGATCTTTGGCCTAGGGAAAAGTGTCCAAATGTATTTCACTTTTTCTCCTAAAGTGACTTTATAAGTTATAAAGTCAAATCTAATTTAAAAGTGACTTTAAGTGATAAAGTTACTGAGTCTAATTTTAAAGTGACTTTAATAAAGTCAATGTGAAATTAGAAAGTGAAAAGTGACTTTGGAAATAAATGACTAAGTGGGTCTTTATTAAAGTGGGGTGAATTAAAAAATAGAAAGTGAGATTTAAATGAACATTTAATCTCAACCCTAGATCTAAAGCTATCTCATCCATTGGATTTAGGGATTCCCCAAAAGTCACTTAGGGTTAGGTTAAAGGAGGAAAATGAGAGAAAATATCATTTATTCTTTCATGAGCAGATTGAGAGAAGGAGAAGAAGAGAGCAAAGGAGATTTTTGAGCAGTGAGGAGAAGAAGAACAGAACCTTGGCAGGCATATTGAGGCAGCACTTCAGCAAATCAATACAAGGAGAGCCACATATTTCAAGGCAGTTTGGGCACGAGTTTCAAGGCAAAACCATACAAAAGCCTAGGCACGTATTCCAAGGAGGCCGTATAGTAGTTTTGGCATAGATTTCGAGGAGCAGTTTGCTGGTTTTTGAGGCATGGTTTTCAAGACAGTTCGTACAGTGAATTGCTGTCCCTGTGCACGGAAATCGAGGCAGAAAACAGTACATCATTTATTGCTGTTTCTCTTCACGCAGTTTGAGGAGGTCGTACATCATTTATTGTTGCATGTTTTTCAAGGAGGCCGTACAACAACATTTAATGCTGTAATTTATGGGCATGAAATTTAAGGAAGACTGTACAACATTTATTGCTGTTTTTGTTTTGCTGTTTGCACATTTTCCGAGGCAGTGGTTAAGCACGGAAAATGATAGTAGTTGTATTTGTTACTTGTTGAAATTTTCTGAGTATTTCTCTCACTGTAAAAACTAATTTATCAAAAATAAGAAGAAGCTTTCGAACTAGTTTTCTCCAAGAGTTGTAGTGGGTTTTTCCAGGTTCAAGTTGACAAAAAATCAGCATGTCAATATTCTGTGTGACTGATTTATTTTTCGGAGTTTTATTTCTGCATTTCAGCGCTGTGAAATTTCCAGAATTTGTGTTTTCAGAAAAATATTTATTTTTCTAGCTTGTTGAATGTATGGGTATGGGTATGGGAATGGGTATTTAACTTTATGGGAGAAATAAGGAGAAACTGAAAACTGGGGTTGGGAACAGAAATTTCTACAAATCTTGGAATTCATTAGGTAATATGAGATCTACAACGAAAGTTTCATTGATCCTAGGTGAACCATCATGGTTTTGTGTACTTTCCCCTATTAGAGAAGAGCTTATTTGTCTTGCAAATTTTTTTAATTCATTTTCCAAACTCATTGCAGGTCAATAATGCTTCAAACCATTCTATGAGAATTCTTATCAAACAAAATTACAAAACCACAATTGTGCTTAGCAGGATTACCCAATTAAACGACAAGACAAATTTTATTACGCTGGAACATGAAAGTTACATGCAAAACTTTATTACTATCTGGAAATAACTATGACCTGGTAGTAAAGGTGACCTTGACATCCAAGGATGTAGCCTCCACATAACCTCGGTTGTCCATTGATCACCAGATTTGGTAGATTCGGCCTACACACAGTATTTGCTAATTCGCCTTTCCAGCAACAAGGTGATTGGGCCCTCCTTAAACAAATCGATCGCCCTTTAACACATGGAATGGGCAAGAAATTCAACTTGGATAGTGAGATGACGAGGCCCTACTTTGACCTCTGTTCATTTAGCTGCTACAGGAAATACTGATGTGCGTTAATCTCGGCCTCCCACAAGATGCAAGTCGCTCTGTTGCTAGGGTTAGATCTGCCCCAATATTTTACCTGTGCAAGGGAATACTAGCACTGCACAAGGGGATACCAGTGCGACATTCACATATCACTCGAGCTGGCAAGAAAATCAACCCTCAACCATCGAATAAGCTTGGATCCATAGGGTTTCGACTTTTCAAAGAGATGCTACTCTAAATAATTTGAACACGCAAAATTGGTCGGCTTCTAGAAGTTGTTACCCTGACTCCAATGAGGTCTTTGTTGAATTTTGGTTACCGGAGGACAGGTGGTTCCTTAAGGCTTTGATCTTTGGCCTAGGGAAAAGTGTCCAAAAAGAATTTAATTTTTCTCCTAAAGTGACTTTATAAAATTATAAAGTCAAATCTAATTTAAAAGTGAAATTATAAAGTCAAATCTAATTTAAAAGTGACTTTAAGTGATAAAGTTACTAGGTCTCATTCTAAAGTGACTTTAATAAAGTCAATGTGAAATTAGAAGTGAAAAGTGACTTTGGAAATAAATGACTAAGTGGGTCTTTATTAAAGTGGGGTGAATTAAAAAATAGAAAGTGAGATTTAAATGAGCATTTAATCTTAGCCCTAGATCTAAAGCTATCTTAGCCATTAGATTTAGGGATTCCCAAAAGTCACTTAGGGTTAGGTTGAAGGAGGAAAATGAGGGAAAAGGTCATTCATTCTTTCATGAGCAGATTGAGAGAGGAGGAGAGAAAGCTGAAGAGAAATTTTTGAGTGGATGAAGAGCAACAAAAGACACAGAGCAAATCCGTACTACAGAAGGGCACACTTCCCAAGGCAGAAAATCCATACAACATTTATTGGCACGACTACCGAGGCAGAAAATCCGAACATCAGTTTGCACACATTTCGAGGAAAGGACAACGCTGTTTTCGAGGAGCAGAATCAACAATTAAGGGTATGGTTTTCAAGGCAGATTTTTTGGGCACGGAAATCGAGGAAGGGATCGCTGTCTTGTCTGTACAGTTCTGTACAAGCAGTTTTTGGCACATTTTTCGAGGCAACAAGTACAACATTTATTGTTGTAATTTTTCCAGTAATTTTTTGTTTGCTGTTTGGCACGATTTTGAAGGTGGTAGGTGGCACGAAAATCGAGATAAATGGTTTTTTGTGTTTGCTGTAATTTTTACTGTGTATCGCTGTTCACTGTAAAAGCATTTATCAGAAATAAGAAGAAGGTTTCGAACTGGTTTTCCCGAAGAGTTGTAGAGGGTTTCTCCAGGGTCATATTGACCAAAAATCAGCGTGTCAAAATTCTTTGTGTGGCTGATTTATTTTTTTGAGTTTTATTTCTGCATTTCAGCACTGTGAAATTTCCAGAATTTGTGTTTTCAGAAAATATTTATTTTTCCTGCTTGTTGAATTCACGGCTATGGGAATGGACATTTAACTTTATGGGAGAAATAAGGAGAATCTGAAAACCGGGGTTGGGTTATCAAATTTCTACATGGTATAAGAGGTATTTTGCTGAAAAGTGCAGTTTGGGACAACAAGAAGAAAAATTACAGCAAGCTGATTTTTCACACAGAAAATAGTACCTTTACTACAACAGTGTTAATTTCAGTTTATTAGGACAACAAGCATGTCTTTGGGCTTGAGGGTGGAGGATAGGTTGGATGGGCATAGTAATTACAATGTATGGAAGGAGAGAATGCAGAGCATCTTTGAGGAGGTAGAAGTCTGGGGTATAATGGTGCATACCCAACAACACCCTGTGAATGTGCCTACTGATGTTGTTCAATTAGTAGAATTTAATAAAAATAATAACAAGGGTATGAGACTGATTCTGGATGGAATCAAAGACCATTGCATTCCTCATGTGAGAGGAAAGAGATATGCTCATGAGATGTGTACAACATTGACCAATCTCTAGAGTACCAATGAGAACAGGGAAATGGTACTAAGGGAGAAGTTGAAGACCATTAAGATGGGTAAGATTGATAGTGCAACTGGATATCTCACAAAGATTACTAATGTAGAGATGCATTGGCAGCAGTTGGAGAGGTCATTCCACCCACTGAGTTGGTGTGGATTGCAGTGAATGACCTTCCCAGTTCATGGCTGAACTTTGCTGATGGGGTTTGTGCACGTGAGACCCTTCCCATTTGGGAGAGGTTCTGGGATGATTGCATATAGACAGAAATCAGAAAGAGCCAACTTGGGGCAGCCAAACCAGTTGAGCAGGATGAGGATGTAGCACTGTTGGCAGGAGGCAAGAAAGACAAGGGAAAGAAGCAAGCTTCCACAAGTGTTGGTGGGGGCAAAGGCAAAGGTAAAGGTAAACAGGGGAACACGCAGAAGGACTATTCCAAGGTGAAGTGTTTGAATTGTCAAAAGATGGGACACTATGCAGTTGTGTGTCCGGAGAAGAAGAAGGGGAAGAACCAAATCATGGCAGCATCAACAGACATAGAGGACTTTATGGATAGCTTTGACCGGGAGTTTGGGTTCATTGCTTGTGAGTCCACTAGTGCAGGATCACCTGCCGTAGAGGTTGAGAGGGAGTGTGCATTTCCCTCCACTAGTGGAGCATCTTCAGGTATCTGGTATGTTGACAGTGGGGCTTCACGTCATATGACAGGAGTCCGTAAGTACTTCTCAAAGCATTCAGAGAGTGGCACTGATATAGAGGTAGTACTCGGAGATGACAGCGTTGTTAGAGCAGTCGGTATGGGGACATTGACATTTGATAGGGAACCCAAACCTCCCTTGAAGGTGTCAGATGTTCTATATGTGCTAGGGATGAGGAAGAACCTCATATCCGTTTCAGCATTAGAGGACAGAGGGTATGAGATATTGTTCAGTAGAGGACATGTGCTTATATATCCTAGGGGCGCTCCAGCTGAGTCAGCTAGAGTGATTGGTGTACGCCATGCAAAGGTGTACAAGTTTGCATTTCAGCCCCTTTTGGCATTGAGTAGTAGTACTGACAACAGAGCTAGCAGTTCAGAGCTGTGCGAGATTTGGCACCACAGGATGGGGCACATGTATCATGGAGCCTTGAGGACATTGCGGGAGATCACTACAGGTGTGCCAGATTTCCGTACTGATCACTTTGATACATGCAGAGGATGTGCTATGGGCAAGTTTGCCAATTCCCCTTTTCCCAGCAATGACAACAAATTGACCGGGATACTTGATTTGATTCATTCCGATGTGAGCGGTCGGATGTCTCATGTTTCCTTGAGTGGATATGAGTATTATGTTTTATTCATTGATGATAACTCTAGGAGGATCTGTATTTATTTCTTGAAGACCAAGAGTGAGGTCTTCAAGCGGTTTCAGGAGTTCAAAGTTCTTGTTGAGACTCAGACAGGTCGGAAGATCAAGTCCCTGAGGTCGGAAAATGGAGGGGAGTACACCCTTGGTGAGTTTGTTGACTATTGTGTAGAGATAGGCATTAGGAGGGAGTTCACAGTTCCTTACAACCCCCAGCAAAACGGGGTTGCGGAGAGGAAGAACAGATCCATCGTTGGGGCTGCCAAAGCCATGTAACATGATTAGGGGTTACTATTGTTTTTGTGGGCAGAGGCCTACAACACTGCTGTATATTTGCACAACAGGAGTTTGCATCGTGCCTTGGAGCATGTGACTCCGGAGGAGGCTTTTTCTGGGAAGAAGGTTGATGTTGGTCACTTCCGTATCTTTGGGTGTATTGCATACTCCTACGTACCCAAGGAGAAGAGGACCAAGCTAGAGCCCACCTCAGAGAAGGGTATCTTTGTGGGCTACAGTGAGACCTCGAAAGCCTTTCGGATTTATATTCCCGCATAGAGGAGAGTTGTTGTCAGGCGGGATGTGAAGTTCGAGGAGGACAGGGCTTTTAGGAGGTCACGGGAGTTAGAGTATCTGGATTGGCTAGACCCTCAGGAGCAGGTGAGTTAGGCACAGGGATCCAGTGGGCAGGGATTAGGAGGATCTAGAGGTACATCGATTACGGTGTCAGGTCCGTCAGTGAGTAGTGGCTCACAGAGTCAGAGGGGTGGTGATTTGGGCAACATGCAGAGCAGTCCGCAGATCTGTTCACTAGAGAGTCCATTGATGGACAGTTCACACGATACTTCAACGTTTACAGGTTCAGGTTCAGGCGGGAGGACAACAGAGAGACAGTCAAGAGTTCATGCTCCTGATGAGGAGGAGTTTCATTCTCCGGTGGGAGAAGTGTGCTCAGGGAAGAGGAAGCCCAAGTGGCTTCAAGATACCTTGAGAGAGGCCACATTTGTTGCTGGGCCAAAGAGGCCGGTCAGAGAGAGAAGACCACCTGATAGGTTCTGTAGTTATATGGAAATGGTTGCCAACATCGTTGACTCTGAGCCTTTTAGCTATGAGGAGGCAGCTAGCCAACAGGTCTGGAGAGAGGCCATGCAGGAGGAGTATTCTTCTATCATGAAGAATGATGTTTGGGAGGTGGTGCCGAGGCCTGAAGGCAAATCCGTGGTTACTTCCAGATGGCTTTACAAGGTAAAGCATGCTGCAAATGGCAGCATTGAGAAATTCAAGGCAAGGTTTGTGGCTAGAGGGTTCTCCCAGGTAGAGGGAGTTGATTATGAGGAGACCTTCGCTCCCGTGGCTCGATATACTTCGATTCGCTCCATTATATCGATAGCAGTAGAGATGGGTTGGAAGATCCACCAGATGGATGTGAAGACCGCATTTCTCAATGGCTTCATACAGGAGGAGGTGTACATTGAGCAGCCACGGGGCTTTGAGGTGCATGGGAAGGAGTCCCATGTGTGCAGACTGAAGAAGGCCCTTTATGGCCTGAAGCAAGCTCCCAGAGCTTGGTACTCCAGGATAGATACATACTTGCAGGAGATGGGTTTCACAAAGAGTGAGGCAGATCTGAACCTTTACTTTATTGTGATAGGTGAGGAGCCTCTCATTCTGGTGTTGTATGTGGATGACTTGGTCATTACAGGTGCAGAGAGACTCATAGAGCACTGCAAGAGAGATCTTGCGTCGGAGTTTGAGATGAAGGACATTGGCTTGATGCATTACTTTTTGGGTTTGGAGGTGTGGCAGGAGGAGGAGCATTTCTTCTTGGGGCAGGGGAAGTATATTGTGGACATCCTTGGCAGATTCCACATGGAGGATTGTAGACCCATGTCGACATCGATGATCACCAACTGGAAGAAGCTTCACGCTTCAGATTCCGAGTTAGTGGATCCCACATTGTATAGACAGCTGATTGGTTCCTTGATGTATTTGGTCAACACCATACTAGATATATGTTTTGCAGTCAACATGATGAGCCAGTTCATGTGTGAGCACAGGAGGGTGCATTGGGTTGCTGCAAAACACATTTTGCGGTACTTGCTGGGGACAATGGATTATGGTCCAGATTATGGGCAGGGAGATGGAGTGAGATTGGGCAGGTTACACTGATTCTGATTGGGTAGGTTGTGCTTCTGATAGGAAGAGCACTTCAGGGTGTTGTTTTGGGTTGGGTTTGGCAATGGTGTCGTGGTTCAGCCGAAAGCAGCAGTCAGTAGCAGAGTACATGTCAGCCAGTCTATATAGTTGTGAGGCCATCTGACTTCGCAAGATGTTGTTTGGCTTATTTGGTCAGCCGTTGAGACCTTCAGTGATATACTGTGATAATCAGAGTTGCATTAAACTCACAGAGAATCCAGTATTTCATGACAGGTGAAAGCATATCGAGATCAAATATCATTTCATCAGAGACTATGTTCAGAAGGGAGCTGTGAAGCTTGATTATATTCCCACTGATGAGCAGGTTGCAGATATTCTTACCAAAGCCTTACCATGGGGCAAGCATGTCTACTTTAGAGACAAGATGAGTGTGGTGAGGAACACCTTCCTTAGTAAGAGGGAGTGTTGAAATTTGGTTATCGGAGGACAGGTGGTTCCCTAAGGCTTTGATCTTTGGCCTAGGGAAAAGTGTCGAAAAAGAATTTAATTTTTCTCCTAAAGTGACTTTATAAAGTTATAAAGTCAAATCTAATTTAAAAGTGACTTTAAGTGATAAAGTTACTAAGTCTAATTTTAAAGTGACTTTAATAAAGTCAATGTGAAATTAGAAAGTGAGAAGTGACTTTGGAAATAAATGACTAAGTGGGTCTTTATTAAAGTGGGGTGAATTAAAAAATAGAAAGTGAGATTTAAATGAGCATTTAATCTCAGCCTTAGATCTAAAGCTATCTCAGCCATTAGATTTAGGGATTCCCCAAAAGTCACTTAGCGTTAGGTTAAAGGAGGAAAACGAGAAAAACGGTCATTCATTCTTTCATGAGCAGATTGAGAGAGGAGGAGAAAAAGCTAAAGAGAAATTTCTGAGCGAAGGGAGAGCAGCAAAAGACACACAACAAATTCGTACAGCAGGAGGGCACACTTCCCAATGCAGAAAATCTATAGAGCAACATTTATTGGCATGGTTACTGAGGCAGAAAATCCGAACAACAGTTTGCACACATTTCGAGGAAAGGACAACGTTGTTTTCGAGGAGCAGAATCAACAGTTAAGGGCATGGGTTTCGAGGCAGATTTTCTAGGCATGGAAATCGAGGAAGGGATTGCTGTACAATTTTGTAATGGCAGTTTTTGGCATGCTTTTCGAGTCAACAAGTACAACATTTACAGCTGTAATTTTCTATTTGCTGTTTGGCACAAATTTCAAGGTGGAATGTGGCACAAAAATCGAGATAAGTGGTTTTTTGTGTTTGCTGTAATTTTTACTGTGTATTGCTGTTCACTGTAAAACCATTTATTAGAAATAAGAAGCTTTTGAACTAGTTTTCGCCAAGAGTTGTAGGGGGTTTTTCAAGGGTCATATTGACCAAAAATCAGCGTGTCAAAATTCTGTGTGGCTGATTTATTTTTCTGAGTTTTATTTCTCTGCATTTCAGCACTGTGAAATTTCCAAAATTTGTGTTTTTAGAATATATTTATTTTTCCAACTTGTTGAATGTATGGCTATGGGAATGGGCATTTAACTTTATGGGAGAAATAAGGAGAAACTGAAAACCGGGGTTGGGTTATCAAATTTCTACAGTCTTGGCCTAGCGAATGAATTCTGTTGAATTTTTAACTGCAATATAAAGTTATAAACAAGCACAATTTTCTACTACTGATAATTACTTCTAATGATACTGTTATACTATAGCACAATCCAGATCATTAAGCAAATATATTTCAGAAAATTTCAACCATGAATACAATGGGACAGTAGAGAGATCACAGTAGAATAAGCATGCACAAGAGACGAAAATTTTAACCCTGGGAAAACCCTTAACTAGGGAAAAACCCAACAATATTTTCCTAGGATAAATTGTTCAATTGATCGAAAGTACAATCTGGTTTTTCCCAGTCAAACTTGGTCAAACTGACCACAACTTTATATAGGTCAAACTTAGTCAAAGGAGAGAAATTCTTCCTTCTGCAATAGTTGGTCAACTTGGTCAAACAGCCTGAATTTAGGCCTCCTGAACTGCCTCAGAGTTTTGGTCAACTGCCTCAGGAAGTCAGTCAAATTGCCTTAGTTAGCCTGCGGTCAACAATGGTGAAACAGTCCAGGAAAAGGTTCGCTCAAAGCCAAGAATTTTGGTCAACTCTCTGCCCAGAATTTTGGTCCAACAGAACAGGAAGATTCTTGGTCAAAGCAAGCCAAATCAGCCCAGAAAAATCACAGTCAAAGCAGGTCAAAGCGAGTCAATCTTCTGGTCAAACTTCGTTTGTCAAATTTCAGATGTCTTCTTGCTCCTTCGCACATCTGAACAGATGGTTAGATGATTTGTTATGAGATCTGAATTGATGCCATGTGAGGAGGTTGATTAGTGGGTCCGATCTTCCTTGGAGTTGACTTGAACTCAAAAATTTAATTTCTTTCTTTTGATTTGTTGACTTGAATACAGACCGTAGCTATAGTAATAATCGACAATTTTGGCCCTAACAAAATTGATATCTTGGCCTTCATCTCGCCACTCGAAGCCATCATGAGTTGGTTTTGTAGCTACAAAATAAATTTGGCCTCTGTGGAGAACTCAACTCCCACAACAAAATATTTTGGCCTTCCTCAATTGCTTGGCCATCACAATGCAAATCAGCCCTGGCTAGCCAATTTAGCCCTGTCAAACCTAAGTTGCACTAAAACAGATACGGGAACGGATACAGATACGACAAATTTTCGAAAAATCTGAATACGATACGGCAAGGAAACAACACACACACAGACACACACACATATTCATATTATCATTCATCTTTTAGTCTTTAGAGTCAATATTCTATATTTAAAAATACATAATCATCATCGTGAATTCAATATAAACAAATCATCATCGTCAATTCATAGAATTATTGTTTAGTATCACCGAATATAATGTAAATTTAATCATTGTAAATAACAATGTCTACACATTATAAATTGGACTGTATTTCAGTAGCTACAACAAGAGATGCTCTGAAATTCATAAAAAGAAGTAAGCTGGATATATTTATTCACAATCTAAGATCATATGACCAAGAATCAAGATGCCACAATTTAAGCAATTAAGTATTGTGAGGAATGATACTAGTAAAGAAGTGCTGGGAAATTTAACCTAATGCAAAGAAACTGCTTCCACCAAACAACTTTGTGGGTAACAACTTTCCTTCTTGATTTCATAGATACTTTATGAGTTTCCATTCCAAATTCTAGGTTTCCATCCTTTAGATTTGGCATTGTTGAAAACTTGTTGGCAAAAACCTCTATCATGTCATGAATCCTTTTTCAAGATGAATTTTCACTTTCAGATGAGCTGTAATCAGTGGATATAGGGTCTGCAAAGAATTCAACTGCATTTACATGCTCTGGACAAACAAACTTGGAATATATGCTTGCAATAAAGTGCCTAGAACATTGGAAACTTGGAAAAATGGAAACCTGGAGACTTGGAAACGTGTCCATATTTTCTGAAAACATATTCAATTTTTTTGGAAACGTATCAAATTTTCTTGAAACTCCTTTGAAACGTTTTTGATCTTAGGCTGGCTGTTTCCAAAAAAGTGGAACGTGTTGGAAACGTTTCCATGCCGTTTCCAAGCCATTTCATACGTGTTTCTGTATTTGAAACGCCAAACGACATTTCCATGAGTTGGGGGCAGTGTTTCTGGTAACTTAGTGTCAAACGAACTCAACCCCTACCAATAATTCCCGACTGGCTTATGAAACTACTTCAACAAAATAAATTTGACCCTTCATTGGATATTCAACTCCCACTAATCGAGTTCAACATTTATAAGGAAATTGCTTCTCCAATTAAAATTTGGCACCAGTAAACTAATAAAGCCCTCTAGCTGCCACCACATATTTGATAGATAAATTGGCCTCCTCAGATTCCAAGAGCACCTGCAACAAATAGATCTCTTCACAAGGAAAATTGCATAATAAAAGTCAGCCTTGGTCGATGAACTCGACCTCACCATAATAATGCAAAAATGAAAATAGTAATTGTTGCGATGATAAATGCTCCTCCTTTTGCTCCCACGATCTTCTGCAAATAAAATTATTTTGTTGAGCTCTAGTGAAGAATCTCGATGATCCCTCCTCTTGACTTTCGCTATGAAGTACGATTGAGAGATTTGAAGTGATCCCTCCTTGACCACTGGCTAAAGTGTATTGTTGCAACACCGAAACCAATCTGGTTGGATTAGTTAAGGTGGATCTTGTGCCACCAAAATTACCCTCCACATGGGTTTGCACCCAACCTTCAAGCTCCTTGAACTCTTGGATCTATTAACAAAATAAATATCCAAATCAACATCTAACCTCCCAAGAGCGAGCTCCAGTCTTCCTTTTATTGTTATGGCTATTAGAATATAATATATATGGGTGATTACAATGGGTCAACCGAATACCATGGGTCGCCTTTTCCTTTTAATAAAGTGAATTTATATGGTTTATTTCTTAATTAATAAAAAATTCACTTAATTATCTCCTTCTCAGAAAGGCACATTACAACCATCCCTTATCGAAATTGCTTGTCCTTGAGCAATTCATGACCTGCATACCAATACTAGGATCCCACAAAAATCTGCAAAATGCTTCATTATGCAATTGTTGTGTCATTTAAATCCTGCCACACTCTACCTTATCATAAAGATGTAGGCCATGCTCCCAAAAAAATCCTGATAAGATTGGAGAGTATAGCTCCTCATTATCCCCTTTGTTAGCATACTTAACATCATCCCTTAGAGTTAAGCAAGGATGCTTTGGTATCTCAGATACAGCTAGAAGACCTCTTGTGATAAATCATATCATGGTACTGCATAATGAACTATTGACAAATGTGAAGTCTTGTGGGCACAAAGTACTAGCTAGATCACCATCCAAAGGATTTATGTGCTGCCACGTGCTATCACATGTTCCATCCATTCCAATCTGGAAAGGGATTCTACCATGTTCTTTGACCCCTAAAGTATTATCATAACCCACAATTTCTTTCTTTTGCTACCAATGAATGGATCCTGCTGACCCATCTGTTCTTGCATGACTGCCCTAAGATTATATTCAGGAGATGAAATCATGGAAAAAGATCTGACCCACCAACTGATGAACAAGATAACTCCATGTCCTGTCTGCTTCGCAGTACACTCTCCATGAATGATCTATCTCTGGAAGCTCTGCCCTTGTTGGCTCGACCTTCTTTATCTATCTTTCCTTACCCAACGCTTGTTGCTTACTCACATCTCTAGGTTGCAAGTAGCTTTGTTGCCCCTCACACACAACTTCCTGGAGTATATATCGTTTGGTAAAACTGCTGCTGTTGGTCTTCCAAAAAGGTTGAGGCAACTTTGAAACAATTTTCCCATGCTAAGCTGCTCATTGCTCCCTTGGCCTGATAATATCTGAATGACATTATGTTGGCTGTCATGTGATATAATCCTTTACTCCAATGGAATCGTATGCAAATCTGTAAGCTCGGTCATTCGGCCATCGAATCTGAAATTATAATTGCTTCCCTGCACCAAAGATAGACGTGCTATCAAATCCCTGGTTGTACTTGACCAAATATTTTGTTGTACAAACCTGCGGTAATTGCAAACTAGAAATTTGCTATCAGGAACTTGAGTTTCAATGCTCCTACCTTTCTTCTGCCAGTGCCTTCATCTGCCAAACCAACAATCGCTTGTAGTCGCTCTGACTTCCAGTACTCACAGTCAAACCTGTCCCCAACAAGTGGAATATCCAATCAACAAAAAATCTTGTAAGAATGTATGCTGCTAGTCTCCTAGGAAGAGTCTCTGCCACAATGCCGCATTCCTCCCAGTTGTGCTCCCCTTCTGTGTGAAGTTCTACCATATGATGGAATGAGCCACCAGGATCCCATTGCCAAATATGGGATCTATCACCCCCAATACCTTAAGCTCATGCCATGCTGTTACCCTGGATAGAAGTGTTTTCCCATGAATTTCCCACTTGGTAGGGTACCAATGTGAAAATTCCAACCATTGCATCAAGTGGAAATTATTCTCCTAACTGTAAATTTAATTATGCAATTTATTTGCTACTACAAACAATGAGTAAAATCACAATTGCAATTTTCACCATAAAATGCTGCGAAAATTAAATGCTGGAAACTGAGAAATTCTAGTACACAAAAAAAAATTGACACCGTTATTTTTGGACAATTGTCCCTAGAAAAACCCAATGTGGGAAAAAACGGTGCAACAGTATGAGGGTTTGTTTTTATTATGCAGTAATAAAAATCTGAGTACAATAATTTGGATGCTCTACTAGCAATCCAATACGAGAGAAATACACGAAAAATTATTGTGAAGATTTTTCCTCACCCCACAACTAATTTCTGTTCCCTAATCCGCCTCCCTAGCCACACGCAAATCCTTCTCCATCAACCTCTACGCAGAGCTTACACATGATCTGTTGTAGCTCTCTCCAAAATACTCACAGTTCTGTCTCTCTCCGTCTTTGGAACTGACTCACTGGACCATCTGACCAAAATCATGGCCTGCAACTGCTGAATCACTAGCTCCTCCAGCTAGATCGAACTATTCTGTTGCTATTCCTATGCAGTCCTTGCGTAGACCCTCTGGGATTTTTTCACTCCCTCTCAATGCCTCTTCCGGATCTTGGAAGACTTCCTCTGGAAATGCTGTTGACCTCCTTTGCCATCTGGCTCGATCTTCTCTGTTGAATCTCTGCTATTAGAAAAATCGAACTGCTTGGGCAATTGAGTATCTGCACTGGTGTGTCCTCCATCTACCCATTGACCTCCTCTTATAATCTCCAGCTGGGACTCCAACGACCAAGATTAAAACATAATCGATGGTTGGGATCATTTCTGGATCGATACGTGTGAGTTTCTCGATGATTCACACCTTTCTCAATTAATATTGATTAATTAACCCCTTTTCCTAAGTTTAAAAATAGGCTAATAATCTACTTGAGACACTTCTAGGTGGAATTTCCAGAAACGATTAATGGGTTATGGAGAACTCCTGTGTTTTAGCCTTTTCACGAAGTTTCGAGACTAGAACATCTCTGACGCTACAAAAACTAACACTCCCTCTTAGCGAGGAAGGTGTTCTAGTGCTGCACTACTGCTACAACACCCTATCTCTATGTCAGCCTTTGTCACGTTGCTAATGCCTGACCACTGTGACTGCCTGCTACTACCCACCAACCACTGCGCAACTCTGATGCTACATTTGTACTGCTGCTGACATTGTTATGCGACTGCCAACTCTGCATCTGCATTGCAACTTCCTCCCAACTGTTGCTATTGCTACTATCATTGAGAAGCATCCAAAATAATCTGTCCCTGCTACTGAAAAGGGATCTCAACCATACCCATATGTTCTTTGAAATAGATGAACTTAGCTCTTCTTAGAGCTTTCTTGAGTATATCTGCAACTTGCTCATCTGTGGGAACATAATGTAGCTAGATCGCTGCATGCTGCATGCAATCTTTGATGAAATGACACCGAAGATCTACGTGTTTTGACTTGTCATGAAACACTGGATTCTTAGAGAGCTTGATGCAACTCTTATTATCGCAGTAGACACTGGTCGCCTCCATCCTTTGTCTGAACAAGCTTACCAACAACTTCCGAAGCCATATAGCTTTTCACGTAGCTGTGCTTGTTGCCATATACTCTGCTTTTGCAGAGCTCAGTGCTACTGACTTTTGCTTCTTGCTACACCAAGAAACCGTTCCCGATCCAACGCTGAAGCAGTACCCAGAGGTACTTTTCCTGTCCACTGAACTGCCTGCCCAATCTGCATCTGTGAACCCACATAGTCTGATATCATCCCCTTGGGTATATCTCAACCCATAATAGATTGTGTCGCTGCTGTCCATTGTACTCTCTTCAGTTCCACCATGAACTGACTGAGGGTATTGACCGCGAAGCAGATATCTCTCCTAGTATTGACCTGATACATGAGAGAATTGATGAGTTGTCTATACAAGGTGGGGTTAACATCCTTATCATCTGATGCATCTATTTTCTTCTAGTTGGTGATCGTGGGCGTAGATATGGGTCTACAATCCTGCATTCTGAATCTCTTCAAAATATATGTAGCATATCTTCCTTCCCTGAAGAAGATCTCCCCTTCCTTCTGCCACACTTCCAATCCTAGGAAATAGTGCATCAACCCGAAATCCTTCATATCAAACTCTGCTGCCAGGTTCCTCTTGCAATCCTTTATGAGCCCTGATGACCCTGTCAGGAAGAGATCATCCACATACAATACTAGGATGAGTGCCTCACCCTCTACCATCAAATAGTAAAGGTTGGGATTTGCGTCACTCTTGACGAATCCCATCTAGTGCAAGTAGCTGTCAATTCGATCATACCATGCCCTAGGAGCCTGCTTGAGCCCATATAGAGATTTCTTTAGTCTGAACACGTGAGTGTGCCTCTCATGAGTCTGGAAGCCCTCTGGTTGTTCTATGTACACCTCTTCTTCTATCACCCCGTTCAAGAATGCTATCTTGACGTCCATCTGGTCAATCTGCCACCCCATTTGAGTTGCTAGGGACATAATTGACCTAATAGAAGTGTATCTAGCAATTGGGGCAAAGGTCCCTTCGTAATCTATCCCTTCTTTATGTGCACACCCCTTTGCCACGAACCTAGCCTTGTACTTCTCCATGCTGCCATCTGCAACATACTTGATCTCGTAGATCTATCGAGAACGTATAACTGACATGTGCTCAAGCTTGGACACCACCTTCCAAACATCATTTGTCATGATACAATTGTATTCTTCTACCATGGGATCCACCCACACCTGATATTGTGCGGCTTCCTGAAAGCTGGAATGTTTTGCAACCTGAGACACCAATGCTTGGTACCTGTCAGGTTGTTTGCGCTCTCTCTTGTTCGTTCTACGAGCTTCAACGAACTCCTCTGCATCTCTCAATGTCTGACAAAATTCTCTGTTGGTTCGACAACTAGTGGTGGGTGGTTCAACCAAATCCTCATCCTGCCTCTGCTGCTCCATCTGCTGAGAACTCACTGGATTCCATGCACTTGAGGAAATGCTAGTGTTGGTCTCTGTATTGGATCCTTGTGACTGTCCTATAGGCGGTCTTTCTGGTTGCCCTTGTTGCTGGACCGATGGAACTTTTACTGGCTCACTCTAATCATATACAGGCATCTCACGATATCTCTTGAAAGCTCGGTCCTCCATGAACTTTATATCGTGTCTTACTACAATCTTCCTATTGGTAGGAATGTAGATCCTATATGCCTTTGAGGTTTCACTATACCCAATGAGGAACCCATTCTCTGCAGTCTGATATAATTTGGTGCACTTCTCATCTGGAAGATAGCAATAAGAAATGCTGCCGAAGATCTTGAAGTGACTAACTTCTAGCTTCTTCCCTGTGAAGACTCCTTATGGCGTTTTCTTCCGTAGTGCTCTATTAGGATTCTTGTTTTGAATATACATTGCTGTGTTACGTTCCTCTGCCCTTAGAAACCTGGGCAAATCCTGGTCATATAACATTGCTTTTGCAGCCCCAACTATAGTTCTGTTTTTCTGCTCTACTACCCCATTCTACTGTGGATTATATGGAATTGTCCACTCTCTTCTAATGCCTTCGTTCGCACAAAAATATGTGAAGTCTTTATGAATATACTGTCTGCCATTATTTGAGCAAAGCACCTTGATATTCTTCCTTGTTGCATTCTCCACTAGAGCCTTAAACTCCCTGAAACGATCAGAGATCTCATCCTTGGTCTTCAAGAAGTAGATCCAGGTTTTCTTAGAATGGTCATCAAGAAAGGTGACGAAGTATTCAGCTCCACTGAGAGCTCTAGTGAACATCGTGCCACAAATGTCTGAGTATGTAAGTCCTAACACACCATCTGCTTTGCTCTCACTTCTTGGGAATGCTGCCTTAGCATATTTCCCAAGCACGCACCCTATGCACACATCATCGTGTTCCGTGCCAAGTTATGGAACCCCTGTTACTCTCTCCTTGAGCATCTTGAGTGCTCCATGGTGTAAATGTCCCATTCTCCTATGTCGTAGCTCGTTCAGTTACTTCCCATTGCTACTGTCACTACCTATTAATGCCATTAGAGAGTCGAGCTGCAACCTGTACAACCTGTGAAAATTCGAGGACTCGAATTCCTACTGCAGCAAACTGATATTACTTCTCCTACTTGTTAAATTCTATAATTTATTTACTGTGTTCTACGCATAAATATCGAAGCAAATACAACTGTAGTGGTCACTAAATAAATAAAATGCGAAGACAAGTACTGAGCAAGAAGAATTAAACACACATATGACACTGTTGTTTTTGGACTAATGTCCCCATAAAAACTCAATGCGGGAAAACCGGTGTAGCAGCTGAGGGTTTTTATTATTAAGCAATAATTTCTGAATAGAATCTGGATGCCCAAATCTGGCTATCCAACAAAGAATCTGACTGGTAGAAAAATTGTGAGGATTACCTCACACTTACACTGGAGATCTGACACTGACCCAACCTTGGACTAACAAGCCCCACGCTGCCTTTGCGCAACCTCTGCATAGATCTGTGTCACAACTGCTGGGGACTGCGTCACTCCCTTCGACTGATCTTTCTGGTGGGTGGATGCTCAATCCTCTGCCCTTCCAGTTTCACACCCTGACTCCCGGATCCCAGCACTGGATCTGATTTGAACTTCAACAAAATAGCGTATCTCCTCAGAGGCTCAGCGCTGCCTTTGCGTGGCTCTACGCTGCCCAGCGTAGCCCTTACGCTACCTCTTCTGGTTCTCTCTTTGCCTTCTTTGTGATGTATTCCCGACTCATGAAAAATCTCTCCAACCGAAAATTATCTCTGCCCCTCACTGCAAGAATCACTTCAATGATCTCTCCGGCTGCTCTTTGTTGCTCACTTGAGAAATCGATCTCAAGATCCTCTTCTTATGTGTTTTCCAAATGCCCATCGAAGTCCTTATAATCTTCTCGTTGAGAAATCAACGACCCAAATTAAAACATAATCAAGGGCTAAGATTAGCTTGACTTGATCTTCGTCTTTTTCTAGAAGATTCACACCCAGTTCTATTAATACACTTTAATTATCATAGTTCCCTAAGTTTAGACTTAGGCTTCCATTAAAAATAATTAATTATTTTAATAAAACCTCATTCGGGTGGAATTTCCCAAAACACTTTTTGGGTATTCTGGAATACATGTGTTCAAGCCTCGCTGCAAAACTTGAGACTTAGAGCATATCTGATGCTACCGGAAATCAACACTCCCTCTTAGCGAGGAATGTGCTCTAGTAATGCAACCCGCTGAAGCATCACACTGACTCTGTAACATCTCCTTCTGCGCTGTTAATGTCTGGCACTGCTTCCCACCAACTACTGTGCGACTGCATCTGTGCTGCTGCTGACTCTGCATGTTGTTGTGAACTACATTTGCACTGCAACTTTGCTGCTGCTGCAACAAAAAAACATCCAAAATACTGAACTAAGGGTTCAGGATGATGCATCTGATATTGAAAATCTGACTGCTGCTAGTCTCTGCACTGACCCTCTGAAGCCTCTCCGCTGTTGCTGACTCTGCACTGTGCCAGCTGCACTGCTGCCAACTTTGCTCTGCGCTGTTCAGTCTCAAGTGCTCTCTAGCCACTGCGTTGTCACTCCGACACTCCTCTGCACCAACTGACACTGGTCCATCCTGTTACTTCTGATATGGGCTCCCATAGCAAGGTATTGATCCTAGAGTTGGAATCCTCAAGGATCCTGCCTAACTACAACTCTTTCAAACTACAGTTCTAGATCACCCCAATTCCCCCCTAGAGATATGTGGGCAATCATCGCATTCTTCCTCCTCGATCCTCGCGGTTGCAGCGTGCGGATCATGTTTCCCATCCCTGTCCTTCTTGAGAGGACACTGCATAGCGTAGTGACCAAATTCACCACACCAGAAACACTTGATCTTTGAGACGTCCTTCTTTCGCCTCCACTGCTTCTGCTACCCCTTTGATGCAAGTGCTGCATTCTCCTCCTCTTCCTTGGGCTTTGTTCCACTGTTACTGTTGCCATCAAGCTTGCATTTGACTAAGTCTCTCCTCATCTCTTCCTGCTGGAGAGCTGCCCACATCCCTTCCCAATCTGACAACTTCTCTCTACTCAGGATACTCTGGACAAAGACTTTCCACTCTTCGGAAACGGAATTCAAGGTCAATCTAACCATCTCCGTGGCTTGAGGTGTTGACCCTACAACTGCCAGCTGATCTTGAACATCTCGAATCTTTGATAGGAACGGATCTATGCGTTCTCCCTTCTGCATCCTCATAGATTGCACATTCTCCTGCAAGAACATCTTCCGCTGTTCAGAAGACCCCTGGTATAGCATAGCCAATGCGTCCCACATCTCCTTGGTAGTCCCTTTGCCAGAAATATGCGAAGCAATATGATCTCTCACTTTGTCGAGGATCAATATCTTGACTTTAGCCATATCTTTCTTGTAGGCCTTCAATGGATCCAGATCTGCGTGGACAACTACCACATTGTCAATGAAGGTCTTGAGATCATGCTCATCTAGAAGGAAGGAGATCCTTGCCTTCCAGATTACATAGTTGGAGGCACCCTCCAACCGATCTTGATCACGCAACTCGGTGGCTGCCATCTCACCCAACTAAATGTCGAACTGCTACCTCTAACTCTTTACGCAGCTGGCTCCACACATTCCTTGCTGGAGTAAGCCAAAATTAAACTCGGTTTCTGCTGCTTCTGCAGGGGATATCAGAATTTCTTGGGCAAGAATTTTTTTGATGTCAGAATTTCCTCAGTATGCTTCTTCTTCCTTCTTCTGATGCTTTCTGCACCAACAACTGCTGCATCAGAAAACTGTGTCCCGCCAGTGGACTGCTCTGTGCTGAATCTGTTGCTGCGTTGCTCCCTCTATTGTTGACAAATCATGAGCTGGAAATATTACCTCTTTGTTGACTGACTCAGAGAGAGATTTTCCTCGAGAATCTTTCCCTCCTGGCTTGGACTGCGCAATACCTCTGGGGATTCGATTTGCGGCCTACACAACTATTCGATCTCCCTCTTCTGCTCAGCGCTAGCTGTTTCAGATCTGCTCCCTTGCTTCAGCTGCGCTTGGATACCATGTGAAAATTCGATGACCCGAATTCCTACTGCTGCAAACTGATATTACTTCTCGTACTTGTTAAATTCTACAAGTTATTTACTGTGTTCTATAGGTAAATATCGAAGCAAATACAACTGTAGTAGTCACTAAATAAATATAATGCGGAAGACAAGTACTGAGCAAGAAGAAATAAACACACATATGATGCCATTGTTTTTGGACTAATGTCCCCAGAAAAACCCAATGTAGGAAAACCGGTGCAACAACTGAGGGTTTGGATTATTAATGTTAATTTTTGCCTATGTTCTATGCCATTTCAGATTAGGGCACACAATACTGAAGCAGATAGAACATATAAATAGATTGATGGAAGACAAGCCAAAACAGAGATAATGAATGGTGGTGTTACGGCGATTAGCAGGATGCTTCTACCAGCAAAGTCTCCAATAGGTCATTCAGCTAAGCGTGTCACACATTACCCCAGAACAACCCAAACAAAGAACAATCCATAGATATGTTGCTCCAACGCCATCCAGAGAGAGAGAGAGAATTCCTGCACACAAAGAATGTGTGTGTCAAATGAACTCTAAGTCTCTCCAATATATAGGGATCTTTGGGGGTGTGTGACACGTCCTTTAAGACATTTAAGTCAATATTTTATTCCAGGCCAACCTAGCACATAAGTGGAATAAATTCAAAGTATATGTTCTGCTCATCCGATCGAGATGATCTTTAGATCAATCTTACACCTCTTCGGAAGAGGAATCCAATAAAAATATTGGGATCGTCATCTGAGCAGCACAACCCGGAGTTTGTACCTAGTTGTCCAATTTTAACACTCCCTCTCAACTAGGGAGAGTTCCGTCCACAAGTGCAATCCAAACATCATGCGTCATCCTGCCGTAACTTGCTTTGCTGGACTCTTTATTTCAGAACAGAAGTGGGTCAGTCACAAAGACATCATTCCCCGGCTGACAGATTCAGCTCAGAGGTCCGAAACCTCTATCGTACCCACAAAGAGTCTCATACCAACCCGAAGTTGGTTTCCTTGACCCAAAATCAGTAGGAGGTTCGAAACCTCGCTTGGACTTAAGAGAGTCATATATACTACCCCGAAGTTAGTCTCACTGACCTGAAGTCAGTTGGAGGTTCGAAACCTCACTAAACTTGATCCCAGATCAAGTGGTTGGATACGTGTCATCCTAGATAGAGAGTACGACAATCTCTGATGCGTCCATCAGTCTTTGCTACTAGTCTCTAGCTTTTCCCACCTCATTGGCCAAATGAGAGGTACTTCCCATGAGTCCGGAACTCAAATGGGTAGGATGCATACGGGGCACAAATCATGAGAGGTGAACCAACTCAATCATCACGGTGGTGCCCAAGCACACCAACAAGGTTCAGCAAGCCTAGCCCTGTGGTTGGTTATAGCTCCGAGAAGCTATCCCCAAAGCCCCCAGAGCTCCCAGAGCTCATCATCCAACAGGACCCACATCATAGGGCCGTTCCATGATTCCAAGATTCTCACGGAAGGTTAGGAACATGACCTTCCCCAAGGGCATTGTGAGAATATCTGCGACCTGCTCATCAGTTCCTATATGATCGAGCCTTACGGCACCTTGCTGTACCATATCCCAGATAAAGTGGTACCAGCCATCAACATGCTTGGATCAATGGAGGAACCCAGGATTCTATGACAAATGAACAAACGAATCCCCCTACGGTTATCACAAGGGACGGAGTGGCATCTAACACATGTGAACAACTCACTAAAAAGAGCTTTCGAAGACCCAGTGACTGTAATAGGCCACTTGTGTTACAATGTATTCGGCCTCAGCGGTGCTCAAGGCTACCGACTTCAGTTTCCTGCCCGAAGCAGATCTACATGTGAAGTAGCATCCATATGTGCTCTTGCGATCCACCACACTGCTAGCCCAATCGGCATCAGTATATCCATGGAGTGTCATACTCCCCGCAGTGTATCTCAGCCCATGGTCTATCGTGCCTCAGAGATATCTCAGGAGTTTCTTGGCACCAACCCAGTGAATGTTATGATCAACCATGTGTTGACTTAAAGTGTTCACTGCAAAACATACGTCTGGACGGGTGTTCATTAAGAACATCGGGGCCCCTACGAGTTCACGATATTCAGTAGGATTTGTCAATACGGGCCCTGCAGCACTGCCACTCAACTTCTTGAAGTTGAGCTCCATCGGTGTCGACACAGACTTGTAGTCCACCATACTAAATATTTCCAAAAGCTTCACAATGTATTTTCCTTGAGAAAGGAAAATCTCGCTAGGTCTCTGCCATACCTCCAGGCATAGGAAGTAGTGCATCAGTCCTAGGTCTTTCATCTCAAACTCAGCAGCGAGCTCCCTCTTGCACTGATGAATGAGAGGGTCAGCACCTGTCAGGAAGAGGTCGTCCTCATACAACACTAGAATGAGAGGCTTTCCCTAGACAACCTTGAAGTAAAGGTTCGGATCAACATTACTTCGAGTGAAGCCCAACTTCATCAAGTAGCTATCTATCCTCTCGTACCAATCTCTGGGTGCTTGATTCAGCCCATAGAGGGATTTCTTCAACCTGCAGACATGGGTGTCCCTATCCTGGACTTTGAACCTCAGAGGTTGCTCAACATACATCTCTTCCTTTATCGCATCATGCGGTCTTTACATACATCTGATGAAGATTCCGTCCTTGCGTAGTAGCGAGGGAAATAGTAGATTATAGGTGCAATAGTAATCAGTGCTTTCAGGCGACACATTTTCCCATCAAATCCATGCTTGATCTTATATCGAGGTGACAACCACTTTGATCTGTGGTTTAGGAACCATATCCTAGACATCACCCTCGCATCCTTGCAGACTTTGATTCTTTACAGTTTCTTCAAATGATCCAGGCTCATATTGTATCCATGGCAGCTAGATACCCCTGGTAATTATAGGCTTCTCGGATTTCTTCCGGAATTTCCCCCTTTGAAGCCATATGTCTTTGAGTCATGAGGATCTTCTTTCGTTCAGTAATGATATGAGAATCTTGAGCATATGCAAATGTATTCTCCCTATAATGCCAACTTCTCTTGAGAGAGAAGACATCTATTTTAATTGAGGGCATCCCAGACACCAACTCAAAAAGAAGTTTTGTACTCAGGGGCCTGAATCTTATTCTCCCTTAGTCAAAGCCATCCAAGACTCATAGCCATATACTGTCATATAGCTGTCATGCATCTAGGCACGTATCATATACAATATTTGTTCAAAACTTCACAGGTATCTTTGCTAACCATGGTTCAAGACTCCAACAACGTGACTGAAGGCTGCAAAAACTTCTCAGTTCACACTTTCAAGAATATCATTACACTCCAATGTGAGACTGATATAGTCACAAGCTTACTGCTACTATGAATTTCGTAAACATAAGAGTCTGTCTATGTCATTGTCATAATGACAGTGACATAGAATCACAGATTACTTTCTTAGCTCCTCAAATTTGCAGCTGTAGAAATAATGCACCCAACCTCTCCACCATGAGTTGATATCGTCATCATAGAGATACTAACACAACTGTCATGGGGAAACTGTCAAGGCAGTGTTGCAATTCAGCCTGAATATAGTGTACTTCCTTGACATGAAACTCTGCGTATTCACTTTTCTCTCAAGAACATTGCATACTGCTTTTGCCCATGTATCCTTCAGATTCTTATGCATATTAAATGCTGTCAGATTAATGTCACCATCAGGCAAGTAAGTTTTCAGCGGTACAAACCTTGCAATTTAAGAAATTATGAATAAGATCCTGCACGTACAACATTCGTCCTCTCTTCTGAAGGGCGGTTTGGCAGAATGCAAGCAATCAACTCTGCTTCATCAAACAACAATATCATCTCGAGACTCTACAACGCTTTTAATAATGGCGTAGTAGACTGACATGCCCAAATCTTCAGTAATATTCATATATCATTCGGACAAGCTAATGACCCTCAATAACATAATAACTCGGCTTTCTGATATGTATTCGAATGAATATGTTCCGATTCAGCAAGAACTCTACTCATCAATATGTGATGCTTGAGTGGTGAAACAAATTGAAAATCAATACGGTGATCATTCAATTCATCCTGCTCATTTCTCACTGTTCTGTCAAGGGAAACTTTCACAATGTGGATTAAGGATGACAAACCATTGACATTGGCAGTCTGCCCAACAGACATACCACTATGCACGAGCAGCCCATTGGGTCCCCTAAAGGACCTTACCATAAATAGTGTTGTATCGACGATATTACCAGAATGCGCATATATAGGACTTTCCATCTTCACATCAAGACTGAAACCCGTTATTTTTGTCCTCTTATATGGTGTTTTCTGCATAGCATTTCCAAAAAAAACGAGACGCCCTATCTTTGATTCCCGGCATTGCTATGTCTTCGGCTCCTTCTTCTTCGTCTGTAGAAAAAAAACAGCATTCTCATCTGTTGCATTTTCACGAGATCGAGCCTCAGATGCTCGGGAAGAGAATGAGAGAGCATGCTTCGATGCGAGGCAACTTGGATTTCATCCAACACCATTTGATCCTCCGCACTTTCTTCTGGATTTCCTACCACCACTATCTGTTCCTCGGCCCCTTCCGAGGGTTCGGGCTGTTCCAGCGTTAGAATACGTGATATAATACGTGCCTATATCTAGGGCAATGAGAAACAAGCTTCGATCCCTTTGGAAATGGGCGCGAAAGAAGAGGAAAATTTGTGGTCTCTACAATAACAAACAAATTTGATTCTTTGACTCCAAGGAATTCAACCTGTCGTTGCCTAGTCACACTTTCCCTTTTCAAGGAATTTCGGTCCACCACTGCTCCGCCTGAAATTGTAGTTCACGCAAATAATGCGGCGCCAGCAGATTCTGAGCTTCGAATTGACTTCTACGCTTCAAAATAGTCCTCGGCTTTCACAAGTGCAATTCGACTTCTGAAGTGCAATTTGACTACTGAAAGACGATTTCGGCCCTTCCAATAGCATCTTAACCACTGTAATTACATGAGATTACTCTCTTTCAAAGATACTTCGTACTTCAACCTTTGCGTTAGAGAAGTGACATACATGCCTCAGAAACACCTGCAAGAATATTCAATCGAAACCCTGATCCAAGAATTCAGAACTTCGATCTTCACGCTGACATTTAGAAGTGACTACAACGCCATCATTCAAAGAAGTAAATACGCTGTAGCGTGATTCCTGGCACCGATTCTCCGGAAAGAAGTCGTCTCATTGGGCTCCGATGACTTACATTCCAGGTATTCTAACACAGACGGATCGAACTACAATTTTTTTTTTTTCAATCCAGGTAACTCTAATCTACCCTTGTGAGTAATATGTTTTGACGAGAGAGAAATTTTTTTTTTTTATCGACCACAGCAGAAAGACATCAAATTTTCAAGATCTACTTGGCCACGGATGTGCGGCATTTTCCAGCGTGAAAGCAGATGGAACATTGGCAAATGCTTGTGGCCTTCTTCTACGCTGCACTCGCCAGCGATAAGACCATTATTGCCAGAATGAATATCAGAATCAGAAAACTGTGTTGTGTTCCCCCTCTTACCTCAAATCAAGTCAAAAGACGAGATCTTCTTCCGAAACTTTCTCCTTGGCCTCAACAAATCCGCTCTCACTTACAGCTCCTCGGCCTCCTCTTCGACTTTGTTTTGAGAAGACTTCTTCACGCTGAAGGTTAGGGCATAAAACAACCCTAAATCTGCCCATGCTATCACCTGCTGTGGTGGTATTGCCTGCGGCCTACCACATAGTCTTACGACACCTTTATTTGCTTTTGGGCGTTGTCTTCTCCCAAGCTTTGATACCATGTTAATTTCTGCCTATGTTCTATGCCATTTCAGATTAGAGCACACAATACTGAAGCAGATAGAACATATAAATAGATCGATGGAAGACAAGCCAAAACATAGATAATGAATGGTGGCGTTACGACGATCAGCAGGATGCTTCTACCAGCAAAGTCTCCAATAGGTCATTCAGCCAAGCGTGTCACACATTACCCCAGAACAACCCAAACAAAGAACAATCCATAGATATGTTGCTCCAACGCCATCCAGAGAGAGAGAGAGAATTCCTCCACTTAAAAAATGTGTGTGTCAAATGAACTCTAAGTCTCTCTAATATATAGGGATCTTTGGGGGTGTGTGACACGTCCTTTAAGACATTTAAGTCAATATTTTATTCCAGGCCGACCTAGCACATAAGTGGAATAAATTCAAAGTATATGTTTTGCTCATCCGATCGAGATGATCTTTAGATCAATCTTACACCTCTTCGGAAGAGGAATCCAATAAAAATATTGGGATCGTCATCTGAGCAGCACAACCCGGAGTTTGGACCTAGTTGTCCAATTTTAACAATTAAGCAATAATTTTTGAATACAATTTGGATGCCCAAATCTAGTTATCCAACAGAGAATTTGACTGGCAGAAAAATAGTGAGGATTACCTCACACTAACACTGGAGATCCGACATTGACCCAACCTTGAACTGATAAGCCCCACATTGCCTATGCGTTGCCTTTGCACAGATCTGCGTCACAATTGTTGGGGATTGCGTCACTCCCTTTGGCTGATCTTTCTGCTGGCTGGATGCTCGATCCTCTGTCCCTCTGGTCGCACACCCCGGCTCTCGGCATTGGATCTGATTTGACCTTAAGCAAAATAGTGTATCTCCTCAGAGGCTCAGCGCTGCCTTTGCGTGGCTCTGCGCTGCCCATCGTAGCCCTTACGCAACCTCTTCTGGTTCTCTCTCTACCTTCTCTGCGATGTATTCTCGGCTCAGGGAAAATCTGTCCAACTGGAAATTATCTCTGCCCCTCACTGCAAGAATCACTTCGATGATCTCTCTAGCTGCTGTGCTCTGCTCACTTGAGAAATCGATCTCTAGATCCTCTCACGATGTGTTTTCCAAATGCTCACCGAAGTCCTTATAATCTTCTCGTTGAGAAATCAACGACCCTGATTAAAAATAATTAATTATTTTAATAAAACCTCATTCGGGTGGAATTTCCCAAAACGCTTTCTGGGTATTCTGGAATACATGTGTCCAAGCCTCCCTGCAAAATTTGAGAATTAGAGCACATCCAATGCTACCAGAAATCAACACAACCTATTGCTTCGAACTCCAATCTGTGTCACCCTCTTCCTGCTCAGGTGTTTGGCAAACACCTTTGTCCTTACGAAGTGGATATCATATCCCTTATCTTGTAACTAGGATACTGAAATCAAGTTCTTTCCCAATCTTGGCACATGCAATACATTTGTAGCACTGGTACTTGCTCCTGAATCCCTCTTAAAATTGATGGTAGCTCTCCCCACTGGGGTACACTTCATTCTGTTTCCCATTGTAATCTGGAAGTCCATCTACTCCTCCTTGTGGCTAGAGAAATATTCTCTTACCCTTGTCATGTGAGCTGACTCTCCACTGTCTATATACTAGACACCCTGTGAAGCTGATCCTGATAGGCAAGCAAATTCGTCCTCCAACCTGGAAGACAAATATGAAGCCCCATGAATGTCAACTCTGTCCATGTTCATACTGAAGAATTTACTGAAGGAAAATCTGTGTGCTATTCCTCTTCCACCCGACAATGATATTGCTCTAGCAAACTGCTGCAAAACCTTCAGTGTCCAGACAAGAAAAACCACTTAGTGAAAATATTGATTTGCTTGACCGGAATAACTTCCTGACTTTACCACTGCCTGCTAAAACTGTTACTAGGCTCCGCGAATTTTTTCTTCCAACTATGTTGGAAAAATCAAACCCTTTGCTCCGCAGTTCGATCTGCTAAGCCAACCTCTACGCAAATCTGGAAATCCTACTGCCAGACTTCTTTTGAATCTGGAGGATTTTTGTCTTTTGCTTCTGAGCTTATTGTCCGATCAAACTTGGCTATGATACCATGTGAAAATTCCCACTGTTGCAGCAACTAAAAATTATTCTCCTAACTGTAAATTTAATTATGCAGTTTATTTGCTACGACAAATGATGAATAAAATCACAATTGCAATTTTCAACATAAAGTGTGCGGAAAATAAAAAGCTGGAAACTGAGAAATTCTAGCTACTTGAAAATCCCAATGCGATAAAAGCGGTGCAACAGTATGAGGGTTTATTTCTATTATGCAACAATAAAAATCTAAGTATGATAATTTGGATGCTCTAATGGCAATCCAACCTGAGAGAAATACTGACAAAATTATTGTGAGGATTTTTCCTCACCCCACAATTGATTTTTGTTCCCAGATCTGCCTCATCAGCCACACACAAATCCTTTTGCGTCAACCTCTGCATAGAGCTTGTGCAAGCTTTGCTGTAGATGTCTCCGGAAAACTCACAATTCTGCCTCTCTCTGGCTCTGGAATCGACTCACTGGGTCATCTGACCAAAATCTCGACCTCCAACTACTGAATCACTAGCTCCTCTTGCAAGATTGAACTGTTACGCTGCTATGCCTACGCAGTCCTTTTATAGACCCTTTGGGAATTTTGCACTCCCTTTCACTGCCTCTTCCAGATTTGGAAGACTTCGGAAACGCTGCTGACCTCCCATGCGACCTACTACTCACCCTCTGGCTCGATCTTCTCTTCTAGTGGAAAATTCGAACTGGCTGGGCAACTGAGTATCTGTACTAGTGTGTCCTCCATTTTTCCATCGACCTCCTCTTATAATCTCCAGTTGAGACTCCAACGACCAAGATTAAACATAATCAATGGTCGAGATCATTTCTGGATCGATCCTTGTGAGTTTCTAGATGATTCACACCTTTCTCAATTAATACTAATTAATTAACCCCTTTTCCTAAGTCTAATTTAAAAATCGGCTAATAATCTAATTGAGACACTTCTAGGTGGAATTTCCAGAAACGATTTCTTGGTTATTGAGAACTTTTGAGTTTTAGCCTTTTCACAAAGTTTCAAGATTAGAACACCTTCCATGCTATAAAAACAAATGAGCAACTCATAATCTCTCTCCAGTCTAACTGTCACGGGCTTTTGTCGTAGGAAATGTCAATTGAAACCGTTACACTTATGGAGTTCACGACCTCCCAAATAATTTCTCTCCTACTAGTCATCAACTATCCTTCAAAAAGATCACCATGCTGATGCTACACTACTCTGATTATAATTGGGATATTGATATTCCAAAGCTCTGTTTCTTGATTCTGTATGCTAATGTGCTGGACCTCCTGTAGGAACCACCCGCAAGATTGGCTTCCTACCTCTTTATACCAACCATCCATCCCCCTTTTAGGTGTAATCAATTCATCTATATATGGGTTGGAAAACCGCTCATGTGCACTTATGGTGTTGCAAGCCTTGTCTATGTATTGCTGAAGAGGGATGCTCCACAACTAAAAGTGGATTTTTATTGCTGAATACTTAGCATGTCTAACTACCCTCAACATTGGCAGGGTTAGCGACTGTCCTTGCATTCCTAGCTCCTAAGGCCTTAAGCTCATGATCTTGCTGTAATATGGAGTCCTTATGCATCTTTATTTTCTCCTTTTTTGCAAAAAGGCCTCCTATAAGATATTTGGTTTTAATCTTTTCTTGAGTATGTTGCTAGTGACTATCATTTGAAAGTCTTGTAGCCACAATGGATGTCTTCATACCTGCTTGCACCTCACTGATGGCTGGTCCATAATATGAATGCTCAGTCGTCTCGTTCAATATTTCCATTTGAGCCTTTAATTAGTTCTCTAGAAGAGGGGAATTATGATTCTTCTGATGCAAACTATATCTCTTCTCAAGTCCCTACAAATTTGAAGATTTTTCATACTTGATCATGGGAATATTTGAAGAATCAAGCCTTCGAAATCTAGATCGAGCATAATGGCACACGATTTGATTGCTATAATTTCTATGACCTTAAGCCTCTTACCAAAGGTAGGGCCCTTGATAGCGTGCAATCCATGCAAGCTCTCTATAATCAACTGTAGAACCTTTCTTAAAATATCATCATTGTAGAGGGTACAAGAGTAGTTATCCTTATAATTTCATTGAGAAAATGTGTAATTGCAAGCTTTACCTCTTTACTGTTGAAAAATGTGTAACTAGGTTCAGTCTTCATAAATATGATATGTACTTTTGATTCTTATATTTTATAAAATGAAAGAAATATTATTATTGTTATTTTTGGAGCACGGGTTTCATGCTCAAGGTCTTTTATTTTAGAGGTCAAGCACCCATTGAGTGCTTATAGGGTTTGTCTTAGGTCAATAAGTCAAAAGAGTCATTGTCATAAGTTGAAGACCCCATTGGGTGTTGAAAAATGTAACCAGGTTCGGTCCTCATGATTGTCTTTGAGTCATAATGAAATGTGCTTATGAAAAGAATGAACAAGAAAAATTTATTATTAATATTATTATTATTATTATGACTTATTAACGCATTGGTTTCATGCTTGGGTCATGATGTTTTAGGTCAAAGTACCCATTGAGGAATTCTAGGATTTATATTGAGTCATTGTACATTTAATGAGACCTTTCTTGGGCTTTTGAATCATGTAAAAAGAATTATTTGTTAAAATTTTGGGTACCAGAGGACAAGTGGTTCCCCATGGCTTAGATCTTTTGGCCTAGGGAAAAGTGTCCAAATTTATTTGTACTTTTCTCCTAAAGTGACTTTATAAGTGGTAAAGTCAATCTAATTTTAAAGTGACTTTATAAGTGATAAAGTTACATTCTAATTTTAAAGTGAATTTATTAAAGTCAATGAAAAATTTGAAAGTGAAAAAGTGACTATGGAAATAAAAGGCTAAGTGGGTTTTTATTTAAGTGGGTGTGTTAAAAAATAGAAAATGAGAATTAAGTGCACATTTATTCTCATCTCTAGATCTAAATGAATCTCAGCCATTAGATCTTAGGGTTACCCAAAATGTCACTTGGGGTAAAAGGAGAGGAGAAGAGGAAAATATCACTTCAGTCTTTCATGAGCTATTGAGAGAAAGAGGAGGAGAGCAAGGAGAAAATTTCTGAGTAGTGAGAAGTTGAAGGAGACTTCAGCAAATGTGTACAACAGCTTAGTGGCACAAATCCATATAGCAGGAGGTTGGCACAAATTTTTGGGCACAAATTTCGAGGAGAGTCACTGCTGTTTTCCAACACAGATTTTGAGAAATCCGTATATCAGTGGCATTGCTTTTTTCGAGGCAGATTCTGGCACATTTCAAGGAGGAAATACAACTGTACTTTCCCTACAGTCTGTACAATAGTCGACTGTACTGCATAATTCTAGGCATGATTTTCGAGGGTGATAGTTCAACATTTAATGCTGTCATTAATGCTGTAAAATTTCTGTTTTGTGAGCTTGCTGGTTGGCACATTTTCCGAGGCAGTGTGCAAGCATGAAAATCGAGATAAGTTAAATTTGTGGTTGCTGGAATTTTTTACTGTGTATTTCAGTTATCTGTAAAACCATTTTTCAGAAATAAAGAAGAGCTCTCAAACTGGTTTTCCCCAAGAGTTGTAGGGGGTTTTTCCAGGGTCACATTGACCAAAAATCACTGTGTTATTTTCTGTGTGTGGCTGTTATAATTTCCTGTGTTTTATTTCTGCATTTTCGAGCACTGTGAAATTCCCAAATTTGTGTTTTCAGAAAATAATTTCATTTCTAGAATTTTGAATATATGATTGTGGGAATGGGCATTTAACTATATGGGAGTGATAAGCTGATGCTGAAAATCGGAGTGAGGTCTAAAATTTCTACATGGTATTAGAGCTTGGGTGGCTGAGAAGTGTAGTTTGGGACAACAAATGAAAAATTACAGCAAGCTATTTTCACACAGAAAACTGAACCTTTACCACAGATTTGAAAACTTCAGTTTGTTAGGACATCAAGCATGTCTTTGGGCTTGAGGGTTGAGGATAGGTTGGATGGGCAGAGCAACTATAGTGCATGGAGGGAGAGAATCCAGAGCATATTTGAGGAGGCAGAAGTCTGGGGCATAATGGTTCACACCACGCATCACCCAGTAGCAGTGCTTGCTGATCCTGTTCAGTCGACATATTTTAACAAGAAGAATGCTAAGGGAAAAAGACTGATTCTGGATGGTGTTAAAGACCATGTCATTCCTCATGTGAGAGGAAAGACATATGCACATGAGATGTGGACAACCTTGACCAATTTTTACCAGAGCACCAATGAAAACAGAAAAATGGTCTTAAGGGAGAAGCTGAAGGCCATTAAAATGGCTAAGACTGATGGTGTTACAACATACCTCACAAAGATCACTTCTGTGAGAGATGAGTTGGCTGCTGTTGGAGAGACCATTCCACCCACTGAGTTTGTGCAGATTACACTAAATGGTCTTCCCAAGACTTGGGAGAGTTTTGTGGATGGGATTGTTGCACGGGGGAACCTTCCCAGCTGGAAGAGGTTGTGGGATGATTGCATTCAGAATGAGATCAGAACTAACCATCTTGGGGCAGCTAAATAGGTGGAGGAGGATGACAATGTAGCATTGTTAGCAAGGGGCAAGAAGGGCAAAGGAAAGAAACAAGCTTCCACAAGTGGTGGTGGGGGCAAAGACAAAGGTAAAGGTAAGCATCAAAACAAGGAGAAGGACTATTCCAAAGTCAAAGGTTGGAATTGTCAAAAGTTGGGACACTATGCAGTGGTGTGTCTAGAGAAGAAGAACAAGAAGGGAAGGGACAAAACCATGGCAGCTTCTACAGAGATAGAGGGCTTCTCAGAGAGCTTTGATTGGCAGTTTGGGTTCATAGCTTGTGAGGCCACTATTGCAGGACCATCTGCCACACAGGTTCAGAGGGAGTGTGCACTTCCCTTCACTAGCTGAGCATTTTCTGGTATTTGGTATGTTGACAGTGGAGCTTCTCGTCATTTGACAGGAGTCAGGGAGTACTTTTCAGAGCTTTCAGAGAGTGGCACTGATATAGAGGTAGTACTCGGAGATGACAGCATTGTTAGAGCAGTTGGTTTAGGGACTTTGACATTTGATAGGGAACCCAAACCTCCCTTGAAGGTGTCGGATGTTCTATATGTGCCAGGAATGAAGAAGAACCTTATATCCGTCTCAGCATTGGAGGACAAAGGGTATGAGGTGTTGTTTAGGAGAGGGCAGGTGCTTATATATCCTAGGGGCGCTCCAACTGATTCAGCTAGAGTGATTGGTGTGCGACATGCCAAAGTGTAGAAGTTTTCATTCCAACCCCTTATGGCATTGAGCAACAGTATCGACAACAGATCTAGCACCTCAGATTTGTGTGAGATTTGGCATCGCAGGATGGGGCACATGTATCATGGGGCCTTGAGGACATTGTGGAAGATCACCACATGTGTGCTAGATTTCAGTTCTGATCACCTTGATACATGCAGAGGATGTGCTATGGGGAAGTTTGCCAAATCCGCTTTTCCCAGTAGTGACAACAGATCGACAGGGATTCTTGACTTGATTCATACCGATGTGAGCGATCGCATGTCTCATGTATCCTTGAGTGGATATGAGTATTATGTTTTATTCATTGATGATCACTCTGCGAAGACCTAGATTTATTTCTTGAAGACCAAGAGTGAGGTCTTCAAGCGGTTTCAGGAGTTCAGAGTTCCTTACAACCCCCATCTGAACGAGGTTGCAGAGAGGAAGAATAGGTCCATCGTTGTGGCTGCCAAAGCCATGCTACATGATCAGGAGTTATCGTTGTTTTTGTGGGCAAAGGCCTGCAACATTGCTGTGTGCTTGCAGAACAGGAGTCCACATCGTGCCTTGGTGCATGTGACTCTGGAGGAGGCTTTTTCTGGGAAGAAGCCTGATGTTGGTCACCTTCGTATCTTTGGGTGCATTACATACTCCTTTGTTCCCAAGGAGAAGAGGACCAAGCTAGAGCCCACTGCAGATAAGGGCATCTTTGTGGGTTACAGTGAGACCTCGAAAGCCTTTTGGATTTATATTCTTGCGAGAGGAAAGTTGTTGTCAGGCGGGATGTGAAGTTCTAGGAGGAGAGAGCTTTCAGGAGGTCATGGGAGTTAGAGTATCTTGATTCACTAGACCCTTAAGAGCAGTTGAGTCAGTCACAGGGATCCAGTGGTCAGGGATCAGGAGGTACATCGATTACAGTGTCAGGTCCATCAGTGAGCAGTGGCTCTCAAAGATGGGTGGTGCTTTAGGTAGCATGCAGAGCAGTCCGAAGAGCAGTTCACAGGGTAGTCCACTGATGGACAGTTCGCACGATACTTCAACATCTACAGGCACAGGTTCAGGCATGAGGTCGGTTGGCAGGCCTTCAGGAGTTCAGGCTTTTGATGATGATGAGGATTATTTCACTCTGGTGGGAGAAGCATGCTCAGGGAAGAGGAAGCCCAAGTGGCTTCAGGACACCTTGCGCGAGGCCAAATTTGTCGCTGGGCCAAAGAGACAAGTTAGAGAGAGTAAACCACCTGAGCGGTTCTGTAGTTATATGGCATTGATCACTAGCATTGTTGATTCTGAGCCTTCTAGCTATGAGGAGGCAGCTAGCCAACAGGTTTGGAGAGAGGCCATGCAGGAGGAGTATTCTTCTATTATGAAGAATGATGTTTGGGAGGTAGTGTCGAGGCCTGAAGGTAAATCAGTGGTTACTTCCAGATGACTTTACAAGATAAAGCATGCTGCAGATGGCAGCATCGAGAATTTCAAGGCTCAATTTGTGGCGAGAGGGTTCTCACAGGTAGAGGGAGTTGACTATGAGGAGACCTTCGCTCTCGTAGCTCGGTATACTTCCATTCACTCCATTATATCGATAACAGCAAAGATGGGTAGGAAGATCCACCAAATGGATGTGAAGACCACATTTCTCAATGGCTTCATACAGGAAGAGGTTTATATTGAACATCCGCAGGGCTTTGTGGTGCATGGGAAGGAGTCCCATGTATGCAGATTGAAGACGACACTCTATGGCCTGAAGCAAGCTCCTAGAGCTTGGTACCTGAGAATTGATACATTCTTGCAGGAGTTGGGTTTCACAAAGAGTGATGCTGATCCAAACCTATACTTCATTGTGGTAGGTGAGGAGCCTCTCATTCTGGTGTTGTATGTGGATGACTTGGTCATTACAAGTGCAAAGAGACTCATTGAGGGTTGTAAGAGAGATCTCGCTTCAGAGTTTGAGATGAAGGATATTGGCTTGATGCATTACTTTTTGGGATTGGAGGTGTGGCAGGAAGAGGGGCATTTCTTCCTGGGACAGGTGAAGTATATTGTGGACATTCTTAGCAGATTTCACATGGAAGATTGCAAACCCATGTCTACACCTATGATCACTAACTGGAAGAAGCTTCACGTTTCAGATTTTGAGTTGGTGGTTCCTACTTTGTACAGACAGATGATTGGTTCATTGATGTATTTGGTCAACACTCGACCAGATATATGTTTTGCTGTTAACACGATGAGTCAGTTCATGTGTGAGCCCAGGAGAGTGCAATGGGTGGCTGCAAAACACATTCTTTGTTACTTGCTGGGGATAGTGGATTTTGGTTTGGATTATAGACAGGGAGATGGAGTGAGACTGGCATGGTACATCGATTCAAATTGGGCAGGTTGTGCTTCTGATAGGAAGAGCACTTCAGAGTGTTGTTTTGGGTTGGGTTCGACATTTGTGTCGTGGTTCATTCAGAAACAACAGTTAGTTGCATTGAGCTCAGCGGAAGTAGAGTACATGGTAGCCAGTTCGGCTAGTTGTGAGGCCATATGGCTTCGCAAGATGTTGTTTGGTCTATTTGGTCAGGCATTGAGACCTTCAGTGATTTACTATGATAATCAGAGTTGCATAAAACTCACGGAGAATCCAGTTTTCCATGACAGGTCAACGCATATCGGGATCAAATATCACTTCATTAGAGACTATGTCCGGAAGGGAGCTGTCTAGCTTGAGTATATTTCCAGAGATGAGCAGGTAGCAGACATTTTCACCAAAGCCTTACCATGGGGCAAGCGTGTCTATTTCAGAGACAAGATGGGAGTGGTGAGGAACACTTTCCTCAGTAAGAGGGAGTGTTAAAATTTTGGGTACCAGAGGACAAATGGTTCCACATGGCTTTGATCTTTTGGCCTAGGGAAAAGTGTCCAAATTTATTTGTACTTTTCTCCTAAAGTGACTCTATAAGTGGTAAAGTCAATCTAATTTTAAAGTGATTTTATAAGTGATATAGTTACATTCTAATTTTCAAGTGACTTTATTAAAGTCAATGAAAAATTAGAAAGTGAAAAAGTGACTATGGAAATAAAAGGCTATGTGGGTCTTTATTTAAGTGGGTGAGTTAAAAAATAGAAAGTGAGAATTAAATGCACATTTATTCTCATCCCTAGATCTAAATGAATCTCAGCCATTAGATCTGAGGGTTACCCAAAAGGTCACTTAGGGTAAAAGGAGAGGAGAAGAGGAAAATATCACTTCAATCTTTCATGAGCTATTGAGAGAAAGAGGAGAGCAAGGAGAAAATTTATGAGCAGTGAGAAGTTGAAGGAGGGCAACAAAGAGACTTCAGCAAATCCGTACAACAACTTAGTGCCATAAATCCCAAGGCAGAAATCCATATTGCAGTAGGTTGGCACAGTTTTCGAGAAAGGAGGCACATAAATCGAGGAATCTAAACAACAACGTTAGCAGAAATCCCAAGGCAGTTTTTGGGCATGAAAATTGAGGAGAGGCACTGTTGTTTTTTGGCACAGATTTTGAGAAATCCATACAACAGTGGGAACGCTGTTTTTGAGGCAGATTTTGGCACAATTTTCGAGGAGGAAGCACATCTGTACTTTCCGTACAGTTCGTACAGTAGTACGGCCGTACTACTAAATTCTGGGCACGATTTTCGAGGGTGACAGTTCAACATTTAATGCTGCCATTAATGCGGTAAAATTTCTGTTTTGTAAGCTTGCTGGTTGGCATGTTTTCCGAGGCGGTGTGCAAACATGAAAATCGAGATAAGTTAAATTTGTGGTTGCCGGAATTTTTTACTTTGTATCTCAGTTCTCTGTAAAAGCATTTTTTAGAAATAAAGAAGAGGTCTCAAACTGGTTTTCCCCAAGAGTTGTAGGGGGTTTTTCCAGGGTCACATTGACCAAAAATCACTATGTTATTTTTTGTGTGGCTGTTATAATTTCCTGTGTTTTATTTCTACAATTTCCAGCACTGTGAAATTCCTAAATTTGTGTTTTCAGAAAATAATTTCATTTCCAGAATTTTGAATGTATGATTATGGGAATGGGCATTTAACTATATGGGAGTGATAAGGTGAAACTGAAAACCGGAGTGGGGTCTAAAATTTCTACATTATTTTTGAGTCGAAAATGAATTTTGTCACCTCCACACCAAATTGGTCTCAAGGAGATCAAGTCAGCCTCAAAAAGGGTAATTTGACCTCACCTGAAGCTTATATATTGAAGCAGTTCGATTCATTTGGAGGATACACACACACACAAGTTCGATCTTCAAGAAGAAGTAGTGAAAAAGTGCGAAGTTGGAGAAGGAGACAAGAAGTTGCAGGATTGAAGTTTTGGGCCATCTATCTCTCACATGTGTGGATTTTCTAGGAAGATCGAAGTCTATATTGCTGCATCAAAGTTGTTGTTGCCAGTTGCTGCCAAATCGAAGTAGCTGCTGCTAAGTCGAAGTTGCTACTGCCAGTTGTTGCTGCTAGATTGAGGTTGCTAGGGTCAATGTGTTGCTGTTGCATAAGTCGAATTGCTTCATAGATCAAAGTCGCTGTTGTTGCATAGATCGAAGTTTTTGTTGCTTCAAGGTCGAAGGTCTATATCAAAGCTACTGGAAGGAAAGGCTGACCTGGTGTGGAGGAAGTTTGTGTCTAAGTCAAGAGCCTTGGATTATCTTAGGAAAACTATTGAAGCAAGAGTTGTTGACTCGGTTTTCCCCAAGATTGGGATTTTTGCTTGGCTGTCCTCCTACATCTGGTGTCCTTGATCTTCGTGCTATTGTTTTGGTAATTACTTGATGAACTAAGATAAAAGAACATAAGAAAGTTAATAAAAATATAAGAATCTCACAAGTAATTATCAAGTATAAGAAAATATTTCTTCCTTTTTGATGTTCTAACATTGGGCACATTGTAACTTGTAAAGAAAATTATTTTTGTAATTAAAAGTGTCAAAATACCCTTCAAGACCAAGTCGGCCTGACAATTGAGAAATTACCTATTTAGAGGAGCCACACACACCTTAAAGAAGCCTATATAAAGGAGGGAACTCGACCTCCTTGAGACACATTCACTTCTCATCTCATTCAAGAAAAGGAGGAGAAAAAGGCTACGGAAGAAGGAAGAAGTCTTTGGGCTAATTCTGTCTCATACATGCGAAGGAGAAAGGCTAGGGTTTGTTGCTTCATGGTCGAGATTTTCTATTTGCTAGAAGAGGATCAAAGTTACCGGAAGAAGGGCCTATTAGGTCACCTTCTAGCCCTAGACAAGGAAGCAAAGCAAGCGAAGTTTTTGGGAGGCCTTGAAAGGCTAAATTTTGCTCACACATGTGGATGCAGTAGTAGTTGCAGGGGGCTGAAAATTTCAGACCTGCAGTAGTGGCCGAAATTCTGAAGCTAGGGGTCGAAGTTGTGCTGCGGAAAGAGATTTGATTGGGTTTGACTTGGACAAAGGAATCACATCATCAGAGAGATTGGACTTGGTCTTGGAAGGTATTGGTCCTGGTCTAGAGGTCTTGGAATTTGTTAATTGAAAAATATATAAGAAGACAAGGGATTTATGGGTTTTCCTCTCAAGTGGAAAGCTTTTGGCCTTAGCTTGCAACCTATATCCTGTGTACTTGTGTACTATTGTTCTTCTTGTTTTTGATAGCTGTTTAATGATAAACATAACAAAGAAACTAATAAGTAAAAAAAAGTAAAAAATATCATAAGCAGTTATCATAGAAGGATAAATCATCCTAGCTACTGCCCTCTAGATTTCTCAACATTTACAAGGGTGTTCTAGAAACCTGTGTTGGATCAAGGCAAGCATTGATGGCTTCAAAAGCCAACTCAGAATTTTCCAATCATATTGGTCTACCTTGGATAAACATGAGTCTAGCTCCTCCTATTTAGAGATGATGTCTCCTGACTTCATAAACTTCAAATCTAGTCCAAGTATGAAGAGCCAATTTCCCACTTCCTCTTCTCTTTGTAGATTCCTTGGTTGCTTGGGCTGAAGAGTAGCACATAATTCTTTTGAGAAAGTTTTGCTGTTTAACTTTGTTCTTTTCTCCATGAAACATTATTGTCAAAGAACCAACCTGTGCACAACTGTACTCCATTATTCACTATTAATCCAATTAGGCTGGCAGGATGCACAACTCTGATCCCATTGTACTGCCCCCTATTAGAGAAATGCCTATTTGTTTTGCAAAAATTTCTAAATTCTTTTTCTAAGCACATTGCAGGTCAATAATGCTTTAAACCCTTCTATGATAATTCTTATCAAACAAAATTACAAAACCACAATTGTGCTCAGCAAGATTAACCAATTAAAGGCCAAGACAAATTTTGTGAAGCTGTAACATAAACGTTACATGCAACACTTTATTATTGAAATTTGGAAATAATAATGACTTGGCAGTAAAGATGACTTCGATATCCAAGGATGTAGCCTCCCTGCAACCTTGGTCCTCAAATGATCACCTAATTTTGTAGATTCGGCCTACAAAGTGTTTTCTAATTCGCTTTCTCCAACAACAAGATGATTAGGCCTTCCTTGAACTAATCGATCCCTCTTTAACACATGGCTTGAAGAAGAAATTCAACTCGGATAGTGAGGTGATGAGGCCCTACTTTGATTTAGTGTATTTAACTCGGTGTGGAAAAAGTTGGCAAAAAGTCTCGATTAAAATGCCAAAATCCGAATTTTTTGGGGCTGGCCGATTAAATCAGCACTTTTTCACTACTGAAGAAGTCACGATTAAATCGTAGAAGTTGCGATTTAATCGGGAGTTTTCCCAAAAAATCGTGAGTGAGGTAGTTTCTTTAACGATTTTTTAATTTTTTTTGAAAAAATCGGGATTTTATCAAAAAAGTTGGGGTGAAATCGAGATTTATTTCCAAATAATTGTGAGTGAGGTAGTTTTTTTAACGGCTTTTTAATTTTGTCGACTTTTTGCCGACTTTTTCAAAAAACTCGTGACTTTTCAATTTCTGGACCCTTGCCGATTTAATCTCGACTTCGGCTTTTTCCACATTGATTTAACTGCTACAAGAAATACTGATGTACATTAATCTCGACCTCCCACAAGATGCAAGTTACTTTGCTTTTGGGGTTAGATATGCCCCCAATATTTTATCTATGCAAGTGTTTACCAACACTGCACAAGGTGATACCAGTGCGACCTTCACATATCACTCGAGCTTGCAAGAAAATCAACCCTTAGCCATCGATTAAGCTTGGATCTACAGTGTTTCGACCTTTCAAAGAGATGTTGCTCTAAATAATTTGATGACATGGAATTGTTGGGCTGTTACAAGTTGTTGCCCCGTTTCTAATGAGGTGTTGGCCTAGGAATTGAATTCGGCCCTAACATAACTGATATCTTGACCTTCCTCTAGCCACTCAAAGCCATCGCGAGTTGGTTCTGCAACTATAAGAGAAATTCGGCCTTTGTGGAGAACTCGACCCCCACAACAAAAGATTTCGGCCCTCCTCAAACGCTTGGCCACCACAATGAAAATTGGCCTTGGCTATCCAATTCGGCCCTGTCAAAGGAACTCAACCCCTACAAATAATTTTGGGTTGTCTTATGAAATTAGCTCAACTTGTGCAATCAACCTTTTCTTGTTGAAGGATAGGCACTCTCAAATCATTATAAGAAGTGCCCTTACACCTTGGACCAACAATCGCAACAACGTCAAACATGGAATGGTAGAATGTGTTGTTCTTGGAAATGTTGAATGTTATGTCATTCCAAAGAAAACATTTTGACACAATTTTGTCAACTTACTCCTCCTATTTCACCATCGATTGAGTAGAAGTTTTCCCCCTAGGAACCTATCACAACATAAAGAAAGGTGAGGATGCGAAGGTGCCGAATGTTGTGGAATGTAAGCTCAAGGATTGAATTTGCCCTACTCCTAAGAAGCTTGTAGATATATTTGTGGGCTCAAGCCCACTTCTTCCATTTGATCTCTCTTCTTATGCATTTATTGGATTGGTTTGCAATGTGGACAATTTCTAGGGTTGATGTTGGGCAAATCTCCACTACATTCCCTGGTATTTTTGCAAGGTGGTATTTCAAATAATTGATTTTGCGAAACATTTTCATACCACATAGCTTGTAATTCAACCTCATTCAATTATGACTCTCATAGGATAGACCAGACACCCATATTGGATCCAATGGCTTTGGCATTTTGATTCTTGATTTGTGTAGACTCTAGAGCACTAATTAAATTTGTAAACTAATGGAACTGAAAAAGGGGATGGGGAAGGGACTTAGAATACATAATAATACCGATATATTAATACCAAGTGATAATATTGGCAACCTAGGTTTCGATGGTAATATTGTGATAATTTTGATATTATTATGATATGTGCAACACTGATTAGAAAGGCAAGGTAAGCTTGACTTCACCTATATCATTTTCAAAAATCCATTTTTTTTTTTCAAAATTCTGTTTGTAAATATTCAAAAAACAATAAGGGTGGTAGGAGGGGGAGGGATTTTCTTAAATCCTGATGGAATTCAAGAAATAAAGTATTCATGAGGGCTTGGCTAGAGGACAAACAATCTCGTAGAAATGTATGGGCTTCTTCTTGGACTCCAATTGGCTAAAGATCAGGATGTCTCCAAGATAGTGATCATGGATCATGGGGGATTCCCTTATCATTATTCAACACCTTCAAAAGGGTTTTTTCCTTAAGAACAACTTTCTAAGCCTCCTTCTCAGCAGAATCAATAGTATCCTAGATTCATTTTCTCAAAAGGCCTATTACCACATTTTAAGAAGTCAAAACAAAGAGGCAGATGCACAGGATAACCAAGACTGTCTCCTTGAAGTAGGTCAGTTTGTTGTGAACGATTTGTCTGGATGGACAGTTATATCATGAAGAGCTCCATCCAAGAAATTTTTCTTTAGACATAAAATTCCATGTCGTGGAGAAAGGAACCAATACAAATTCATCGAAGATCATAACTCATAATGATGCAAATCTAGTTGAAGTAAGCATATGTTTAGATGTAGTACAAACAATGGAAATTCCAAGTATCTCTACCAATAAAGTTTTAACGATAAAAAAAGTATTAGAAATGTCCAAAAAAGACTTACTTTTGAAAGTGAAACAAGAAAGCACTAACAGTATGTTGGAAATATTGAGCGGGGAGGGTGAATCGATATTTCTTTTCAATTGTTATTTTACCAGTTAGATCACTTATAATTAGAACACTGAATGAACAATAAGAATAAATACTTTTATTAATTAGGAATAATGAGAACTTCAATCCTCTTCTTTTCAATAAATCAGGTACAATATAGTGTAGGGCTCCAACCCTAGAAGAAGACACCAATCTCAAATCCACCAGGCTCAAACTTGTACTTTGCCAAGCACCAAGTTGGACTTCACGAGGCTCCAACCTCTCGGGCTCCAACCCTATCTACCAAGGCTCCAACCTTGTCACTATGAGGCACCAACCTCTAGGGCTCCAACCCTATCTTTGGTACAGGCTCCAACCTAGTATTCTTGAGGACTCCTATTCTCTAGGGCTCCAACCCATTGCTTCAATTCTTCAAGATATGTTTAATAGTTCTTCATGGCTCCCAATATCTTCTGCAACGAGCCTTGACTATATCTTCAACAATGCCTTATCCAAATCACTTTATCAATGACAACCTTATGTTCTCAGAAGGTGTCACCACAACTCTTCATGGTACTCAAACAAAATCTCCAAGGTCACCTTATGATGACATCATGGTCTCCAATTGGCTTCTAGATGCCTCTCCAAGGTATGCTTAAGATCAGCTCCAACTGCTCTTCAAGTTCTACAAGATTCCAAGATGAGCTTCTATTATGCTTCCAATTCCCTTCAATGGATTTTCGATGTCATGTCCAAGGTACTCTCCATGACTACTTCAAAATCTGCCTTAAGTCTACTTCACACAAGCTCCAGGATCTGATCTGGAAAACATTCAAGATTTGCTCAGACTATCATCAAAGTCTTCTTCAAATTGTCGTTACAAGAAGCACTAGAAAAGTCTTTAAAAACAACGCTCCAAATAGTTTCTCAAATTTAGCTCAAAAACCAAAAATCGGACTCTGCTATAGCTTCAGGAAGGTTCACAAAAATGATGATCACTACTGAAATATGATGCGCAAAACCACTGATATAATTCTGTCCTCCAAACAGGTCCAAAGAAGAGAGCTCCACGAAGCACTGTCCAAGGTATTAGGACTGCAACCTGAGTTCCATGAATCTGAGCTAACAAGTCTGCGGTATAACTCAGCCTCTCCAACCAGTGATCCAAGCTCTAAATGATCTTCTACAGGTGGCTGTCTGAGTTGTTACAGTTCCAAGATGAGGTCTCTCACAGGTAGCTGTTCCTAGCTTGCAGATCTGAGGTGGCTATCACAGTTGCTAGAGCCTCTCCACAAGTCTCTGCCTGTCACAAGACTTTGTCACAGGTTTTGCTGCAATGAAGATTGACCTAGATCCGAGCTTGAGGCAAATAAAACAGGTCTGACTTATGTATATTTAGCTTTGAGTGATAACCCAACACAAAAATTAGCCCAATCATTAAACTTTTATGTCCTCTCGGCCTCCAGTAATTTTTGTGCCTCCGAACTATGTTCTTCACCGAAAATTGTTGATGAAATGAGGTGTTTTAGACGTCTATATATACTAGTTTTGGAGTTATAAGAATAGCGAATAGACACGTCTATTGATGGGACATGTCAGCCTACACAAGTCGACTTACGTCGGCCAACATTAAAAATATATTTTTTACAACTTGTAAAATCAATTTCTCTCAATCTAGAAGGAGCTAGAGGGCGAGTAATAGCTCATTGGAAAGGGAAAAATGTCCTCTACAAGCTGGTGCCATTTTCATCCTTAAATGAGGTTTTTGCCACCAATAAAATGATTTTTGTGAACTGTCATCATAATTTTATTCATGGCAGCCTTTTGGATATTTGTGTTTTGGACAATGTTAGGGCTTCCTCTAGGATTATGACATTTATAAGGATTAAGGCTTCCTTAGGGCATCATAAATCAAGCATTTAGGGACAGGGCTTTATGATTTTATTTTTTAGGCCTTCAAGTTTATGACATGCAAGAAGAGGGTTTCTTCACATGTGTTCTTCATTTATTAGATTAGGGCATCTTCAAAGGCATCATGGGCATCTAGGGCTTCATTCATTCATGCTAGGGATTTTAGGACTTCATACATTTATGCTTGCATCATTCTAGGATAAACCATCTAAGGTTTCATGTAGCTAAAAAATGGACCTAGGAGGGTTTCATGGAAAAGGCTCCTTCATTGATCATTACATCATGCGTCATTAGATTAGGGAATTGTTGTCTAGGGAATTTGCATCATCTCATGCTTGATGGTTTTCTCCTAGGGTTTACATGAGGTTAGGGCAACAAGGGTTATTCATGTATCGCAAGAATATTTCCATCTCCAACAATGCCATAATGACATCAATGAGAACTTTGACCAACTATCTCCCCCATTGTCATTGATGGCAATATTCTTGCCCTTTCAACAATTTCTCCCCCTTTGACATCAATGGAAAATGGGGTGCCCAAGTACTCCCCCTATCAAGCTGCTTCTTGACATGTCGCTCCATTGTATCTTCTTCATCAATGATAGTTCTCTATGATAGATAAGTTGCTCCCCCTTTCATGGTGTTCTTCTTAAATGAACTTGCTCCCCCTTTCATGGTGTTCTTCTTAAATGAACTTGCTCCCCCTATGCCTTTGCATGCATTCATGGAAATGGATGAGGTAGATGATCAACCAACTCCCCCTGCCTGCATAAATTCCTCTAGCTCTTCTTTTTGCTCGAGATACGAAAGATTGCTGCCTTGTGATCAAGTGGAAGACATCTTCAACAATGGAATTGTAGTGAAGACAAAATATCATGATTTTCCTTGAGAGATGATCTATCAAAAGATAATTGTCCATGTGTGATTAATCAAGGGTTTCATAGGGCTCTTCACGGATAGCTTCTGCAAGTATAGTCAAGAATCACAAGCTCCCCCTAACATTATGCATGGTCTCCTTTTTTGCACAATTTCATCATCAAAACTTGGAATATCACATATGCCAAGGATGTACTCATTAGATCAACAACATGAGTTGATGTCTTGAGTGTTCAAGACACTTTATGATCCAATTTGCTTTCTTCTCCATACTTGTGTAACTTTCTTTTCTGGCTTGGTAGTCATGGTTTTAGCTTGTTTTGGGACCCAAGTCAAGTTACAATTACGAGCCATATGTCCAATTTTATGGCAATCGAAGCACATTCCATCTTGTTCATGAATGGGAAATCACAACTTCTTCTTGCAAAGTTTCTTCTAGGGAGCTAATTTGGACCATTATATTTATCCGTGGTATGCCCTACAATCCTTTGCCATGTGCCCAGAATTTGTACAAGAATAACAATAACCAAAAAATATAGTTTGGTACCTGGGAGATGGAGATTGTCTTGATGTACTTTTGAACTCTTTTTGCCTTGGGATTCTTTGATGATATCCATTGTCTCTTGCATCCTTGATACCTTTTGTAGAGTATTGCCTTGATGTATTTCTAAGGTCATTTTGCCTTAAAATACTTTGGTCAAATTGATTGCCTCTTGCATTCTTGACACCATTTGCATATCTTCTTGAAGGAGGGTTTCTTCCAATGTCATCTTGACTCTTCTCCTTGCTCTTGTTGGAACTGGGAGCATCAATATTTCTTCCACGCTTTTCTACATCCTTTTTGTTTGAAGCATTAGGGTTTGCATCATTTTTATTTGAGGATTCACTGCATATCCAAGACCTGATTTATCAAGGAGAGATCTTCGATGACTTAGGATGTCATCTAGGGTTTTAGAGCTCTTTAGACTCTTGTTTAGATGATCAACTTCTTTCTTTAGGAGATTAATTTCTTCTTTCATCATCCTGCATTCTTCATCCTTCTTTGCTAGATAGTTCTCCATTTCTTCCTTCATTCTTGTTGCTTCACATGATTGGCCCTTAAGTGAGGTGATATCTGATTTTAATTTGACGATATCTTCATCTTTTTCTTCTAGTTGGCATATCATGGCATTTCTTTCCTTTTCTGCTTCATCAACTTGTACTTTCAGGAGAGTCAAAACATCCATCACCCTTTCAGCTTCTTGTGCTTGTTTCTTTGCTTCTTCTAGTTGAGATTTAAGGGAGGAGACCTCTTCCTTGTATTGACCAATTTTTGCTTCAAGTTTGTTCAAGTCCTCGTGTCTTTGTTCAAGATGGCTTGACAAAGTGTCTTCTTTTTTCTTTGCTTTATGTAATTGATTTGTCATGGATATGACTTCTTCATGATGCCTTTTCTTGTTTTGATGAAATTCCTCCTTAAGCTTGGCGATCTCCTCATCTCTTTCTTGTACTCGAAGCTTTAATAGGTTAACTTCCTTTCTTGTCTTGTCAAGGTCATGGTCACCATCTTGTGCTTGCTTCTTGAGCTCCTCATTTTCCTTTTTCAAATTGCTTATCTCTTATAGGGCAGCTACAAGTTTTTCCATGAGATCTTTTGTGAAGTCCTCTTCATTTTCTTCATCTTCTAGGTCTTCTTTGGTCTTGATATCTTCTCTATTATTTTTTAGCTTCCTTAATGGGTTATGAATTTCCTTCTTGCGCCCCATCATATTCTTGATTAGAAGTCATGGTCAATGCTCCTTTTGAGTGAAGATCTTGAAGTTTGTCCTAGATACCTTTTGCCGATGAACATTTCTCCACTTTGGGATTTATAGGATCTGGTAGCCCACTCAAGACTACTTTTATCGCATTTGTATTATATTTCTTGGATTCTTCTTCCATCGTGCTTTCAGTAATCACTGATTCTGAAACTTCAAAACCTTGAGCCATTCAAAATAGGGGCTTTGTTAACCTGGTTTTCATTTGAATTCTTGACTGAGGAAGAGACATCTTCACATGGTTTGGAGTCTTTCTTCCTTGTTCTTTTCATTTGTGTTCTAAGGATATACCTTCATTCTGTTAGGCTTTGAGTGAAGGTATTGGCTCTGATACCAATTGTTGGAAATACTTGGGGGGGGGGGTTGTCAATCAATATTTCTTTTCAATTGTTATTTCACCAGTTAGATCACTTATAATTAGAACACTGAATGAACAATAAGAATAAATACTTTTATTAATTAGGAATAATGAGGACTTCAATCCTCTTCTTTTCAATAAATCAGGTACAATATAGTGTAGGGCTCCAACCCTAGATGAAGACACCAATCTCAAATCCACCAGGCTCAAACTTGTACTTTGCCAAGCACCAAGTTGGACTTCACGAGGCTCCAACCTCTCGGGCTCCAACCCTATCTACCAAGGCTCCAACCTTGTCACTATGAGGCACCAACCTCTAGGGCTCCAACCCTATCTTTGGTACAGGCTCCAACCTAGTATTCTTGAGGACTCCTATTCTCTAGGGCTCCAACCCATTGCTTCAATTCTTCAAGATATGTTTAATAGTTCTTCATGGCTCCCAATATCTTCTGCAACGAGCCTTGACTATATCTTCAACAATGCCTTATCCAAATCACTTTATCAATGACAACCTTATGTTCTTAGAAGGTGTCACCACAACTCTTCATGGTACCCAAACAAAATCTCCAAGATCACCTTATGATGACATCATGGTCCCCAATTGGCTTCTAGATAACTCTCCAAGGTGTGCTCAAGATCAGCTCCAACTGCTCTTCAAGTTCTACAAGATTCCAAGATGAGCTTCTATTATGCTTCCAATTCTGTTCAATGGATTTTCAATGTCAGCTCCATGGTACTCTCCAAGACTACTTCAATATATGCCTTAAGTATGCTTCACACAAGCTCCAAGATCTGATCTGGAAAACCTTCAAGATTTGCTAAGAGTATGATCAAAGTCTTCTTCAAATTTTCATTACAAGAAGCACTAGAAAAGTCTTCAAAAACAACGCTCCAAATAGTTTCTCAAATTTAGCTCAAAAACCAAAAATCAAACTCTGCTATAGCTTCAAGAAGGTTCGCAAAAATGATGATCACTACTCAAATATGATGCCCAAAACCACTGATATAATTCTTTCCTCCAAACAGGTCCAAAGAAGAGAGCTCCACAAACCACTGTCCAAGGTATTTGGACTGCAATCCGAGTTCCACAAATCTAAGCTAACAAGTCTATGGTATAACTCAGCCTCTCCAACTAGTGATCCGAGCTCTAAATGAGCTTCTACAGGTGGCTGTCCGAGTCGTGATAGTTCCAAGATGAGGTCTCTCATAGATAGCTGTTCCTTGCTTGCCGATCTGAGGTGGCTATCACAGTTGCTAGAGCCTCTCCACAAGTCTCTGCCTCTCACAAGACTTTGTCACAGGTTTTGCTGTAATGATGACTGTCCTAGATCCGAGCTTGAGGCAAATAAAACAGGTTTGAGTTATGTATATTTAGCTTTGAGTGATAACCCAACACAAAAATTAGCCCAAACATTAAACTTTTAAGTCCTCTCGACCTCCTGTAATTTCCGTGCCTCGTAACTGTGTTCGTCACTGAAAATTGTTGATCAAATGAAGTGTTTTAGACATCTATATATATTGGTTTTGGAGTTATACGAATAGACATGCCTATTGATGGGACATGTCAGCCTACACAAGTCGGCTTAGGTTGGCCAACTTTTAAAATATGGTTTTTTCAACTTGTAAAATTAATATCTCTCAATCTAGGAGTAAGAGGGCGAGTAATAGCTCATTCGAAAGGGTAAAATGTCCTCTACAAGCTGGTGCCATTTTCATCTTTAAATGAGGTCTTTTTATCACCAATAATTTTTTTTTGTGAACTGTCATCATAATTTTATTAATGGCAGCCTTTAGGATATTTGTGTTTTGGACAATGTTAGGGCTTCCTCTAGGATTATGGAGCAACAAAGCTGTAGGCTTGTTGACTTAAGTTATAAAATACAAAAGAGGTATTGTAATAATAATATATTATATATAAAATGGATAAGAGATGATGAAATGTTACAATGAGGCCTTGCTTATATACCCACGTAGGTGGCCTTTCATAAATGGGCATGTCTTTCAGACATGCCCTTTCACTAACTTAATGACTACTTACATAATCCCTATTTAACTATTAATAACTATATTAATTATATCTGTTATGAATTATATTCATAACAATGCCTTCCTCTCGAAAAGCTTTGTCCTCGAAGCTTAATTTTTCGACAATTTTCGTCACTTGGGATTGTTTGCTTGGCATGTCATTGAGCACTGGTACCTGATCATGTAGAGTACCTTATTTTGTAGAATTCTATCGTAATATTGTTTTTGAAAACTAAGGCTTTTGTTAATTTTGTATATATATATATATTTTTATTTTTATTTTGATTTTGATTTTTATTGTAAATTAAATAATAATATATATATATTTTTAATATATATAGTTATAATATATATATATATTAGTTGTGAACTATATAGTTATAATATATATCAGCCGTAAATGTTTTTAAAAGCGTCACACCTCTTACCAATACACCGATACATAACCATGTTCACCGACTGTTGACCTCGTTTATTATTTTGTTTGATCCGCAGCGACATGAGTCACCGGTAAGAGTTTATTGCCTTCTTGGCCACGAATACAACGCTCTCCATAGCAACGAGCTCACGAGCAATCAAGTGCTCCTAGGACACTTTCAAAGAATTCATGCCATAGAACTCGACAGTTTCGAAAATGGCATAAGCGTCGTCGACATGAGAACATTGAAGGTGACCTATATAGACAAATTTCATCACTGCTACAAATCCTGAATGCTTTATGTTGGGGATCTCCATAAATTTGTCCACAGATTCCTTGAAAGAATTCTTAGAAAGCATTTCGCGGAATATGTTAGATGCTTCCCTGAGCACGCATAGGTGGGCTAGTAACTGCTTGGTGTTATTGTCCAGCAAGAAGGCAATGCCATAATTGGGGTTTTTCAAACCAATGGCATATATTATCTTGGCCACTTCTTTGCTCGCCTCTCGGGTATCTTCAAAGGAAGTGGGGTAATAGAAGGATAACAGGTATAACGCGGACTTTATTTCCTTCAAAAAGTATTCATATCCCTTTACTGACAAAAATGTCTCTTTGTTTCCTGCCCTGTATGGGAAATAAAGATGGATCAGATTCAAGTTCTGCCACAAGATCTTCGAACTCGCTTTTGTTTCATTATCTTCGATCACAAGATCTTTGATCACTGCATAGTCTTGAGCAATGATGGCTATAGCTTGTTTTGATACCTTGCCTAGAATAGCTCTTGAAGGTGTTAGTCTATGACCAGATCGTGAAGATGAACGGTCCCCACCCCCATTTGCAATTTTTTTTGAATTCTTAGTTGCCAATCTTGCTCCCGCACCTATAGCCACTGCTTTTGCTGGGTTGGAAAGTTCTTGGAACACACTTGCTGGCCTCTGTCGTTCAAGAACAGCCGTTAAGGCAGGACCTTGCAATTCTTTCACGGCCTTTGTTATCAATTCTTGTCCACAACTCGGGAAATTTCGGCCAGAGAATCTTCTGTGGCTTTTCGAACCTCCACAGACTTATTCCCAGTTCCAACATCCAAATAGTTATATGCAATTTCGCTGATCTTGTGGCTGGTTTTAGAATCTGTCTGTTTCGGTTTCCCATCTCTATAACATTTATGGCCGATTTCAGAGTCTCTGCTAGTGGGCTTTCCCTCCCCATAACTATTTTGACTGCTGGAACTTTCACTGGGATATTTTGACGACTGTTTTACCTGAAACCTCATAAACAAGGGAACATCATCATCTAAATCATAATCTTCATCTTCATGATCCTTATCTATATCAGGACCAACTTCATTTGGATCCTTATCTTAATCAACCTCAAAATAAATAATCTTGATATCTTCATCTTCATCAATTGTATTTACATCCTCAGTTGTCATATACCCACTTTGATAGTTATTCATGTCACAACAGTTGTTGAGATCATCTCCATCTTTTTCACCATCTTGATTCATATCATTTTCATACTGGTCATTAAATTCAATTTCCATATCGTTTCCAGCTTCCTCACTCTCACTACCATTGTCCATATCATTCATATATTCTTTGTGTTCCTCCAATTCAACAATTTTGATATCTTCCCCTTCTTCATCAATGGCACTGTTTCCTCCACTTTTACAGTATGAATTCATATCTTCCTTCACATCATCTTCATCTGAATCTGAAATTTTCATAAATGATCTTCTGCAGAATGTAGTGATTCTTCATGATTTTCTGAATTTTCTGAATCGGTTGAATTGTTCTGTTGACTATGTTCCATGTTCTGGACTATTGGATTTATCTTGTCAAATGGCATTTAATTTCTGCATTAGGTCGTTATGATTGTCTTTGGACTTGTTACGGATTTTCAACATTTGTCTTTCTATCCGATTTGTTGTGTCTTGAAGTTGTTTGATGTTGTCAGAATTTCCTGTAACCTTATCCTCAAGATTGTTTAATCTTTTAGTGAATTTATCGGAATTATTATTGATCTTACTCTCAAGATAGATCAAATTTTTGTTGAAATCGTCCATCGTCATTGATGAAGACATCGAGCGGTAGCGATTTCGAAGCACTGCATGTAACAGCTGAAGGTAGCCAACAGTGGCGTAGGTGCTTCCTTGCAGGTGAGAAGATCGCTGCTATGATGAAGGTGAGGGTGTGCGGGGGTTGATAACGGTGTTCTGGTCGTGATAGGGTAATGAAACCGGAAAGCAAGTGGCAGCAGTAGTGATCACATAGATCCTGAAGAGCGACTGCTCTGATACCAAATGGAGCAACAAAGTTGTAGGCTTGTTGACTTAAGTTATAAAATACACAAGAGGTATTGTAATAATAATATATTATATATAAAATGGATAAGAGATGATGAAATGTTACAATGAGGCCCTGTTTATATACCCACGCAGGTGGCCTTTTGTTAATTTCTGAAGATGTTCTATGCCATTTCAGATTAGGGCACAATACTGAAGAAGATAGAACATACTAAAGGATCGATAGAGGACAAGCCAAAACAGAGATAGGAAATGGTGGCGTTACAGCGATCAGCAGGATGCTTCTACCAGCAAAGTCTTCAATAGGTCATTCAGCCAAGCGTGTCACACATAACCCCAGAACAACCCAAACAAAGAATACGCAGCTCCAACGCCATCAAGAGAGAGAGAATTCCTCCACACCAATGTGTGTCAAATGAACTCCAAGTCTCTCCAATATATAGGAATCTTTGGGGGTGTGTGACACGTCCTTTAAGACATTTAAGTCAATATTATATTCCAGGCCGACCCAGCACATAAGTGGAATAAATTCAAAGTACATGTTCTGCTCATCCGATCGAGATGATCTTTAGATCAATCTTACACCTCTCCGAAAGAGGAATCCAATAAAAATATTGGTATCGTCATCTAAGCATCACAACATGGAGTTTGGACCTAGTTGCCCAAAATTAACACTCCCTCTCAACTAGGGAGAACTCCATCCACCAGTGCCATCCAAACATCGTGCGTCATCTATCATCCTTGTGTGCTTGCTTTCTTTGACTTCTTTATTTCGGAAACGAAGGGTCGGTCACAAAGACATCATGCCGTGACGATTCGGCCAGGAAGATTAAAACCTCTATCGAGACTCTGATCTCAGCAAACAAAGTTGGTTCATCGACCGAGAAGTCGGCGGAGGTCCAGAACCTCTCCACTAAACTTGATCCCGGATCAAGTGGTTGGACCGTGCCATCCTAGATAGAAGTACGGCAATCTCTGATGCGTCCATCGATATTTGCTACTAGTCTCTAGCTTTTCCCACCTCATTGGCCAAATGAGAGGTACTTCCCATGAGCCCTGAACTCAATGGGTAGGATGCATACGGGGCACAGATAAATGAGAGGCGAACCAACTCAATAATCACAACGGTGGGGCGGAAGCACCATAAGTGCTTATAGCTCCGAGAAGCTATCCCCAAAACCCCCTTTGAGCTTCCAGAGCTCATCGTCCAACAGGACCCTCAGAATAGGGTCGTTCCATGATTCCAAGATTCTCACGGAAGGTTAGGAACATGACCTTCCCCAAGGGCATTGTGAGAATATCCGCGACCTGCTCATCAGTTCCTATATGATCGGGCCTTACGGCGCCTCGCTGTACCATATCCCAGATAAAGTGGTACCAGCCATCGACATGCTTGGATCAATCGTGGAACACAGGATTCTCAGTCATACGAATCCCACTCTGGTTATCACAGAGTATCACAGTGGTATCTAGCACATGTCCAAACAGCTCACTAAAGAGCTTTCGCAACCAAACTGCTTCACAACAGGCCATACTTGCTGCAATGTATTCGGCCTCGGCGGTGCTCAAAGCCACCGACTTCTGCTTCCTGCTCATCCATGAGATCGAAGCAGAACCAAGATTGAAGCAGCATCCCGATGTGCTCTTACGATCCACCACACTGCCAGCCCAATCGGCATCAGTATATCCACGGAGTGTCATACTCTCGGCAGTGTATCTCAGCCCATGGTCTATCGTGCCTCAGAGATATCTCAAGAGTTTCTTGGCACCAACCCAGTGAATGTTATGATCAACCATGTGTTGACTCAAAGTGTCACTGCACAACATATGTTCGAACAAGTGTTCATTAAGAACATTAGGGTCCCTATGAGTTAACGATACTCAGTAGGACAGGCCCAGCAACGCTGCTACTCAACTTCTTAAAGTTGAGTTCCATGGACTTACAGTCCATCATATCAGAAAATTCATAATGTATTTTCCTTGAGAAAGGAAAATCTCGCCAGGTCTCTGCTAGACCTTCAGGCCTAGACATTAGTCCTAGGTCCTTCATCTCGAACTCAGCAGCGAGCTCCCTCTTGCACTGATGAATGAGAGAGTCGACACCTGTCAGGAAGAGGTCATCCACATACAGCACCAGAATGAGAGGTTTTCCCTTGACAACCTTGAAGTAAGGGTTCGGATCAGCATTACTTCGAGTGAAGCCCAGCTTCATCAAGTAGCTATCTATCCTCTTGTACCAATCTCGGGGTGCTTGTTTCAGCCCATAGAGGGCTTTCTTCATCCTGCAGACATGGGTGTCCCGATCATGGACTTCCAACCCCAGAGGTTGCTCCACATATATCTCTTCCTTTATCACACCATGCAGAAAAATGCGGTCTTCACATCATCTGATGAAGACTCCATCCTTGCGTAGCAGCAAGGGCTATAATAGATCGAATGGTGGTATCTCGAGCCACAGGTGCAAATATGTCATCATAGTCTATATCTTCCTCACAAGCAACGAATCTTGCCTTGAACTTTTCAGCACTTCCAACAGATCCATGCTTGATCTTGTAGAGCCATTTCGAGGTGACAACTGCTTTGTCCTATGGTCTTGGGACCACAGCATAGCATCCTTCCAGACTTGATGCTTTACGACTTCCTCAAAGGATCCAAAGTCAGTTTGTACAATAGTACTCATGGCTGCTAGATACCCTTGGTATTTATATGGCTTCTTGGATTTCTTCCAGAATTTCCCCCTCTGAAGCCATATGTCTTTGAGCCATGAGGATCTTCTTTCGTTCAACAATGATATTCGCTCAGCAGCATATACAGATGTATCTCCCTCTTAATGTCAGCTTCTCTCTCGAGAGAAGACATCTATTTTAAATGAGGGCATCCCAGATACCAACTTCAAAAGGGGTCTTATTCTCCCACAGTCAAAGCCATCCAAACAGGCTTTGCTGATCATGGTTCAATAATGTGGCTGAAGGCTGCAAAAATTTCCCAGTTCACACTTCAAGTTGATACTGTCACAAGCTTACTGTTACAATGAATCTCGTAGACATGGGTGTCTGTCTATGTCACTGTCATAATGACAGTGACATAGACTCACAGATTTAGCTCCTCAAAATGGCAGTTACAAAAATACCTTCTGAACTTGCATCACTGTTTTCTTCATCATTAACAGTGCTGAAGATTTCAAGCTTACAGCAATTACCTGATGTTTTGTGGAGATCTGCTGTAGCTTCCTCTAAGACTTTCTTTACTGAACTAGCGATCCAATCTGCCTTTTATTCTGCACTTGAGGTGTTCATCTACAACATTTGTCATTGTATTTTGCTTCCAGATCTGCCCATTTGCAGTGAATGGTTGACTGATCTAAGGCTGCCTCAGACGTGTAGCCAACCCAGGATTAGTGAGCACACAGTCAAAAAAACATATGTGATAACCACCTGCAATCTTGTGAAAGATCCAACAAGAAAGACATGGTGACCTCCATGTGGCCAAACAAAGCGTGTGGGTACCAAAACTGAGGGTATAACTCCTCCTGATGAGCCTGATTTGCTTCCTGCAGGGAACATTTATTCTGCCTTCCTGTTAAACTTGCATAAAAGTCAAATGTCCAGCAGACAGATACCTCAATGCTATCTTGTTCCTGTTAGCATTCTGTGTAATTTCACCAGAAACCGCTTCTCAAAGTGGACCCAGTTAGCCTGTGCTTTCCTTGATGGCTCTACATGTTGGCTTAGTTCTTCAAGTATCTGACCAGTAATTGCAAACTCAAAGAGATCACGGACCAAGGCAGAGAACCTAATTGTGGCAAGAGCCACTCCATGGGGTCCAGCCGACCCTTCTTCTGCAGTTCAGGGACTACAGCAATCCCCACATAAAAATCTGAGGGCATTTCCCATGGGAAATTAATGTATGTTCTCTATTTGTGATTTTAAACAGAAACCGCCAATCACAGATCTGAGTAGGTGATTGAGCTCCACTAGACAGTCTGAGTTTCAGATTATAAGGACACTCCCAGGAGCTGAAGCTTGGTCCGGGGTTGTAAAAGTCTGAAGTCCTGTAGCTTTATACTTCAGGTATCCAAAAGATTCACTGTCCAAAGCTTCACTTATCAAAATGCTCCAAATGCTGTAGCTATCTCAACAAAAAAATAATTTAATGCACTGCAGGTTTGAATTTGAATGACAGTTGATGCTCATAATTTGATATAGCTTAACCAACACCCTGACCCATAGTTCAAGAGTATTATGCTAGACTGTCACTGTAATAGATCCGATCCACAAAACTAAGGTTATAGCTCCTATGTTTGAGTCTGAGGGTATTATTCCTTGAACTCTTCCTTCTCGGCCTAACTGTGACGTCTTTGTTGGCAAATCTGATTTTTTTTTCTTTTCTTTCTGCGTTAATGTTGTTTCCCCACCAATCCACAATGCAACAAAGGTATTCCTCAACAGAACCAAACTATTTTATGAAGCTCCTTCATAGGACTATAATTTCGAGCTGCTGTAGTGGCTTTAAAAAAAACAGCTTTGACAACAATTCAGTGATCCAAGATAGATAAGGAAAATCTGCCCAAACAGAGGTCGAATTCAGCAACAGGTCCGAGCCTCCAGATGTTTCTAGCGTCATCTCCGAAGTTTTCAGGCTTGTGATTACAGGTCCGAGCTTGAAGCTTTGACGGTTGTCCGAGCTCCCACAAATACAGGTCCGAGGTCTAAACTTTGACTGCTGTCCGAGCTATACTGCAGCTTGTCCAACACAGGTCCAGGGGTGTAATACAGCCGCAACTCCAAGGTTTAACAAATCTGAGGTGAGGTGTATAGTTTCTCCAAAGAGGTGACTATTAGACCAAGCTTTAAGCAGGTGACTGTAATATACTTACAGGTCCGAGTATTATTGGACTGTGAATACTGCATACCAGTTGAGGATGGGGTTGCATCAATTTTTACGAGTTTCAATTACCCAGATTCGAACTCCGGGTTGCTGTAGTATGATTTTAATAATCACAAGTCTGAGGTTGCCACAGTTTACAAACCACAGGATCGATTGTCCCTTCACAGTTTATAAACTTTAATGTCTCTCCCTGTATCGTCCGCGTCCAAGCCCTGGACGATGGACGATGGCTTCGTCATCGATCTCCATCATAGTTGGACATGCCATTAGCCCACGAAAGTTGACGCAAAAGAAATCAAACCTCGGACGTGGTGTTCCGAGCCATGCTATGATTAACAAGATTGCAGATTGCGAAAGAGGGATTGCGGTCGCACATAATTTTTGTTCATTTGAACTTTCAGTGGAAGCTTTCAACCTGAAAAGTGCTACACGACTGAACGGGAGAGAGAAAAAAAATAATAATTAAATTCTCAACCATATCAATTTACCAGACCACTTGACCACTTGATTTAATCGCATCATACTGTATAATTCTGTACACGTCCACGACTGCCGCGTCGACACAGAACTCAACGCAGGCCGCAATCAAGCAGAGCAAGGCCACATGTCGTTTTTTTTTTTTTTTTTTTCACGCGGCAATACTAGTAATCGTATCGTATCATATCAGATAATCTGACGTAGCCGTCGGGCTGGACTCCAATAACAGATTCGATCCCCTCCCTCTGCGGCTGCAAAACAATATCCCCCTTCTTTCATTTTGGGTAAATATTCCTATACAAGGATTCGATTTCCTTCGGAGAATTTCTCTTGTGCTAGAATCAGTAATAAGTAAAGGATCCCATTGCCTCGTTGTAGCTGCCTAGGGCACAGGAGAAATTCCTTTAACACAGATTTGGACATTGTCTTCTCCTTACCCTCTGATACCATGTTAATTTCTGAAGATGTTCTATGCCATTTCAGATTAGGGCACAATACTGAAGAAGATAGAACATACTAAAGGATTGATAGAAGACAAGCCAAAACAGAGATAGGAAATGGTGGCGTTACGGTGATCAGCAGGATGCTGCAACTAGCAAAGTCTCCAGTAGGTCATTCAGCCAAGCGTGTCACACATATAACCCAGAACAACCCAAACAAAGAACAGTCCATATATATATCACAGCTCCAATGCTGTCCAGAGAGAGAGAATTCCTCCACCACAATCTGTGTCAAATGAACTCTAAGTCTCTCCAATATATAGGAATCTTTGGGGGTGTGTGACACGTCCTTTAAGACATTTAAGTCTATATTTTATTCCAGGCCGACCTAGCACATAAGTGGAATAAATTCAAAGTACATGTTCTGCTCATTCGATCGAGATGATCTTTAGATCAATCTTACACCTCTCCGAAATAGGAATCCAATAAAAATATTGCGATCGTCATCTGAGCAGCACAACCCGGAGTTTGGACCTAGTTGTCCAATTTTAACACCTTTCATAAATGGGCATGTCTTTTAGACATGCCTTTTGACTAACTTAATGACTACTTACATAATCACTATTTAACTATTAATAACTATATTAATTATATCTGTTATGAATTATATTCATAACAGATTATGACATTTATAAGGATTAATGCTTCCTTAGGGCATCGTGAATCAAGCATTTAGGGCTAGGGCTTTAGGATTTTATTTTTAAGGCCTTCAAGTTTATGACATGCAAGAGGAGGGTTTCTTGAATCTTCACATGCGTTCTTCATTTATTAGGTTTAGGGCATCTTCAAAGGCATCATGGGCATCTAGGGCTTCATTCATTCATGCTAGGGATTTTAGGACTTTATACGTTTATGCTTGCGTCATTCTAGGGAAAACCATCTAAGGTTTCATGTAGCTAAAAAATGTGCCTAGGAGGGTTTAATAGAAAAGGCTCCTTCATTCATCATTAGATAAGGGAATTGTCACGTAGGGAATTTGCATCATCTCATGCTTAGGTTTTCTCCTAGGGTTTGCATGAGGTTAGGGCAACAAGGGTTAATGTATCACAAGAATATTTGCCATCTCCAACAATGCCATATTGACATCAATGATAACTTTGAAGCAGGTCAGTTTGTTGTGAATGGGTTGTCTGGATGGAAAGTTATACCATGAAGAGTTCCATCCAAGAAATTTGTCTTCAGACATAAACGTCCATGTCGTAGAGAAAGGAATCAATACAGATTCATTGAACATCACAACTCATAATGATGCAAATCTAGTTGAAGTAAGCATATTTTTAGATGTAGTACAAACAATGAAAATTCCAAGTATATCTACCAATAAAGTTTTCACGATAAAAAAAGTATCAGAAGTGTCCAAAAAAGACTTACTTCTGAAAGTGAAACAAGAAAGCACTACGTTTATGGTAAATGAAGTTTATGTTGCAAGGATGCCTCACTGCCATCCTAATCACAAGAGTCGATACCTAAACCAATCAGTATATCAACATTGCTTTGAAGTTTGAACAAAAACCATCGACTTCCAAAGAACGTCAATGCTAGTTCAATTGAGTATCATAATAAAAATTCATCTTGGGAATCCTATCAGTGTAATGCTCTACAAAGGATTGAATTGGGTGGTCAGACCCTCTACAGTTTGACAATTCTGCTTATTGCTTAGAAGATCTTATCATTTTGTATTGTCAGCCACTGCAACTATAAGAATAGAGAGCCATGATACCACACCACAAACCCAAATGAGAGATAAGTCTTTCAATAAATACGATTTGATGAAAAATTTGACACATCCTATCCTTATCCGGTTATGGTTTTGGGAACATTGATGATAATCATTTGTAATTTAAGGTTGTAAGAATTTATTTTCATGTCAAGATTTTATTGTATTCTGTATTGGTTATTTGAATTTATCTTGTGGTTTTCTGGGTAAAGTAGTGAGATAATAACAACAGTTCCCCTTGTCTAATTGAACTCTTTTTGATAGTCCATCGCTTAAAATTGAAAACTTTATTCTCTATTTTAAACCTGCTTATGAGCTGAGATTCACAATTTGTAATTAAGTTCATAAGATCTGATCGCCACATCAAGATTTTATTATATTTTCTATTGGTCATTTGTCTTGTGACATCTGTGGGGGAAGTAGTTCATATAATAACAGTGGTTCTGCTTCTCTAATTAAACTCTTTTTTCTTGTGCACGTCACTGTTTTTCTACCATACTCTCTTTGTTTTACTCTCAAATTTCTACCATTTGAAGGATTGTTGAGATCATATTAATGTCCAATTATATACTGCTGTCAAGTCCAATTCAATTCTTCTTTGGTATGAGCATTTTCATACTGTGCTTTTTGATTGTACATATAGCACCAATATGATGTGTATTTCTTTATTACTCTGGAATGACCTGAGTTTCTAGAGCTCTTTTATTGCTCTCAACATTTCTTGGATGAAGCTTATGGGATGTTTAATTGTGATGGCTGTAGGAATGGGCTCATATCTGTTGGAAGCTTTAAATGACCGATACAGCAAAAAGCTAGTCCAGACATACAGTGTTTTTCCAAATCAGATGGAGACTAGTGATGTTGTTGTACAACCTTACAATTCTCTTTTGACTCTCAAGAGACTGACCTTGAATGCTGACTGTGTTGTGGTTCTTGACAATACTGCTTTAAATAGAATTGCTGTGGATCGCCTCCACTTACCAAACCCAACGTTTGCACAAACAAACTCCTTGGTGTCAACAGTAATGTCCGCCAGCACAACAACACTTCGCTACCCAGGGTATATGAATAATGATCTGGTTGGTTTGGTTGCCTCTTTGATACCAACACCAAGATGCCACTTTTTAATGACTGGGTACACACCCCTTACAGTGGAGCGTCAGGTTGGTTTTCCCCTATGAACGTTGTTTCCTGTTGTGTAGGTTGCATTCCTATGTTTGAAAGTTGAATGTTATTTTCTATTTTGATAACCATGAATTAAACTTGCTTAAAATTATTTATTAGGGTATTTATTTCTATCAAAATTGTAATATACATTGAAGTTGACATTTTATTAATGTCTAGAAATGCCCAAAATAGGTGAACGGGACTTGGGGAATACGGCACACACTAACAGCTCTAAAGGGAGTGCATAGTAAATCCCCAAGCGATGGTACTTTTTCAGTGAAGTTATAATTTTATTGCTGATAAAGCAGAAACCAGATTGCTGAAAGACCCAAGTTTTCAGTCAAGCTATTCTTCTAAGTGATAACTCCAACCCTAATCCTCTTTGGCTAGATGAGGACCTTAATTTAGCTAGCAGATTTGGAAGAAACTCTAAATACCGGACCGATAATTTATTTGGTACTTAGTTAATCAAGCTCTGTAGTTCCCAAGACCTTCTAATTTGTAATGGCATAACCAAGTGGCCAAAATCCAACCAGATGGCTTGTATTCATGGGCTTGGCAGTGGTGTCGTGGATTATGTAATATCTGATATCCATGTCTCCAACCAAATTGTAAATTAGAATGTCACCCTCTAATGGTCTGACTTGAACAATTTCTTGGATTTGATCAATCTATAGTTCTTTCTCTAAGTCAATGGTATTTTTCAAGGCTTCAAATGTTATACGAAAGTATAGTAATCTAGGTCAAGGTTACTTGGGAGCGGGAGCGCCATTTTCAAAATCTCCCGGTTCGGGAGCATTTCGGGGAGCATTTAAAATATATATATATATTTTGATGCATATATGTGAACAAAAGCATGTAGAATGATGAATTAGACATAAAAAACATAAAAACATCGATTGAACCATATAACATCAATCATCTAGAAGTTATAATCTTGATCAACCACGTCCATAAGTTAGAAACATACAACATATTGACTCTTGAGTCTCATGATTCATCAATCTTAAAGTTTCAAGCTTTCAGAATTCAATATATAACATTTATCATCATTGATTCATTGATCACAATAGTTGTACTTGTAAGCTAAGTGTAACCATTACAACAAAGAATATTTAACATGAAATGAAATGTTATAAAATGAAACGAAATGAAACAACTTTCAACTTTCATGAAGCATCATATTCATAATTCATAATGACTTATAAACTTATAATTGCCAACTTCAAAGTTTCAAACTTCAAACTTAAATTGTCAAATATTGTTTACAAAAAATATCTTCTATTAAATATGAAAGAGTCAAGTTTCAACAGTTATAAAAAGTTAAAAACTACTAGAAAATAGAAAAGACTAGTAAACTGTAAATCTATTTTATCTATTGCTTGGCCTCTTGCCACGAGAAATGTCTAATTTATGAGCGGCTTGTGGTAATGGTGGTCTTCCAGTAGTCTCCTCGCGGGAAGTACCATGACCATGACTAGAAGCCCCATGCCACTCCACGTGAGGATGTAGGTGGAGGTAGCAAAGGAATAACAGTCGGAACTCGAACACTGGCACTGGCACTACTACCGGATGGTAGGTGTGGTGATGGTATGCCTGCTGCTGCTTCATCCTCTCTCTCAAAAGTTCTGCTTCCAATTCTTCCAGATGTATAGTGTCATCCTCCAAATTATCGTCCTCTTGGTTGCTGTCCCAAACTTTATATGAGAGATCCTCATAAGCCCGATCACAATAATGACTTAACAACCTCAAGTTGTAGTGCACATAAACCAAACTTTCTACTCGGTTTTCGTTGAGTTTGTTTCTTCTCACATTATGGATGAAGCTGTAGGTGCTCCAACACCTCTTTGCTGAAGAAGTATTTACAACTTGTGAGAGAACTTTTTTTTGCCAATTTTGGAAAAAGTCCCATGCCGCCATATGTATCCCATCATGTGAGAGCATCAAACATATCTCTATCTTCCATTGCATGAAAAGAACCAAACAAATCAGTGCAACTGAAGTATCTGCCTAATTCAAGGCGCAAATTAGCACACTCCTCCCTTTCAGGGACCAACTTGTCTAATGCTTTCATGTATCCCTCTTGTACATCTGGATCTGTATGAGGTTTGATCCTGACCCCACCCCCAGGTGCAGGTTGGCCCAACCAAGATGGAGAGTAGTATTTTGGCATAAGGATATACACCAAAGCATGTAGTGGAAGTTGGAACATTAAGTTTATTCCACTGTGCACACACACAATTGTGAATCATTGAATACAAGTTTGGATCTTTTTCCTTAACAACATCTTTTATTTGCCCCAACATGCTATCCATCTGCTCATATACCTCCCCAATCACTGGCTTATTTGTATCTGCAAAACGAATCATGTTATAAATGGGCTTGGTGAAATTCAAAATTTCCCTCACACGTGCCCAAAACAAAGGATCAAGAGCGGTCTCCTCCCCCTGTTCAAAACCTTGCATGTCAACTGATGTTGTTGCCCTGTCCTTTAATACCTGCCAGTGTGGACTTGATACCATGGCAACCAATAAATCTCTTACCTTCAAAAGGCGCCTGAAGGTGAGGTAATAGCTAGCAAATCTAGTTTTTGCTATCTTCAACAACTCCAATGTTGAGTGACTGTGGAAAAGACCATGGGTATTGCTGTGATTTGTAATAAATCTTATCATTTTTTTCCTCTCTTGTACAAATCACCAAGCCATCTGTATTGAGGTTGTTTGTTTTTAATTATATCATGCATCAAAAGGTTCATTGTGTGAACCAAATGCCCAAACCAAAATATGGTGGGGTATTTATCCTCAATAACTGCTCTCGCTGCCTTACAATTAGCAGCATTATCAGTGATGTCTTGGATGACATTGCATGGTCCAATATATTCAATTGTTTCAAGTAATGGCTCTGCAATGTTGATGTCGGTCTTGAACTTATTTGAATAATCATATGATGAAAGGAATATTGCACCACTAACAGACACAACAAGAACACTTATCAATGGCTTGCCTTTTACATTTTTCCATCCATCAGACACAATGGACACCCCATGCTCATTCCAAGAACTTGTCATTCTACCCAAAGAATGCGTTATTTTTGCTTTTTCATGATCAAGGCCCACGGTTCTAGACTTGTCATACCCAGGGCTCTAGTATTCTTTGGGGGCATCATTAATGGCAGAAACCATTTCATGCCAATATGGTGAGCGAAGAACATTGAATGGTATCCCACATGCATAGAGAAATCGGAAATTTTTTGAATCCACATCACTCCTGGACCCTTCGTCAAGGAAATCGGATATGGTTCTATGCCTTAAAGAGATGTTTGGTCTAGGTGTGCCTCCATATCCACTACCATGGGTGGAAGTTGATGGACTTCTTTGTCCATGTTGTGATGGTGCATAAGATTCAATGAAACCCTTAGATCTTTTAGATTTGTATTGGGCTTCCTCTTCCTCCCTTATGTATTTGGCAAAATTTGTTGCTGACACACTTACACAAGTTTTGATTCCTATACTTTTATCTCCATCCCATGGCCTTTTCCCACAAAGGTGCCTTCTGGCACGGGTGTATGAACCTGTGTATTGTGTATTGCAATGGGGGCATATAAATTTAGTGGTTCCACCACCTTTCCCTACTTCAGGCCTAGTAAAATATTTCCACAATAGTGTTTGGTCAATTTTAGTTGGAGTCACTGTGGTCTCATTATCTTCACTCTCCCCTAAGTCCCCTTCCTCCTCAGGTTGGTACTCCTCTTCAGGATTTTCATCATATCCACTGTAACCCACTTCTTCATCCTCCTGTTTTGGATTAGGCCTCTTTCTCCTACTCTCCAACACCATAATAACAAAAAACGGAACCAACATGAAGAAAATGTCAAGCAATATAGCCATGTCCATGATGTTTCAACTTTCAAAATTCAAACTTTCAAGTTTTTAACCTGCAAAACAATGGAGGAATGCCAAATGGGAATAGGGAAAAATGCAACATAGAAAAAAAAATCATTTTTTCAATTTTCAAGAAATTAAATGCAACATATAAATACAAAAAAGTCATTTTTTTCATTTTGAACAAATGAAAATGCAACATAGCAAAAAAAATTAATGTTTTTCATTTTTCAACAAGTTAATTATCAAACATAGAAAAAAAATTCAAATTTTCATGTTTGAACAAATTAAAAACACAGAAAAAAAATAGATCATTGGTGATTGGGGAGTCCTACCTCTTTGTCCTTCGATGATTCGATCCAGGCAGAGGCCTCTTTTCCCTTGCTCTCTCCTCTCCTCTCCTCTCCTCTCTTCTTGCTCTCTCTCTTCTCTGAAATGAGAGATAGAATGGGAGGGAGGGCTTTTATTCTTTTCCTCCCCTCCATTTTTCCAGACATCGGACGTTTTTTTTTCCACACGCGGACGTCGGGCGGGAGCATTTTTCAGCGTTCGGGAGTGAATGCTCCCTGAGCACTCCCTCCTTAAAAAAAGCTCTCCCGGAGCGTCTTTTTTAAGGAGGGAGTGCTCGGGGAGCGTTTGCTCCCGAGCGCTCCCTACAACGCTCCCAAAAAGGCAGGGAGCGCGCTTCCGAAAACACTTTCGTCTGGGAGCATTTTCAGGAGCGCGCTTCTTATGTGCTCCCAAAACGCGCTCCGAGCAGCGCATTTTGGGAGTGGGATGAAGAGGGGGGGGGGCTCCCTCGCAACCCTGATCTAGGTGACTATTTTGGATAAAGAAAATCATACATATAGATATGTAGGTGAATATTCGATAAACAATACATAATTTGCTATTAAAACTTGTAATTTTCGAGGAATATTATCAATTTAATCATATTTTATGGAAAAAAATATCAAAGTTTTAAATTAAAAATAGCTAATTGTTGAACATTTTTTTTTAAAGGACAAAAATTAACTCATTTAGGAAATCTTCCTAGTAATTTGTGGTGGTTTCATTAGTCTCTTAAGAATATTGTTGTCTAATGTTTGACATGATCAATATCTTGGACTCATCAATCTACAACTCCATCATCAGTCCTTCATGTCTTCATTAGTCTTAGAATCTTGGATGATCAACCTGATTAGTTAAGGGTTAGTTGCTCACTTGTGGACCAACAAGATCTGCATCATTGTTGGGAACAATTGCTCCTCTTCCTCTGTCTTGAATAACCTACTTTAGCTTTTCCTTTTTAACAAATCTTACCTTTTGAGAATCATTCTTTAAGCATGATGTCAGTCTCATTTCTTTCACTTTATCCAACTTCTTAATATCATAGTTTTCCTTGTAGGCCCTCTCTTTTTCTTTCCCATCGTTCTTCCTTCTGTTGCCTATCATTCTGCTAGCTTTGTCAAGCTTTAAAGTTCTCACATTATTTGCCCACCTCTGGTTATATTGATGTTGTTGATCTAACCACATGTAACTGATTCTGATCCTTACCGCTGTGTTACATTGTTCTTGCAAACTTTTTCCAGTAGCTACATATAATGCTATGAGTGTGTGTACAAAATTTGCTCTCAATTTTGTCTTTTGACATACTATTATCTATTTATTGGTCAAGGCCAAAATCCTTTGATTTGTTAAATGACTTGCTGAGTCCAGCTTCCCTAGATTCGAAAGTTTGGTGATTGTGACCCATATTAAGAAATTCCTTACTAGTCATTTTGTTTTGTGCTTGTTACTTGTTTATACTTTTACCTATTATACTTGTATTGAGTCCACCTAAGTCACATGGTTCCAGTTCGAATTTGGGTTTAGCAATGATTAGGTTCTGTTCGAGTTTGAATTTTTTGATGAGATTCGGATGAGGTTTGTTTATATATATATTGAATGGAAATATAGCATAGTACAGTATGAAATCAACATCCATAAAAATAAAAAATGCTATCATGGACTTGGAAACTGCGAGGATAGATTGCAAGCTTGAGTTGTGCCACAAGGTTATGAGTTTAGAGCTAGGGAATGGCTATGAGGTTCGAAGTGTTGATTTTTGGTAGCGTCGCATGTGCTCTAAGCCCCAAATTTTGTGGAGAGGTTTAGATAACATGTATTGCAATGAACTCATAAGGCGTTTTGGGAAATTCCTACCAGAAACAGTTTTATAAGAAAAATTAATTATTTTTAATGATGACCCTAAGTTTAACTTAGGAAATTAAAATTATTAATCAGTATTAATGTAAACTGTGGATGAAACTTCCAGATAAAGCAGATCAAGTCTAATATAATCTTAGTTGTTGATTGGAGATCTAATCTCGACCGTTGATTTGTCAACGAGAAGGCTATAAAGGAAGACTTGAGGGTCATTTGTAAGGAACACCGAGAGTATCTAGTGATCGAATTTTTCTGAAGGAGTAGTGCTTGGACGAAAATAAGATCTAAGCGATTATTGATTGCAGTGAGGGGTAATAATTCTGGTTGGAGATTTTCCTAAGCTAGAGAATACACAACAGACAAGGTAGAGAGAAAATCAACAGAGGCAACGTAGCAGCTACGCAAAGCCAACGCATTCCCACGAAGAGGTAGGGCTGCAACCTCAAGTAAATTCAAGATTCAGCTGAGGGTCAGCCAGATACAGTGCCGGAGAGCCGGGGTGTGAGACCGAAAGAGGCCAGAAGGGAAGATCCAACCAGCAAAAGACCAGTGACGTAAAAGCCACGCGGTCCCCACCCAGAGTTACGCAGAGACTGCGCAACGCAATGGAGGGTTTGTAGATCCGGGGTTGTTGGTCAATCGGGCTTCCAGATCAGTGTGAGATTTTTCTCACTAACTTTTTGCCAGTCATATTCTCTGTAGGGATTTCCAGAAAGGCATCCCAGATTTGTATTTAGAAATTTACTGCATAATATATAAACCCTCAGATCTACTGTGCCAGTTTTCCCGCATTGTGTTTTTCCGGGGATGTTTGTCCAAAAATAACAGTGTCCTGTGTTTGCATTATTCTTTCTTGCTTAGTTTCCTTTTCACAAATGTATTTATAATGAGTGAAGGCTACTTCAGTAATTGCTTCAGTATTTCCAGAAGTAATCTGTTAATAACTTGTTAAATCTGAATTTACAAGTAGGAGAAGTAGTTCAGTTATGGCAGTAGGGATTCTTAGATTTGGGATCTTGGAATTTTCACATGGTATCAGAGCTTGCATTGTGAAACAGGAAGAGCAGATCCAACGTGTGACGAAGGCCAAAAAGCTGCAGAAAGCAGCAATTCGAATCCCTAGAGGGATTGCGTAGTCTAGGCCAGGAGAGCTGAATTTCCAGGAAGATCTCTCTTTGAGTGAGTTGACAGAGAGGTAAGATCTTCAGATCGGAATTTTGTTGAGCCAGAGGGAGTAGCGTAGAGCCTCAACACAGAGCTAGTGGGATGCAGTTTCTGCATGCAGATCTTGATTTTGTCGGGTAGAAAGTGTCAGAAGAAGAAGCAACACAATGAGGAAATTTTCTCTCTCAAGAGTTTCCTAATCAGGGAATTTCATTTCTTCCAAGATCCGAGCAATAGATCCGGACAACAGATCTACGAGCTCCATAAGGAATGCGTAAGCCCATCTAGTGCTGTGTAGAGGGGGAAGAAGAGCATATTCGACAGATTTGACAACCATGGAAACTCACGGGCTTTTAGAGATTGGGACTAGTTGGAGGGAGCCTCCAACTACGTGATCTGGAAGTCAAGGATTATTGTCTTCTAGATGAATACGATCTCAAGCTCTTCGTGGAGAACACAGTAGCTGTCCCAAGAGATCCAGATCAACAGTTGGAGCAGTACAAGGCTAATGTGGCGAAGGCAAAATGGCTAATCCTTGATGTAGTCAAGGATCACATTGTGTCCCATATAGCTGGAAAAGGTATTGCTAGGCAGATGTGGGAAGCCTTGGCTACACTGTATGAGGGATCTTCCGAGCAGCGAAAGATGTACCTTGAGCCGCAACTGAGGATGGCGCAGATGTGGAAAGGGGAGCACATTGATTCGTTCCTGTCGACACTTCTGGAGATTCATGACCAACTTGCAGTAGTAGGGTCTACCCCCTATCCTACAACGATGGTGAGACTGACATTGAATGCAGTCACTGATGATTGGCAAGTATTTGTTTAGAGCATCCTGGGCAGAGGAACCTTGCTAGATTGGGTGGAGATGTGGGTTGCTCTTTAGCAAGAAGAGCTAAGGAGAGACTTGGTCAAGTGAAAACTTCATGGTAGCAGTGGCAGTGGATCGAAGGTGAAGCAGGAGGAAGATGCAGGCCTTGCATCCAAAGGGCAACACTTGATAACATCTCGATTTTATCTTAAAATCACGTTTTTTGGCCAAGCCGATGTTTGCCGATTTAAAAAAAATATTTTTATGGTATCTTAATTTTGTCGATGTTTTACCGATATTTTCTTGATTTTTACGACTTTTTGGTATTCCTGACCCTTGCTGATTTTATCCCGATGCCGATGTTCGCAACATTGAGAAAAACATCTCGAAGATCAAATGCTTCAAGTGTGGTGAACTTGGTCACCACTCTTCCCAGTGTCCTTTGAAGCATAAGGACAAGGACGAGAAGCATGATCCGAAGGCTGTAACCACGAAGATTGACGAGGATGAGTATGCCATGAGTGCCCACACATCTCTAGGAGGGAGATGGGGTGACATTGAGCTATAGTTCAACATAACTTCAGTTGGGCGGGATCCTAGAGGAGTCCACCTCTCAAATCACAAACCTTGCTATGGGTGCCCATAATCAGCAGTAGCAGGTTGGAGGAGTTTTTAGTCGGTGTAGAGGAGTGCAGAGATGATAGTTGCAGTGTAGAGAAACACCAACTTCTGAGCAGTGCAGAGTAGAGTTGCAGCAACGCAACACAGTGTAGAGCAACAACAATGCAACGCAGAGTAGTCGCAGTGCAGTGCATAGCAACTACAACACAATTCATCAGAGGGAAAACACAGTAGCTATCATCAGTCAATGTTTTCAACACCGAGATGCATCCTGAACACTTGTTCAGATTTTTGGATGTTTTTTCAATTGTTTCTCTCAACAGTTCAGTTGCAATGTAGTGTTAGCAATAGCAGTGCTAGCAACAGATGCAACATTTGAGAGGAAGTTGCAGTACATATGCAGTGTCGATCGTGGCAGGGTCAACAACAGTATAGTTGCAGCGACAACACTGTGATTGATGGGCAGGATGTCAGACATCATCAGTGTAGAGGGAGATGCTTCAGAGTCAGAATAGTGTGCAGCAAGGCATATCTGTTAGAGCACATTCCTCGCTAAGAGGGAGTGTTGATTTTTGGTAGCATCGGATGTACTCTAAGCCACAAATTTTGTGGAGAGGCTTAGACACATGCTTTACAAAGAACCCATAAATCGTTTTGGGTAATTCCTTCCAAAAACAATGTGATAAGAAAAATTAATTATTTTTAATGAGGACTCGAAGTATAACTTATGAAATAAAATAATTAATCAGTATTAATGTAAACTGTGGATGAAACTTCTAGATAAAGCAGATCAAGTCTAATATAATCTTAGCCCTTGATTGGAGATCTAATCTCGTTCGTTGATTTGTCAACGAGAAGGCTATAAAGGAAGACTTGAGGGTCATTTGTAAGGAACACCGAGAGGATCTAGAGATAGAATTTTTCTGACGAAGCAGTGCTCGGACGAAAATGAAATCTAAATGATTTTTTATTGAAGTGAGGGGTGGTAATTCCGGTTGGAGATTTTCCTGAGCCAAAGAATATACAACAGAGAAGGCAGAGAGCAGATCAACAAAAGTAGCGTGGCAGCTACGCAGTCCCATGTAGAGGCAACACTGCAACCTCAAGGAAATTCGAGATTCAGCCAGATCCAGTGCCGAAGAGCCGAGGTGTGAGATCGGAAGAGGATGGAAGGGCAGATCTAGCCAACAGAAGACTAGTGACGCAGAAGCCACGCAGTCCCCACGCAGAGTTACACATAGACTGTGCATCGCAGTGGTGGGTTTGCAGATGCAGGGTTGTTGGTCAATCAGGCTTCCGGATCAGTGTGAGTTTTTTCTCACTAACTTTTTGTCAGTCATATTCTCTACAGGGATTGCCAGAAAGGCATCTCGGATTTGTATTCATAAATTTACTGCATAATATATAAACCCTCAGATCTGCTGCATCGGTTTTCCCGCATTGGGTTTTTCCGGGGACATTTGTCCAAAAATAACGGTGTTTTGTGTTTGCATTATTCTTTCTTGCTCAGTTTCCTTTTCACAAATGTATTTTTAATGAGTGAAGGCTGCTTCAGTGTTTCCAAAAGTAATCCATTAATAACTCGTTAAATGTGAATTTACAAGTAGGAGAAGTAGTTCAGTTGTAGCAATGGGGATCTTTAGATCTGGGATCTTGGAATTTTCACACGAAGAGGTTTGTTGAAGCTCAAATTGTTTTTAGGTTCACCAAATTTGAACATCAAGGTTGAAGTTCGTTGAACCTTGTGACAGAGGAGGCCACCGACTCCAGGAATTCCTCATAGAATCCTGGAAAGAACCATTCCTTTATTTGGCAGAGCGTGATGCCATACCTTTATTCTTCTTGGAATAATTCTTTGATTTCTTTTTATGTTCTGACGGACGCTTCATCTTGCCTTGGAGATTTACTTGCTTGCCATTCTGGTCTTTTGAAAATTTCTTCCTGACTTTGATTAATATAGGAATGGAACCGTTTCTTGTCAAGTGCTAGGATACTCCATTTCTTATACATAACAGACTAGGAGAAAGATATGCTATAAGCCAATGAGAGACAAGCGGAATCCTAGATGTTGATACATTAAGGAAATAAATAATTATATATGCATGGAGATAAAGCCTTACTCTGTTTGTTCACCAAATACCATTCATAACAATTGAGAGTTATCTGACCAGTGTTACCTGCTTGATAGTGACTTATAGGCATGGTTTGGCAATTTGGATCCCAATAGATTGGCCTAAGCTCTGGCGATTTCGGTCTATTTTTATGACAACTTAGCTTTACAATGCTTTTCATGTCTAACAACATTAAAGTTAATTTCAAGCACCAGGTTAGGAATTTCGTGGGTAAAAGTGAGAAACTGTTTCTGTTATAAAGTCAAAAGCTTGAAATTTGAAAAATTGAAACTTTCACTATCCAATTTACATTTATATGATCTTTGAATACGCTATAAACATTTATGAAATTTCCTCCTTTGTCCTGCTCTTAAGGTTCATCAGATGTGCATGCTAATAAAACCATAATGGAATGATAATGATCAGTTGTTTGAATCTTAGGTTCTACCTCATTCTGATACCCCATGATAACCTACAGTTACTCTGGTTTAGCATTTTAATTGCTCATGAAAGTTTCTGAGAGCAAATTTACTGCACAAATTACTTGGTTTAAGAACATGGCTGAGATATCTTTTGTGCTTTTTTCATCTGCAGGCTAATGCTATACGCAAGACAACTGTACTTGATGTGATGAGAAGGCTTTTGCAGGCAGGTTTAAAACTGGTTAGGAACTTATTTGTTGTTCAAAACACTGCTGTGTAATTTGGGGATGATGACTTAATTTCTCTCTGGTGATTCAGGCAAAAAATATCATGGTTTCCTCTTATGCTCGTACTAAGGAAGCAAGTCAGGCAAAGTATATATCTATCCTGAACATTATTCAAGGGGAGGTGGATCCCACACAGGTATTTAAGCTTTTGTTCTGAGAGCAGCTAGTTCTATTCAAAGGCACGAGCCTAACCTGAAATTATGATGGTTTCTACTTTAGAAAGCATTGTCAGAAATATAGTGGTGGATATTTTCTGGGATATATTAGATACTCTCAAAATGGTGTTTCTCTTGGAAAAGTTTTTATCAATAAGGGCATTTGGTGACATTTGGTTTTGTGGAATTTCACATCAACACCATGTAGATATATCCTCTCTATTAGGTGTATGTTCCTAGCTAATAATCATGCAATGAAATTCACTGATATTTCAGGCCTGGAAAACTGCATTATGTTAACTTTAAGTAGCTAACATGTTTTTCTATGGCAAGGTTCATAAAAGCCTTCAGAGAATACGTGAAAGGAAACTGGCTAATTTTATTGAATGGGGACCTGCAAGTATCCAGGTACATTTTGTAAATGTTAAAGTGGATTGTGATATCCACTCTTGATTGTGTTGATGGAAAGATTCTTTATTTTGGAATTAACAAAATGGATTTGTTTCAGGTTGCTTTATCAAGAAAATCACCATATGTGCAGACTGCTCACAGGGTATGTTGTTTCAAATCATTTCACGAGTTTGTACAATGGTACTGTTTAGTTCCATAATTTTAGCATCTTTATAGAGAAATTGCATGAAACTGTCACTTGCATCAAATTGTTTTTCTGAAGCATGCTGAGTGTTGGCATCATAAGGATTTTATGGTGATAAATTCTGGAAGGCTGATAAAAGATTTGATCAAAGAAATAATGTTTCTACGTTCTTTTTAATGCACAGGTCAGTGGTCTTATGCTGGCAAGCCACACAAGCATTCGACATCTCTTTAGTAAGTGCATAAGCCAGTATGAGAAATTGAGGAAGAAGCAAGCCTTTCTGGACAACTATCGGAAGTTTCCTATGTTTGCTGTGAGTGTCCTTAGCCTATGTCTCTTAGGAAATCTGTACTTCATTCGTAAATGTCAGTCAAAATGTTTACTATCTTTATTCTAAAAAGAGTTGATTTGTGCAACTGCAATCGTTTTTTTGGGTGTATTTCTAATTTTGTATTTAGCACTGTGCCACTATTCTCAGATTGGTGTAATAAGTTTATTACTTGATTAGAATGGATTTGGATAGGTTATAATGCAGCTTCTACTTGCTTTAATCTGGGATAAATTTCGTGATTGGAAATCTTGTCAGGTTTTATGACTATGTAACTTGTCAAACACTTGAATGAATGCAGCTTATTAAATATTCATCAAATTGCTTTAGAAACAACATTTTATAATCTTTCAGAGTCACATTGTACTTGGGCTGTGCTAGCCGAAAATGTGAATGCCCCTATTTTGGGTATGCCAAAATGGTGATGGGATGTGAAGGAGATGTCTGCAATGTACCCTATGTCAACCTGTAGTATGGGGAATATCCCAATATACTATGACCAGGATGTGCTGACAAAGCTAAATTTTATTACAATAGTAAGAAAACAAATAAAAAGGAAAGCACTAGGATTGTTGCAAAGATTGCTTGTAAATTGTCAACGTTCTGATTTTTGGCAATGCACAACCTGAAACTAGAAATTAACACATTGCAATGTTTACAAAAAATCACAAATTTTGATAGTGCTTCTGTATTTGAGCTGCATTTGATTTCAAAATGCACCAAACTCATAAGCCCAATGGACATTTATAATTTTATAGTGAGCTTGATCTATTGTACAAAGTGTTATAAACCTAAGGGCAGTTATAGTGAGCTTTTTTTCTTGCGATTGACATTTTCTTTTCTGCGCACTTATGCATTTCTATTTTCAATGGGTTTGTGCTTGGTTTTGCATGGTCTTTTCAATGCATCACTCCTATCTCTCTCTAAAGCACTTGTGAGGAGGCTATTTCAATATTCAAGGGAGATTTGGTTCCTTTGATTCTCTTATTGACCTTATAAATCTTAGCAAGACATACCTTGACATACCCTAGAGTCTTGACCCCATTTGGTTATCGAGTACCTCAAGCTCAAACAATCAGGATTTTTACCCACCAAAGGTGGGTAACCCCTAGGAGAAAAAAATTCTCCTGATTTGATAGCTAGCAAGCTAGCAGCTCCATGATGGTGAACATATAGCATTATGCCAGAGTTCTCCACCCATTTGTCCGGTCAGATTTCTCTCCCATCTGACAATCCTCTTGAAGGAAGGTGCATCATCTCTCAGTAGGTACTCTAACCATTCTTGCAATCATGTGCTTTCATTTAATGTTATGGGCATATGGATGTGGATCTTGAGGTAAACTGGACAATTGACTGATCTCGTTTGTATCGTAGTTCCCACACTTCATTTGGGAGGTTAATCTTTGACTCTTTTCCAATTGGACCTCCTTTGAAGCCTTAGGCTTTAGGAAGGGCACTATTGGGGAGGCACTGATTAATATAACGTGTCCAAGGTAATCCATAGTTGCCAGTTTCCTTCTCTCCTAGTTATTCATCTCCATTTTTCAGGGTGGTAGTCATAGTCATTAGTCCTTGGGATTGACACCTTATATCCTCATCCTTGAGTCAGTGTTTAGAAGCTTGGCCCCAAAGGTTGATGTCGCTGAAAGAAATTCAAAAACATATAAATCCACATTGAAGAAAGATGTATAATGCAAACTATGGCTGCGTCAAAGCTTAACGTGTGGGAAAAAGCCTAGCATGAGCTCTACCCCCCTCATTAGCCATCACCTAGTTCATCAAGCTTTTAATTCTTCATCTCAAATAATGGCTAAAATTTGGACTTTAAGCCTTGTTATAAAATTCTCTTCTATGAAAAAGGTATGCTAATTTTTCTTTTAAAATTCTTGCTTTACATTACTGACATTGTTATGTCTAGGGTTTTGAATCACAAAGATTCTTGTTAGGGTGATTAATCATTAGATTGAATCTACCCTTATTATATTATCATTCTTGTGGAACCCTAAAAATGTTCACTGTAAAACCCTAACTTAAGGGTATGTCAATATTAATTATGAAACCCTAGTCTACTTGGGGTTATTGATGAAATCTAGAAAATACTAGTCTTTTGATGTTTAGGGTTTTGATATTGTTATAATGGAAACCCTAGTCCTTTAGGGTTTGTTGCGTTATGTATTGAAGCCCTAGATCTTTAGGTTTGGTAAATTAGGGTTTATATTTATAAGCAAGACCCTTATATTAGCTAAGATGATGTCTTAGGAATGAAACCCTAGGTATATATTCGTCTGTATGATCAAAATACTAGCTTGATCAAAATTGTTGTATGTCTAACTTTAATGTATTGATATTGGTGTCTTGGGTTTACCTAGTAGATATTGTTGTGATATGCTTGTGCATGATTATGAAATCCTAGATATATATGCTAACCTAATTGTTGATGCTCATATTTTGTGAATTCTAGGGTTTGTAACAAAGCCTTAGTAGAAGTTTGATATTCTAGGATATGATAATATTTTTCTAATATGATGATAAAATCTAGGGTGTCCAACAAACCAATGTTGCGAACATTGGCATCAGGATAAAATCAGCAAGGGTTTGGAAAACCAAAAAATCGTAAAAATCGAAAAAATATTGATAAAAATTGGCAAACATTGACAAAATTAAGATACCATAAAAATATCTTTAAAAATCGGCAAACATCGGCTAGGCCAAAAAATCGTGATTTCGAGATAAAATCAGGATGTTATCGAGATGTTCGCAACACTGCAACAAACCCTTGTAGAGTCTAAAATGTATAATAGAATTGTTATTTGATTAAATTGTTGATATCTAAATAGTTGTCTCGAAGATGGAATCGAGGGTTTGTAATGGATCATAGTAGAATTTGTCATATATCTCTGAAAATAATATTGAGGCCTTAGATATAAAAAGACTAATTTCTTGATTAAATTGCTTTATGTTGTAATATAGGGTTTGTAACAAAACCCTAGCAAGAAGTTGAAGTATTTGTCTCCTGCTGATTATGAACCTAACTAGGTTTAGATATTTGATGTCTAAAGTCTAATGCTTCCATTATTGTATTGACATGATTATGATATAGTAAACTTCATGCTTTTGTATTTGGTTGTACTTGCTGTTTAAGTTGTGCAAGTACATAATCTTCGAGATGATGAAGATGTTCAATGAATGATGATAATCAAGATAACCTTGATGCGGTATGAAGGAATGAAGTGGTGAAAGGTTTTCTAATGTTATAAAAGAAGGAAGTAGTTGATCTCCCTAACTTGAGAAGGAGCCTACATAGAAGAAAAGCATATATATCCCTATTTGAGAGGGAGGGCATATTATAGTCATGATGGATACCTTGAAGAAGAAATTGGAGAATGAAAGTACTATAATGCATTGAGGATGTCTTGATGCTGCTAAAGAAATGAAAGAAGAAAAGCTTCTGACTACTTGCATATGAATAACTTGATATAAGTGGCATCAGGATGATTAAGGACCCTGAAGGTTTGTGTTTACTTGTATATGTATATTTGGAAGTTTACTACTGGTTGGGTTTTGTGTTTGTCTCTCCATAAACAGGTTGAACAGTCTGGAAGCATGCTTGGACAAATGGATATATCTAGTTTATTAGGGAAAGTTGAAGCATCTAATGGCAGATGCTTGGGAGGACATTTGGCCGACCTATGTGTGTTTGATGTCTAGATCCCGAAGATTGAGGGTGGCATTGGTATTAAAGCTCTGACCTTGGATACCCACCTAGATCCCTGGGTTGATGGTTAGTTAGTTAGTAAGCCTGATGATACCTAGACTAGTTGAAAGCTTTAGTCCATCTTTAGTCACACCCGGATAGATTACCCTGGTCAGGAATCTAGTCCGCAACACTGAGTGTGCTAGAACTCTTCGTAGTTCATTTTGGAGATCTTCCATGTACCTCTATAGATATAGGTAATTATGAATACCTCCATAGTTAAGAGGGAGTATTGAAGAATGTAAATAGTGTCAGTCTTGATAATTGTACTTGAGTCATAATAAAATGTATTTATCAAAAGAAGAAAAAATAATTTTTTATTATTAAAGAAATTGATTTATTAAAGTATGGGTTTCATGCTTGGGTCTATTGTTTTTAGGTTAAAGCCTCCATTGAAGGCTTCTAGGGTTTATGTCTAGAGTCCTTGTCCATGTCATATTGTAAAGAACCCTTCTTGGGATTTATTCATTAAAGAAGAAATTTATTTTATTGTAAAATAGGTCAGTTAGGCCTCCTCCACCAAGTTGGCCTCAAACTGGACAAGTCAGCCTAAACTGGGTAGTAGAATCATTATATAAAGGCAACAACTCGACCATTTGTCACTCGCTCACAACAAGTTCGATTTGCAACTTCTAGGGCCAGAAAAATTGCGAATTTCAAGGAAGAAGAAGAAGGATAGCGAAGGAGGCAAAATAAGTCGAAATTCTCTCTCTTTTTCCCACATTTGTGAAGCTGCTCGAAGGGCCGAAATTCTGCAGTTGCTGGGGAGGCTGGAATTTTGAAGCTGGGCCGAAATTCTGGTGGAATTGGGTCGAAATTTCTGGGTTGAAGCTACTAGACAAGAAGAGATTATTGAAGGTTGTTGTATCTCATTGAAAGGCTGACTTGGTGGAGGAGGAAAGTCTATTAAGGTCTTGGTTGTCTCACTGTCATATGAATCTATTGAAGGAAGAGTTCTTGACTGGGTTTTCCCCTATATAGGGGTTTTCCCTTGGCTGTGCGCCTACATTTTGCGTCCTTGATCTTCGTGTTTTGATTTTGGTAATTGCTTGATGATCTAAGATAAAAGAAGAACATAAGAAAGATAATAATAACTCAAAGAAATCACAAGTAATTATCAACAAAGAGAAAATATTTTCGCCTTTCCAATTTTCCTTCATAAACCCTATTGGCTACCTTAGACGTCTGGGAGAGAGGACAAAGACGAATTTTAGAAAAGATTATGGATGATCAACACACCTATGATTAGTTGCTAATCCTACAAGGGCTTAATGGAGTTTGTTAGGAATAAACTTCAAGGGATAGACCTTGATGAAGTAAGGGGGGATGGCTAGGCTATGCACTTTCAAAACCCTAATGTTTATTCTTGTGATGGCAGAAATTAAATAGAGGGGCTGCACATTTAGAGTTTCCCTATAGGCCATTAAGAGAACAATTTTATATGTCGTAATGTAGAAAGACTCCAACAATAAGTAATCATTTGGTCATGGCACTATAGAAACTTTACTTCATATTTTCAACATGCAAAATATCAATGGTAAGACATTAAACTTACAAAATTCCCCACAAAAGGAAAAATTTCAATCCCTGAATAATATCTCCATGCAAAAACTGAATCTTCAAGAAAGTTGCACCGCTAAAGGTCACATCTTATCCATAGTAGCAAAAAAGACTAGCTCACAGTCTTATAGAGAGGAAACAAATGTAATGTGTGATGATGAAATGAAAATGAGTGGAGTCTCTATTTATATGAGACCTAACTCCCTCTTTTTTACAAAATATTCATGGCCAATCCTAATTACAAGTTTACTTTAAGCATTCCACATGATAGAGGTTACAAAAATGTTGATTTTCTAGTTTCAAACAAGACTAGAACAACTTTCAAACCAATAACTACTTCCAATGATACAATTTGACTTCTTTAGAGTATTCCAATCATTAAGCATTTACACTTGAAAATTTCAACCATTGAGTAGAGCAATAGAGATCACAGTGAAAACAATGAAACAAGAGACACCAAAATTTCTTGGGACAAAACCCCACAAGGGGGAAAATTCGGTAATCTTTCCTTATAAGAGAGAGAGATCAATTCATCAAAATGTTCATCAAAATATTCCAGTCAAAGGTCAACCATTGACCACATTAATTTCCAAGTCAAACAACGTCAAAAGAGAGAGAAAGTTTGCACTGTGCTTACTAGTTAAAGTCTGGTCAAAGGGATGAATTTTGGCTTGTAGTAGCTTGGTCAAAGAGGCTGAAATTTACTTTGAAATGCCTCAGTTAAACTTTGGTCAAATTGTAGAGTTTGACCTGTGGTAAACCCTCGGTCAATGTTGAGAACAAGAACAAAATCTCGGTCATTGAATAGTCAACGATTTAGAGAATATTCAGTCTCCAAGTCCAGTCAAAAAGTTGGTCAAACAACAACAAGAAGATATAAGTCAACACTGGTTAAAGCAGAGATCAGAGAGGTCTAACTTCATTGAAACTTTTTGTCTTCTTCCTACTTCGCACGTGTGAACAAAAATCCTTGTGATTGGTTGAATGAATGAGTTGATAATGATACAAAATCAACGAATGGCAATTTATATGTGTCAAGAGGTGGGTTTTGACTTTGGGGTTAAAACCCTTTAAGTGGTGTGGCCAACTATTGAGGCCAACTTGGACAACTGGAAAATAAATAATTTCTCCTTTAATTTTGACCATGAAAATACAAACCGCAACTACTATTTTTCAACACTCCCTGTTAGCTAGGGAGGTACTTTTCATTCCCTCTCAAGATCAATCTCCCCAACCAATCCATTGGTATCTCGGTAATGATCTAAGGGAGAGATCACAAAATCAGATGTATAAGTCTCATCATAAGGAAATGTCCATAGCGTCAAGCTCATCCTACAAGCCAAAACCAATCGCATCATGGTCAGAACCTAGCTGACCATGGGATCAATTAATGAGGCCAAACTCTCCAACCATATGAAATGGTTTCTCAGTCAAGCGCAATGACCCAAGAGAGTACTCAAAATCAATCTTCTTGACCAATTCCACTTGGTATCTTAGTCAACCACAGTGGTTCAAGGAACGAAACTTAATATCAGTGTTCTCGACTAAACCCACTGGTCTCTTAGTCAAACTTAATGCCTTGAGTGATCACGCCAGGCCTTAGGATGAAACTCCCCAACCATATTGGTTTCTCAGTCAATCTCAATGACCCAAGGGAGTAACTAGGACAATCTTCCCGACCATAAACCATGGTCTCTCAACTAAGCCCAAGGAAGATTGTCAATCTCATGATGCTATACAATTAATGCTCCCTCTCTCTAAGGGGGATTCTTAGCCACTCCAAGCTTCTCTCTGAAATAAATGAACTTCGTTTGGGACAATGGCTTTTTCAAAACATCAACAACCTGCTTATCAGTAGGAATGTATTCAAGCCTCATAGCTCCTCTCTGGACAATATTCCGGATGTAATGATACTTGATCTCAATTTGCTTCGACTTGTCATGAAATACTGGATTCTTATAAAGCTTTACACAACTTTGATTGTCACAATATACAATGGTCGATTCTAACACTTGATCAAACAAACCAACAAACAACTTTCGAAGCTGAACTGCTTCACAATAGGTTGAAGATGTAGTTATATGCTCAGCTTCAACTGTACTAAGAGCAACAAAGTCCACTTCTTACTTGACCATGATATCATAGCAGAGCCCAAGCCCAAGCTAAAACAGAAACCAGAAGTGCTCTTTCTATCATCAATGCATCCAACCCAATCAACATTACTAAACCATGGAACTTCCATTCTCCATTAGAAACATATCTCAAACCATAATAAATGGAGGCACATAGATATCTCATTATATGTTCTGCTGCAACCCAATGCACATGCCGGGGATCAACCAAGAATTGGTTCAACATGTTCACAACATAGCAGATATCAGGTTTGGTGTTAACCAAATAGTTCAATGAGCCAATCAATTTATAATACATAGAGGGATCAACTTGATTAGAATCAAAATCTCGCACCTTCTTCAAATTTTCCACCTTGGGAGTGTCCATGGATTTGCAATCCATCACGCCAAATTTTTGAACGATCTTAATGATGTATTTTCCTTGCCCAACAAAGATTTCACCAAGATTTTGCCATATTTCCAATTCAAAATAGTAATGCATAAGATCAAGATCCTTTATCTCAAATTAAAAAATCAGCTCCCTCTTACACTGGAAAATGAGATTCTCAACCCTTGTAAAAAATAGGTCATCGACATACAATAACAAAATCAAGGGCTCACTTTCAACAACTTTGAAGTACAAATTTGAATCAACATCGCTCTTGGTGAAACAAAGACTCAATAAATAGCTATTAATATGAGAGTACCATGCACGAGGAACCTGCTTAAGCCCTTACAAGGCTTTCTGCAGTTTACAAACACATGTCTCTCTATTATGAATCTCAAAGCCTTGAGGCCAATGTTGCAAGATCCTCCCCCCCGGATCTAGAGACGGCACCATTTCTTGTACGGATCCACCACTGATCTTTTGATGGAACCGCAGATCCAAAACCGAATCCGCAGCTTCGCCGTTTTTCGGCAATTCCTGGAAAATCGGATTTGCAAGGGCCCGATTTTCGATTCTAGCTGCTCGATCCATGAATCCAGAAAAGATCAGTCGCGGATCTGTGGAGGTTCGGGTGCGGATTCAGAGGTAGGCATACGGTTCCACTTGGGCGTTGAATTTCTAATGTTTTTTAAATTTATTTTTTGTAATTTTATGTGAGGAATTATGCTTCCACAAGACTCCCAAGGTACCCCAATGATGCTCCCTAGAGGCTTCCTTGATACTTCCTAATGGTAATGTTGAATTCTTAAAGTAAAAGTGACATTCTTCTTTATCTTTCATTTTCATCCTTTTACGTAAATTTTTAACATTACCATCAAATATCTCAGGATGTTTGAGAGTGGTTCTAACCGCATCAGAGTTCATATTGAAAAAATAGAATTTCATATCCCATTCAAAATTCAATAGACTTAACAATTTTTAGGATTTCAAGATCAAAGGGATTGTGGCATTGTAGAAACTACGATGTAGATTTTCAACTGCTCATAAAGTTTTGATCAAAATCACAATGTTGCAAGATCCTTCCCACTGGATCTAGAGACAGAACCGTGTCCCATATGAATCCACCGTTGATCCTTCGACAGAACCGCAAATCCAAAAATCAAATCCACAGCTCCGCCATTTATCGACGATTCCTGGAAAATCAGATTTGCAAGGGCCTGATCTGCGATTCTAGCTGCCCGATCTACGAACTCGGAAAGGATCGATCGCGGATTCAAAGGTAGGCAGACAGTTCCACTGGGGGTCGAATTCCTAATATTTTTTTAATTTATTTTTTGTAATTTTATGTGAGGAATTATGCTTCCACAAGATTCCCAAGTTGCCCCAATGATGCTCCCTAGAGGCTTCTTTGATACTTCCTAATGGTAATGTTAAATTCTTAAAGTAAAAGTGACATTCTTTTTTATCTTTCATTTTCATCCTTTTACTTAAATTTTTAACATTACCACAAAATGACTCAGGATGTTTGAGAGTGGTTCTAACCTCATCAAACTTCATATGGAGAAAATAGAATTTCATATCCCATTCAATATTCTGCAGACTTGACAATTTTCAAGATTTCAAGATCAATGGGATTGTGGCATTGTAGAAATTACGATGTAGATTTGCAACTGCTCTCGAAGTTCTAATCAAAATCACAAGACAAACCTACTCTACTTCTCTGTGGACATTAATTCACAATTTAGAACAAAAATCTCAGACATGCAAGAAGAAATAACACACATGCAGCAAGTGTTTTTATCTGGGGAAAGCAATTTGCTAGAAACCTCAATGCCTCTTGCATTAATCAAATGAATGGAGATGTATTACGATTGCTTTGCTCAACTGAACTCACCCTACAAGTGCACAACCTATCTCTATGATCACTAAAGCCCTTTGACCCAGACTTAGTCATTTTTTGCCTTGGCTTGAGCTCCTATTTCCTTGTGTTGTTCCTTGAGGAATTAGGCCCCTATTATTTAGGAAATTCCTCAAATTGAATTGCGTAATTCCTTAGGATGATCATCTGACTGCATGCAACACCTGTACACTCAAGACTAATCTACAACTGATGTTATACTGCCTTGGAATCTCTACCAAGCTCGGGGAACTCAAATTCTCTCCATGCATTAGCTATTTTGGACTGATTTATCAATTAATTGGATGATCATTGAGTTTGACTAAAGTCCCACTGCACAACTTGACCCTCCACTAGTTCCTCCAACAGTTGGAACTAGTTTAATTGAAAACAACCTTAGATAGCTGACTTTGATTGCTACAAATTAGCAATCAAACATGCTTAGCTGACTCTCCAACTTGAATTTACTAAGTAAACTGGGTGACACAAGCCATGTCACACAAGTTAACATCATCCAATTTGTCTGCTAATGTTGAAATTCGAATTTTCTCAATTTAATCAAGGCAAAATCAAATTGAGAATTTCTTGCTGCATTTTTCAACGCTCCTCAGCAAGAAAGGGATTATCAACCACCCCTATCCTACACTTGTGGAACTCGAACTTCGCTCTTGACAAGGCCTTTGTAAAAATGTCAACATCTTGTTCCTCTGTCGGAATTTGCTACAACAACATTATCCGCCTCTGCACACAGTCTCATAAATGATGATACTAGATATCTATATGCTTGCATAGATCGTGAAAAATAAAATTCTCAGAGAGCTTGATGCAACTTTGATTATCACAGTAGTTCACAGTTGGATCCATCAACTGACCAAACAATCCAACAAGTATCTTTCTCATCCAGATCGCTCACATGCTGCTTGACTGGCAACCTTGTATTTTTCTTCTGCCGAGCTAAGTGCCATTGATCTTTGCTTCTTGCTGTACCAAGATATCACTGCGGACCGAACACTGAAAATTCCACCTGATTTACTCTTTCAATCTGATGGACTCCCCGCCCAATCTGCATCTGTGAAGCCACATAGTTTCACTCCCTTTGTCCGTCTGTACCATAGTCCAAACTAGGTAGTGCCTCTGAGGTACCGTAGAACATGCTTAGCTGCATTCCAAAATAATTTGGTTGGCCTAACCATAACTTGGCTTAGCTGGTTGACTGCATAGCACATATCTTGTCGTGTGTTCACAAGATACATTAGTGAACCCACCAACTGCCTGTAAACAGTAGCATCCACTTCCTCACCTAAAGTGGGATCCTCTTTCCTCCAGTTGGTTGCTAGAGGTGTTTACATGGGTTTGTGACTGTCCATGCAGAACCTCTGAAGTATCTGATTGGCATACTTGCCCTGAGAGACAAACAATTAACCATCTCCTTGCCACACTTCCAATCTGAGGAAGTAGTGCATGAGACCCATGTCCTTCATTTCAAACCCTCTTGCAAGGTCCTCCTTGCAAGATCTGATAAACTGCTCATCACCAGTTGAAATCAAATCATCAACATATAAGACAATAATCAACGATTGACCTTCTACCAAGATATGATAGAGGTGTGCATCCGCTTCACTTTTGGTGAAGCCCAAACCTGTGAGATAGCTATCGATCCTAGTGTACCAAGCACGGGGTGCTTGCTTGAGACGATACAATGCTCGCTTGAGTCTGCACACATGAGACTCCCAATCAAAAGTCTCAAAGCCTTCTGGTTGCTTGATATACACCTCCTCCTCAATAACTCCATTAAGGAATGTTGTTTTCACATAAATTTGGTGGATCTTCCACCCCATTTGTTCATCTAGAGCATGAATTGATCTAATGGATGACTACCTTGCTATAGGAGCAAAGGTCTCCTCATAGTCAATTCCCTCAACTTGAGAGTACCTCTTGGCGACAAATCTGCCCTTGTACCTTTCTATGCTTTCGTCTGTTGCATGTTTTACCTTGAAGATTCGTCTCGAACCCACAATTGATTTACCTGCTGGTCTTTGGACCACTTCCCAAACACTATTCTTTAAATGGATTCGTATTCCTCCACCATTGCATCAACCCATATAGGTTTCTCTACTGCTTCCTCAAAAGAAGATGGCTCAGTCTCTACAAGTTTAGTCATTAGAGCCATGTAGGAAGTGTACGATTTGGTGACCTTCTCTACCTGCATTGATTTGAAGGAGCACCCACATTCTCCCTCGCATCCTACACCCGTCTCTCAACTTCCCTGGTTTCTTTCCTGCCTTCTCTGGATGGTTCTGCTTCAGTGGTGGTCTCCACTCTTTTCTCCTCAACTTGTGGCTGCTCAACATCTTCTTGAGGTTCCTCCTTTGGAGCTGAAAGCTCCTCCTCTGGTGGGATCTGAAGCTCCCTCTCAAGAGAGCACCGCATCACTTTCTCCTCATCAAATTTTACATCCGTTGCACAATTGTCATTCTGAGGGATGTTGGGTACACACGGTAGTGGTGGGGAGTTTCTGTGTAACCCAAAAATACCCCTAATTTTGCTGTCGGCTCTAGCTTCTTCCTTGCATCTTTGGAGACATGGCAGTAGACAAAGGCTTCAAAAACCCTGAAGTGCGACACATTCGACTGCCTCCCTGAGAAAGCCTCCTTTGGTGTATTTATGCCCAAAATTCGATGAGGACTCCGGTTCTAAAAATAGACTGCTGTGTTGCATGCTTCGGCCCACAAGTGCAAAGGTAGGCCTTGGTCATGCAACATCACCCTTGCTACTCCCACAATGCTACAATTCTTTCTCTTATCCACCCTGTTCTGCTGTGGGTTGTGGGGTGTTGTCAACTCTCGTCGAATGCCTTCTTTCACACAATTTTTTTTTAAATTCATTTGACACGTACTCATGTCATTATTTCTCTTGAGAGCCTTCACCTTCTTGCCAATTTCTTTCTCAATCACTGCCTTGAATTCTACGAACTTGGAGAATGTATCATCTTTCTTCTGCATGAAGAAGATCCAACACTTCTGTGAGAAGTCATCAATAAAAATGACAAAATATTTGTCTGGCAGTGGAGGCTGTCGAGAAAGCTGTACAAACATTAGAGTGGATCCTTTCCAAGATGCATGTGCTTTGCTGTCCCGATCATGGAAAGTGGATTTTGTGAACTTCCAGAAAGTACATCCTTTGCATACATTCTGTTGCTCAAGTGCTCCTTTGGGGAGGCCTGTGGTTATCTGCTGCATGATCTTCAAAGTGCCATGATGCAAATGGCCAAGTCTTCTATGCCAAAGTTCTACGACATCGTGGTTCCTCACCTAATCTACCTGTGTGCTCAATGCAACACAGTCCTCCACATCTAGGTTGTACAGGTTCTTGACACAAACCTCGATCTGCTTCCCCTGTCTCGTGGCTATGTGTCTCAGGAAAGTATTTCCTTTGCTGGAGATCACATCATAACCATGGTCTTCCAAAACTATAACATATACAAGATTTTTCTTTAGGCCCGGAATGAACATGACATCCTTGAGCATGAGGGGGGAGCCCGACTCCCTCTGAAAGGTGACTATACCAATCCTGGTCACGTTGTACCTTACGTTGACCCCTATCTCAATGTGCATTTGCAAGTCTTTCTCCTCCAGGTCCCTGAAAACATATTTGTTCCCTGTCATGTGGAACAATCCACCCGATTCCAAGTACCACATGCTCCTCATCACTGTGCTAGCTATGCATGCAATGAGGGTAAAGTCAAGCTCGTACTGTGAAGCTAAGGTTTCACCTGCTGCTCCTCCTGAGGTCTTCTTGCTTGTCTTCTTGTGTGGACACTTTGTGGCATAGTGCCCGAATTCATGACAATGGAAGCATTTAATTGTTGACAAATCTTTCTTCTTGCCCCCTTCATTGGATTTTGGTTTGGATTGGGATTTCTTCCCTTTTCCCTTCTTTGCCTTTCCATCCAATTCAAGGTTTTCTTCATCCTCGCCCTTGGATGAAGTCTCATCTCTGGTATTCCGCCTTATTTCCTCTTGTACAGAATCGGATCATAAGTGTTCCCAATTCAGTAGTTTCTCCCCCCCATTCACGGAATCTTGATAGCTGTGCCAGCTCTTTAGAAGGCCCAGAAGGGCTAAGCTTACCAAGTCTTCTTCAGGGACATTAACACCAACCTCGCCAAGTTCATCACGACACTGTGTAAACTTGCTCAGATATTGCAAAATTGTGTCATTCTTTTGCATCTTGATACTTCGAAGTTTATCCTTGAGCGCCAGGTTCTTGTGGTCACTAATATTCTCGAACAATTCTATTAGTGCTTTCCACATCGCAGACAAAGTTTATTTTCCGTGGAGATTTGAGACAATGTGATCCCGTACTCCCTCCATTATGATTCTCGTCGCTTTGGCTACATCTTTCTTCCATTGAGCACGGTTCTGGGTATCAGATTTCACTTGTTGTGCAACATCTGTCTTGATGTATTCTAGCAGTCTATTGTCATCTAATAACGCCTCCATGCGATCCTTCCATGCAACAGAATTAGAGGTGCCTTTCAAGGCATAATCTAGCCTTAGTCCAGTGAAGGCCATCTTCCTAGCTCTAAAGAAATCCTGCAACACTGATCTTCAAATTCAAACATCATAAGAAACAACTTCGAAGTTCCTGCTCTGTTGTGAATCTTCCTCTGATACCATGTAGAAATTACGATGTAGATTTGCAACTGATCATGAAGTTTTAATCAAAATCACAAGACACAAACCTACTCTATTGCTCTGTGGACATTATTTCACAATTTAGAACAAAAATCTCAGACATGCAAGAAGAAATAACACACATGCAACAAGAATTTTTATCTGGGGAAAGAAATCTGCTAAAAACCCCAATGCCTCTTGCATTAATCAAATGAATAGAGATGTATTACAAATGCTTTGCTCAACTGAGCTCACCTTGCAAGTGCACAACCTATCTCTCTTCTCATTGAAGGCCTTTGACCCAGAGGTAGTCAATTTCTGCCTTGGCTTGAGCTTCTATTTCCTTGCGTTGTTCCTCGAGGAATTAAGCCCCTATTATTTAGGAAATTCCTCAAATTGTATTGCGCAATTCCTTAAGCTGATCATCTAACCACATGCAAAACCTGTACACTCAAGACTAGTCTACAACTGATGTTACGCTGCCTTGGAATCTCCACCAAGCCTAGGGAACTCGAATTCACTGCATGCATTATCTATTTTGGGCTGATTGATCAGTTGATTGGATGATCACTGAGTTTGATTGGAGTCCCACTGCACAACTTGACCCTCCACTAGTTCCTGCAACAGTTGGAACTAGTTTAACTAAAAACAACGTTACATAGTTGACTTTGATTGCTACAAATTAGCAATCACACATGCTTAATTGAACTCTAACTCCTCCAAGAAGGAGACCCTAGCAATGGAAAATGGCTAAAATTTGGACTTTTTTGCTGACACGTGCGAAGTGAATTAGGGTTTTTGTGCTGTAACAAGGCCAAAAAGTTACAGGTTGAGTTGTAGACCCGAATTCCAGGGCCAAGAGTTGGATTAGGGCTGATTTGTAGGATGTTGACTCTTGTTGACTTTGGAAGACTTTGACTTATTGCAAGGGCTGTGTTGGAGGGCTGACTTGGTGCTTGGAGTAGGTCTTGACTTTGGTTTGGTCTTGGTTTTCTCAATTGATCAGGTTCTATAAGAAGAGAAGAAATTCTTTTGGGTTTTCCCCTTGGAGGGGTTTTTCCCTGGCTTGGAGCCTATATTTGTGTCCATTGTTCTTATTGATTATGCTCTTGATAACTGTATGATAAAGAGAACTTAACTAAGAATATAAAGAAGATAATATAAGATCACAAAATTTTATCAAGGAAAGGAGAAATATTTTTAAAAAGTCGCCCTAGTAGATTCTCCAAGACAATCCTGATTTCAGGTACACCTTTAACAAAATCCTTCATTCTAGTCAAAGCTTTATAATGAACATGAGCGTACCTTCAATTCCATTGTTCACAAAGGTCAGAGGTGTTGTGCATCAAGGCTTGAATTGAGTGATCGAGGAGATGATAAAGACTTCCTATTCAAACACCAATGAATTTTGCAGATTCAAAGAAGTCTTTCTTCCACACTAGAACTTGACCATCAACGAAGGCAATTCTATATCCTTTGTCTTCAAGAGATGAGATGGATAACAAATTATTCTTCAAACCAGGAATATATAAAATATTGTTAATAGAGGCATTACCTCTTTATTGCAATCGGAAGGATGGTGAACCAATGCCTTTGACTTCATACTTGCCATTGTCTCCAAGCTCCACCCTTTGAGACTTCTTTTCAACTAATTCAGAGAGATTATCATGATTTCCAGTCATGTGCATAGAGGCACCATTGTTGACCAACCATATTTCATCATTGACCTGCAATAGAACCTATAAAAGCAGAATAAAAGGAATAATTAGCATCATCAAAATCTTTCTTCCTCCACCTCCTCTTGAATGAGGGTTCATTAAGATCAGCTGCAATCCTTTTTCGATCATCATTCCTTTGGGGACACCTATTTTGATAGTGACCATATGCTTAGCAACAATAACGTTGAACAATTGACATGTCCCTTCTTTCTTGACCATATGCTTAGCAACAATAACATTGAACAATTGATATGTCCCTTCTTTCTCGACAGGGAGGACGAGGTCTTCTTTGTGGAGCAGGTCATCTTCTTGTACTTCTTTGAAATCTTCCAAAATTTCATCTTTCCTTGTTATTCTTTGATTGGGTTGCAAAATCTTGAGAATCTTCACTTGAATTTGGAATCTTTCCTTTGGAAGTGAGTCTAGATTCTTCTTGAGTGCAAGCAACCCATAGTGTCAAAGGTAGGAGCGGTTTCTCTGCCACTAATGCTTGATGCAAAAGAATGCCAAGAGTCAGGTAGACTATTGAGTGCTAGAACTACTAGTTCTTTATCAAGGACCTCTTCATCAATAGCTTTGAGTTGATCTCTTAATTGAGATATTCTTATGAAATATGATGCCACAATATCATTCTTTGTCATCTTAACACCACAAAGATGATTTCTTAGACTTATAGATTGGCTAATATTGTTGATGGTGTATAATCGAGTGAGAGCATCATAAATTTCCTTGGAAGATTTATGATCAACAGTATAAGGAATTAGATGATCTCTAATGGATTCCACAATGATGCTCATAACCAAGATGCCATCTTCTTGGTACTTGTCTTTTCCTGCTTGATCGGCTGGTTCAGTAACTTTTCCTTTCACAATACCTAAGACCTTATGCTTTGCAAGGACAAGGTCAATTCTAGTCTTCCATTCTCTGAAGTTTGTAGCTCATTCAAGCTTGTTTTCTGTCTTCATGAAGGAATTCATGATGAAGATGATCAATCAAGACAAAAGATGTAGGATCTCAATGCTCTTTAAAGTAATGTCAATGCTCTTCAAGGTGATCTCAATGCTCTTTTCCTTCACTAATTCTTTGATACCATGTCGATTTTCTAGTTTCAAACAAGACAGGAACAATTTTCAAAATGATAATTGCTTCCAATGATGCAATTCGACTTATTTCGAGCATTTCGATCATTAAGCAGTTATACTTGAAAATATCAACTATTAACTTCAATAAAGCAATAAAGATCACAGTAAAAACAATGAAACAAAATACACCAAAATTTCTTGGGACAAAACCCCACAGGGGTGAAAACCCGGTAATCTTTCCTTGTGAGAGAGAGAGTTCAATTCATCAAAATGTTCATTAGAATATTCCAGTCAAAGGTCAATTGTTATTCACATAATTTTCCAAGTCAAACAAAGTCAAAAAAGAAAGTCTGCACTCTGCTTACTAGTCAAAGTCTGGTTAAAGGGCCGAATTTTGGCCTGCAATAGCTCGGTCAAGGAGGTTGAAATCCAGTCTGAAATGTTGAAAAATGGTAGCTATGGTCGGTATTTTCATTTGCAAATCAATGGAGAAAATTCATATTTTGTTGTTTGACCAAATCGACCTAAAGTACACAAGTTGACCCCACATGATGAAAAGCTGCCTCCTAAAAAACATATAAATACAAGTTCGTTGGAGCTCATTTTGGCATCACATCACTCACATTCGATTTGAAATAGCAAGGAGAAGTTCACATGTGCAAAGGAGTCAAGAAGTATTTCCGTTGTGCGTTGACCAACCTTTATTCTTCTATTTGATCGACATTGACTTGGAAGAGATAGCTTTTGTTTGACTGAGCTCTTTGACTGTTTTGGAGGCCGTATATTCTAGGGATTTGTTGACTCTATTTGACTGCAGGTCAACCTTGAGACTTTGACTGAGAGTTTGATTGGTTTGTTGACTATGGTTTTGACTGAATTTCGACCCTCTATTCTGAGCTACCTCAGGCTGAAATTTGGCCCTTTGTTGTAGACTTGACTTTGACCAATGTTGATTATATTTTCTCTCTCCTTTGACTAGTTTGACTTGGCAATTTCGAGGACGGGAAAATTTGAAACTTGTTGGAATATATGATGTACTTTTGGTCAACTGAATTTCTCTCTCATAAGGAGAGATTGGTTGGGTTTTCCCCTTGTGGGTTTTTCCTTGGTTGCTAGCCTAAATATTGGTGTCTCTTGTCTCTTGTTTTACTATTTATTGTGATCTCTATCCTCTATTGATGAAAGTTAATGGTTGAATTTTTTTCATGTATAATTTCTTAATGATTGGAATGCTATAAGAAGTCAAATTGTAACTTTGGAAGTAGTTATCAGTTTGAAAAATTGTACTAGTCTTGATTGCACTAAAAAATCAACATGGTATCAGAGCTTTGGTGAAGGGAAAGAGCATTGAGATCACCTTGAAGATTATTGAGAAGCACTTTGAGGAGTTTGGGATTCTACTTTTTGTTTTGGTTGGACATTTTCATCATGAATTCCTTCATGAAGACTGAAAACAAGCTCGAGGGAGCTACAAATTACAGGGCATGGAAGGCTAGGATTTACTAGTGCTTGCAAGGCATAAGATCTTGGGTATTGTTACATGAAAAGTTACTGATCCAGCTGACCAAGAAGGAAAAGAAAAACTTCAGGAAGATGATATCTTGGCAAGAAGCATCACTGTGGAATCTGTTAGGGATAATCTAATTCCCTATATTGTTGATCGCTGAACTTCTAAGGAGATGTATGATGCCATTATTGGATTGTACACTATCAACAACATCAATCAATCTATCATTTTGAGGATGACAAATAATGACACTGTGGCATCATATTTTGTAAGGATATCTCAAATAAGAGATCAACTCAAATCTATTGGGAAAGAAGTATCTGACAAAGAATTGGTAGCTGTGGCAATGGGTAGTCTCCCTGAATCCTGGGATCCTTTTGCAACAAGTATTAGTGGTAGAGAAAATGCACCTTCCTTTGACAAACTTTGGGCTGCTTGCGCACAGGAAGAATTGAGGCTCGTTTCCAGAGGTAAGATTTCAAATCCAGATGAAGACTCTCAAGCATTTGTAACCCACTAAAAGAATAATAGAAGGTAGCCTAATTTTGGAAGATTTTAAAGAAGTTTTGGTAGAAGACCTAATTCAATACCTGCTCCAAGATCTGGTACAAGAAGGGAACCTGCTCCATAAATAAGACCTCCTCCTCCCTCTCGAGATAGAGGAGATAGAAGAGATCTAACAAATATTCAATGCTATTGTTTCCAAGCATATGGTCACTATCAAAATGACTGTCCTCAAAGGAATCAAAGGAATGACTATCAAAGGAATGATGATTGAAAGAGAAAAGGGAAGCATCATGCTTCTGTAGCTGACCTTGATGAATCCTCTCATAACACGAGGCATAGAAAGAGAGATTCTAATGATGAATACTCATTTTATTTTGCCTTTACAGGTTCCATTGCAGGTCGTGATAAAATATGGTTGGTTCACAGTGGTGCCTCTAGGCACACGACTGGAACTCTTGAAAACTCGTCTGAATTGTTTGAAAAGAAGATAGCTTAAAGAGTTGAGCTTGGAGATAACGACAAATATGAATTCAAGGGCATTGGGTTGTCATCCTTCTATTTGGAATAAGGAGGTAATGTATCTATTAATAATATTTTATATGTTCCTGATTTGAAGAAGAACTTGTTGTCTATTTCATGTCTTGAGGACAAAGGATATAGAATTTTTTTTGTTGATGGGCAAGTTCTAGTATGGAAGAAGGATGCCTCCTTTGAATCTGCTAAATTCATTGGTGTACGAATTGGAGGCGTATATCGTCTCCTTAGTTGGTCAATCCAAGCCCTAATTCACAACAAATATGATCTTTGTGAAATATGACATCGAAGGTATGCTCATATTCCTTATAAAGCATTGTCTAAAATGAAATATTTTGTTAAAGGTGTACTTGAAATTAAGATTGAGCATGATGGAGTTTGCAAGGGATGTCCCCTTGGGAAGAATGTTAAAGGAAGATGTACCAACAATCATAGTAGATCTAAAGGGATCTTGGATCTCATGCACTCTGATGTTTGTGGGCCTATGTCTGTCAAGACCTTGGGTGGCAATTTGTATTATGTCTCTGTTATTGATGATTACTCTCGTAAGACATGGATTTATCTGTTGCAATCCAAGGATGAAGTATTTGAAAAGTTTCGGGAATTCAAGGCACAAGTTGAAAATGCTACAGGAAGAAGGATCAAGACTTTAATGTCTGATAATGGAGGAGAATGTGTATCCGAGGAATTGATTTCTTTTTGGACGGATGGTGGAATTAAGAGGGAGCTAATAGTTCCTTGCTATCCTCAACAAAATGGAATTGTCGAACAAAAGAATAGGACTATTATGGAAGCTGACAAGGCCATGCTTCATAATCAAGAGTTGCCTATGTTTCTTTGGGGAGAAGCTAGAAGAACAACTGTTTATGTTCAAAATAGATGCCCACATCGAATCTTGGACTACAAGACTCCTGAAGAAGTCTTCACAGGTGAGAGATCTGTTGACCACACTTTGTAACGCTGGTATTGTGTTGTTGCTCTACTGGGAACATTTTTTATCATAATAGAAAGACTTTGGGGTTTAGTGCATGGTGTTCTTCTATCTATTGATTTTTGATATGTGTTAACTATGTGTTATCCTATATTGCATTGAATAGTTTTTTTTTTTAATTTTTATTCCATTTTTCGGTGATAAGAACATTCTATTGGTACGAGTTATCTTAGGTGATCTGGTTCACCATATGATCTAACAATTATATCTTGAGAAAATTATAGAGATTTATAGGTATGCTAACCCTTGGGCTCTAAGTTCACAGACTGTGGGGAAGAGCTGACTATGATTGGGCTCCAAGATTTCGTTGTGGTAAATTATTTTGCAAAACGGTTTTGGCCAATCTATCTTTCGAAATTATTCATCCATTGTCATTTATTTAAAAAAATATTGTTTGATTTTGGGCTAAAAAGAATTAATATGGTAAATGATTGCTTGCAATTTTATTTTGTTAATATTGTACATTTGTAAAGATTTTGAAAATTACTTTTTTAACCTTTGTTATTTTGCAGCACTTGGGTATTTGAAGTATTATAATTTTGTATATATATTTGGGGTTTGGAACTCATTTATTCATTTGTGCATGTGATAGCTCAAGGGTTTGAAGCAATATTTTTTTCTGGGCTACTCATCCAAGCAAGGGAGGCTGATCTAGGCCCTTGAGGGTAAGATCTAGCCTCCCCAGCTTTCAAAAAACTCAATGTCCAGTTGAAGAAGGGAAGCTGTCCAACATTTTGAAGTCATCATTGGAATTTTTGTGCAATTGTAGGGGTTTCTAAATTTTATTTAGGCTTTCTAGGCCGAGCCGTTTTCCTTTCTTCCCTAGCCATGACCCCTAAAGGTCTTTTAGGGCCCTCGACCCTCCTCTCCTTGGCTGCAAGCCCTTTAGGGCTGGCTGTGGCCTTTTCAGGCTCTTTTCCCTAAGTTGCAACCCCTTACGTGGCTTTCCCTTGGGCCGCCAGCCTTTTAAGCTTAGCAACAACCGTTTTTAGGTTCCGAGACCCTCTCTTTACCCTTGTCGCAGCGTTTAGAGGGCTCCTCCCTCTAGCTGTAGGCCTTTTAGGCCTTTTCATGGCCCTAGGAGGGCCTCAAACCCTGTCGCCCCCCTCCATTGGCTCTTTCCTCCTTGGCCGCAAGCCTTTTTAACCTTTCTAGCCTCATCTTTAGCCCTCTTCTAGCCCTAGCCTATCCTTCTAACCCTGATTTGGCCATTCTTCAGTCTTTGATTGAGTTTGCATTAGTGTTTTATCTCTAACAATTTGTTTTGCATCGATTTTGGAGCAAACTCTGTGGTTGCAGGTGGTCAAGTGCATTAGAAGAAGCTCTAGGCACCTACAATGCCATTAGGCCTCTTGGTTTGCTCTCTTATCTCTCTTTGTTATCATTATTCTCATCTTGAACTCTGAAGCATTTTATGACAATAGTATATTTAGGGCCTAAACACATCTAAAATAATCCTAAATTCATTAACAAGTCCATTAAGGCATTAAACACTAATTTTGAGGTTAAATTGATTACACATAAGTGGATTTTTTAAGGACTGTGGGTTAATTGTCAGATTTGATATGTTTGCTACAACCATGTAAAATCGTCTACGACAGTGGTAAAATAATGTATCTTTGGTATAATAATCAATTTGTAAGCATATTTCTGTTGAAATATGTAACTAGGTTCAATCTTCATAATGACAGATGTAATCATGATTTTATGTATTTAATGAAAAGAGAAAAATAAATTTATTATTGTAAGTCTTGAGGCATAGGTTTCATGCTCAAGAGAATTTATTGATAGGTCAAAGCACCCATGTTACATATTGTAAAGAAAAATTTATTGAGTCATAATCAAGTCAAAAGACCCTCCAAGACCTCGTCATGGCACAAAGTTCAAGTCAGCCTAAGGAAACTTTTAGTCGTTCTAAAGAGAGCAATTCATACCCCTCACGAGCCTATCAATAAGAAGGAACTCAACCTCATTTGTACACTCATTAAAGCGAGTTCGATCTCCGCAAGATAGAAGCTGGAGACAGACGAAGAAGGAGAAGAACTAGATTGAAGTTTTTGGGTCTCTCTCTCCCTCTCTCGTGTTAGGATTTCTACATTTGTCGGGCAGCGGGCTGAAGAATTTGTTGGGCAAAAGAATTTACTGGACAAAGGGTGTGCTGGGTAGGTCAAAGTTGTAGAAGAATTTGCTGGGTAGGTCGAAGTTCCAGAAGGATCTGTTGGGCAAGTCGAAATTGTAGAAGTTGCTGAAATCAAAGTTTGACTTGGTCTTGGAGGGTTTGGTCAAGGGTCATAGGTCTTGGAATTCGTCAATTGAAGTTTTATAAGAAGAGAAGAATTTTGACGGGTTTTCTTTTCAGTTGGAGAGGTTTTGGCCCTGGATGATCGCGTATATCTTGTGTCCTATTGTCTCATTGTTCTTTATGATTTGGTAGCTGTTTGATTATAAAGAACACTAATAATAATAAAGAAAAGAAGAAGTTAATAAAGTAAAGTAAAATTACATCACAAGCAGTTATCAAAGTAAGAGAAATCACCTAATCTTGCTGCCCTAGATTTCTCGACATGGTACTAGAGCTAAGGTGTCAAGGCAAGGAAAGGCAACTTAAAGAAGGACACTCTAGGGTCGAAGCACTAGAAAAACATCGAAGGAGCATCAAGAAGAGTTCGATCAAGAAAGAGAAAGAAGTCTTATACCCGACAAAGGAAAAAGGAAGAAGAGCAAAGCATTTTTTGATCTGTTTTGGGCTAAATCTCCTCCAGACGTGCGAAGGTTAGGGCATCATCCTGCAGCAGTAGAAGTTGAAAATTGCAGTCACTCAAAGGAGCCAAAGATTGGGTTAAAGGATTGTTTAGCAAGTCGAATTGTTAAGAGGAGTCTAGGTCAAGAAAAGTCAAAAGGAGGCGAGTTTGTCCATATTTCAGCCACACGTGTGACCTAGGGTTTCTGCAGGAGAAGTCAAAACTACAGTGCTGTAAGAACAAACCAAAAATATAAAGAAGGGCCGAAATCTAAAGTTGTAAGAAGACCTAAAAACCCTTGCTCATTCATAGAAGAACTGCACATTGAAGCATCTGAAAGTCTCTACATTCTAAAGAAGCAGGAAGAAGTATAATCATCATCATCAAGGAATCAAGGTGATCTCCCTCTCGTTGAAGGGTCACTTTTGAAGGAAGACATCTTCATCAAGAAGACATCTTCTATCATCATCAAAATCAAGAAGGCATCAAGTTGAAGATATTAACATCAAGGAGTATCTTCGCTTGACATGTAAGTATCTTTATATCTATATTTGATTCTATCAAAATGACTTCATTTTGCAGGGAGATCAACAAATTGTTTCGATTGTCAAACTTTCTTGCATGGAAGAAGAGGATAGATTTGATCCTCATAGAAAAATGAAGTCGTTGAGCATGTTAAAGGTTCTGTCACTAAACCTCCAAAGGAAGAAGCTCAAGCTCTAGTTGAATACATGAAAAAGGAAATAAGGGCTCAAAGAATCGTTATTGGAAGAATCAAAAGACATCTATGACAAACTTCTAGAATTGTTCTCCATAAGCACTACATGAGAAATAGTCTCGTTAAGAAAAAAACTCTACAAGATGAAGATATCAAAAGAAGAAAGAATAACCTCATACTTTATGAGGTTGTCGGATATAAGGAATCAACTACAAGAGTTGAGAGAAATAATAACATAGTGCTTAATAGGAATGGGGCAACTTCACATGCTATGAAGAAGGAAGCTACTCCATTCAATGAACTATGGTCAGTATGCAAGATAAAAGGAAGTAAATTGAAGGCAAAATCAATGGAGGATCAAGCGAGCAAGCTCAAGCATTTGCTGCCATGGTTAGATGAAAAGGGAAGTTTGGGAAGCTTGGTCCTCAGAAAAAGAAGAAGAATATGTCAAAGTTTCAATGCTATGAATATGGGCACTACAAGAGAGTTTATGTAAAGCTCAAGAAGGACAACGACATAAGAGGAAGGGAAGAAGCCCATATCACCGAAGAAGTGGAAGACGCTGAAAAGAAGAATTCTAAGAAGGGGGAAGTAAAATATCTCTACTATAATTGAGATAGTCTTCCTCACCTAGCTCTTTTCAAGTTTATGTTTCAAGTTTTTTTGTTGTAAAGTATAACTATCATGGTAGGAAAAATTAGAAGCATGATAGGATGCATCATGTTAGGAAATGGCATCATAAAAGCATACGATTGAAAGCAAGAGCTCGTGACATCATCAGAAAGAAGCATAAAAGATAACTGAAATATAAGTCTATGGCTGTCACCTATAGAAGGATGTAGCTCTTGGTAACCTCATTAGAAGCTAAGTAGTACTTATGGGAAAAAGAAAGTCATCTAGTATAGAGCTTATCATACATCTTTCAAAAAGGAGCATTTGCAGGATGAGGATGATCAAGATCCTCTGTTAGAATCTTCATTGGAAGGTTCACCTACTGGAAGAAGCAAGTGTCCCGTTGAGAATTCCACCTTGTATTGGATTCATGGAATGATGGTATGATGTCAAAAGAAGTGATGCAGGTCAAGGTGATTGAAGTTCTTTCAATCAAGGAAGCTGCTGAAAGAAGTCTAGATGACCAAAAGGAAGAGATGAGGTATGTATGCTTGTATTTGATAAAATTGAGTCATGTCCTATAGTTGCAGATAGCATGGATAAATGCTCCACCTCATGAGCATGATCAAGAGAAAGGGGTCTCCTCCTTTGGAAGGATGCATAAAGGCATGGTTCACATATTGACTAGATGAAATCAACATAATAAGTCCTCATATGGAATATGAGGTGGTTGATAAAAATGAAGGAACTATGATTGGAAGTTCTAGGGAAGCAATGTGTGAGTAAAGAAAGGAAGAGATCATGAAAGATGCAACTATGGAGAGGTAATCAACATCCAATGACTAAAAGATTTCACTATGATATCTCCATGGGAAAGATACGAAGACCCTGATGAAGTTTCGAAAATAAGGAGACCCTTGACATTGTATATCTTAGAGACGTGTCAAATATATGCGTGGGATGTTAATATTACAAACAAACAAATGTCACGTTGAAGGACCATCACAAAAGATAATTTTGATTTGATGTTCATTTTGATTTTTCAATAACATCTTAATGCGTTAATGTAGGGCTACTAGAAAAAGAGTTGTGGATGCCGTCGACAACTAGCACTCATGTGCTGGGATGGAAGATCCTAAAGGAAACATGATGTGGAAGACGTAGCTATATGAAGGAAAGCCAGACGTGGACTAGAAAATCACTTTCTTACTAGGAGAAGGATGACATGATTGACTTGAGGAAAGTGATGGATGGATGATGCCCTACAAAGATGAAGGCTCCGTAATATTAAAGATAAAATTCATGACATCGAATGGAGGAGCACTACAAGCAGATGAGTGTCCCATGATCTCCACAATGAATAAAAATTTGTTGCTAGAAACAGGTCCGTAGTTAAGAGGGAGCCTGGAATCAAGTTTCTAACTTGGTAGAAACTTGGAAGCAAGTCCCTGGGAGCCTGGACAAGTTCGTGGCTATGAGGGAGCTTGGAAGCAAGTCTCTGGGAGCTTAGACAAGTCCTTGGATAAGAGGGAGGTTGAGTACATTCTTTTTATGGAATGGGTTGGTCATCCCTGAATAAGAGGAAGTGACATATATGGTTCTCTACTTCATGTGTCATGCACTAGACCAGGACTAACAACCGTAGGTCTCAGTGAAGGCCATTAGGAGAGATGGACACATCATTCTTGTATTTACTTTGGAAGAAAGAATGGAGGATTGGGTAAGCATTTGGCATTCGATACTCTTCGAGGATGTGGTAGGGCATCCAAGATAAGAGTAGTCGTAGTGCACTGATATTCTTGGAGGAATGGGAATCCAAGGTAATGATAGTCCTGATGAAACATACTCTTAGAGAACTCGGGTGGGGTTTGTTTCAAGAGAGACAATGATGATGGTGTCTATAAATCATTGGTCTCGCTAACATTGTGCTCTGATCTTGTGGAGAGATAGAGCTGTTAGTCAAGGCCTTGCTATGTGACAATGCTGGATGCTATGATGCTAATAGCTATACAGATGGGTTACCAATAAGACTCTTCTTTTGAGAATTATCGAGATTTAGAATGTCCAAGTACCTTGTATGGATTATGAATACCTCCGTAGTTAAGAGGGAGTGTTGAAATATGTAACTAGGTTCGGTCTTCATAATGACAAATGTAATCATGATTTTATGTATTTAATGAAAATAGAAAAATAAGTTTATTATTGTAAGTCTTGAGGCATGGGTTTCATGCTCAAGAGAATTTATTTATAGGTCAAAGTACCCATTGAGTGCTTCTAGGTTTGTTATAAAGTCATTGAGTCATTGTCATGTATGAATGCCCCATTTGGGCATGTTAAATATTGTAAATAAAAATTTATTGAGTCATAATCAAGTCAAAAGACCCTCCAAGACCTCGTCATGGCACGAAGTTCAAGTCGGCCTAAGGAAACTTCTAGTCAGCCTAAAAAGAGCAATTCGTACCCATCACAAACCTATAAGTAAGAATGAACTCAAACACATTTTCACACTCACTAAAGCAAGTTCGATCTCCTCAAGATAGAAGCTGGAGAAGGACGAAGAAGGAGAAAAAGAACTAGATCGAAGTTTTTAGTCCTCTCTCTCTCTCTCTCTCTCTCGTGTTAGGCATTCTACATTTGCTGAGTAGAAGAATTTGTTGGACAAAAGAATGTGATGGGTAGGTAAAAGTTGCAGAAAAATTTGTTGGGTAGGTTGAAGTTCCAGAAGGATATTCTAGGCAAGTCAAAATTGCAAAAGTTGCTTGAATCAAAGTTTGACTTGGTCTTGGAGGGTCTTGGTCAAGGGTCATAGGTCTTGGAATTCGTCAATTGAAGTTCTATAAGAAGAGAAGAATTTTGACGGGTTTTCCTCTCAGTTGGAGAGGTTTTGGCCTTAGCTGATCGCCTATATCTTGTGTCTTATTGTCTCATTATTTTTTATGATTTGGTAGCTGTTTGATGATAGAGAACACTAATAATAATAAAGGAAAGAAGAATTTAATAAAGGAAAGTAAAATTACATCACAAGTAGTTATCGAAGTAAGAGAAATCACCTAATCTAGCTGCCCTAGATTTCTCAACATTTTCTTTATTGGCATATCACTTGCTTTAGTTGGACTTGCATTTCTTGAAGGCTGTCATAATAATTTGAGGTCTGATTATATTGCACAAGGTTTGCATATAAACATTACAGTGGTGTTAAAAGTGATTGATATTCCACTCTAATTTCAATTCGTTCTTGTTTCTTGCATCTTGTGCATGTTGAATTATTGTCTTCTAGTGGAATTGGGTGCCTTTCTGATTGCTACAATCATTGGTCTCTTGGCTGTCTGATCTTGCATTTCATTGCATTTTTGCATCTCTTGCATCATTGACATCCATTTGCACTCTTGCATAAGCATATCTCTAATTGCATTAACAAACACAAGTTCTCTAATTTAATTGGTGATTGTTTAATGAGATTGGCTTAAAAAGTAACATTGTGGATTAATGCTCTAGATTCTCATTGCTGTCATTGGTTATTGGACAAGTGAGTACATTTCTTCATTGATATTGTGGAGATACGTATCTGTTGTGGATTTACAATCTTGTTAAGCTAAATCACTCCTAAAACTCTTAATCAAGTCTAATCATAATTGTGATAAGAGGAATCTTGAAGTAAATCAACTTGTATTCATAAGGAATTCTTTTTTTTTTTTTTGTGTATCTAATTGGCATATTGTTGTTCCATTGTTATGATTTTGAAGATTTGCTAATTGTGCATAAAGATACTTATCTAATTATTGAAGGAAGCATTGATCTTGTCAATTTAATGTCTATTTTATAAGCAATTGTCTATTAGTAATCTTGGCAGCATTTTCTGGCACCGTTTATTTTGAGCATTTTCTTTTGTGGTGAGGATTGTCATTTTTCATTGTACTTCATTCTTCTAAATTGAAAATCACTGTAGCTTATCTTTAAAGTACTCAAGAATCTTAACAAACTCACCATAAGAATAATCACTAATGTTGTGCATCCACATTTTAGGATTAGTTTTGCATTAACTAACTTACCTCCAAGCATAAGCTTGGTTGATAGAAAAATAAGATCACCTTTCTCACCCAGATTGCGAATCCTAGACCATCTTTAGTGGTTAACATGGTGACCTTGCAGTCATCAAAGCCACAATCTCTGCAACAGCAGACGCATCAGGTGGTTAGAACCCCACGGGAGGTATTGTTGATATAGCCTTTGCTATCTTCCCCCGAGTTTTTCTTTCACAACCTACTCTAGAGACTAGCTTCAAAATAGTTGAGAGGAAGGATTTGTCTTAAGTAGGCATATAATTTAAAATAAATCAAGATTCTGCATCTCACTTAGATTTTAGGAGTTGCATCTCATTTAGGATAGTGAAGCATCCTAAGACAAGAACTGTTCATTTGGTTACTTGGTAAATAATTCGTATAAAGTAAGTATTTGACTCCATTAAAAACACTGGTCTTTCAAAATAATCTAATCTAATCTTTAAACTTGCTAGGCCATTCAGTTGTGTCTCCCGGACTTGTCGGTTGCCGATGGGTCTTTCCATCTTCACATTTCATAGGGACTACCCCGCATAGCCTGTTGTAGGGAGACAACTAGAACAGGGAGAGCGGGGATCAGAGTGCAAGCCTCCGCCCTGAGCGTTGTCGCATCTTGCTTGTACAATTTGGGCGACGACATTTTTTGGCGCCGTTGCCGGGGATAGAGTTTTTCTATCCCTGGTTTTGATGACATCTAGTCATCGTCTCATTCTTCATCTTTCCATTAGCCCATCAAGCGACACACTTCTAGGCACTTTGACATCTCACCAATCTTCTTATTACCTTATTCACCATCACATTTTCTATCTCCACCTTTAGCACTTAGACGTTTGGGTTAGTTTCCTGTTCGGGTGGCGACTCCACTTATTCATCCATTCATAAGAGCTTATACTGGAAGAAACCCTTGTAGCTTGGTAAACCATGCTCCTGATCCTGAAAAGGCACTAAGAGTTTGGTTCGACAAATTACATTCTAGTAAGCATTTAATCTCTCTCGGACAGGAAACCTTCCCTGATATCCTCTTGATTTTCTCTGATCTCATCAGTCAAGACATCATGGAGTTTTACAGGCCTTGCAACTTTGCTAAGATTGAGGGATATCCTCATGTTCATCTAGATGCTGGTTGGGATAATATTCCTATGTTTCAAGGGAACAATGCAGCACTGCAGATGCTCATTTCAAAAAGTTCACATCCTTCTTGCTAAGACATGCTCACGCAACTACATACAATCATGAAGATGTTAAGATGAAGCTCTTTGTCCTTTTGTTAGAAGATGATGCATTGCAATGGTTCTTAAGCAAACCCGATAACTCTTTCGATTCTCTGCACACTATCATCAATGCATTTAAGGGTAAATATGAGGACAAGAAAGAAGGAAGATATTGTTTCAAAGCCATCAACAATATTAAGAGGAATAAAAATAAGACAGTTGAAGAATTCAACCAAAGTTTCAATGGTATTGTTAAAGAAATGACTCAGGATTATAAGCCTCTAGACAAATCACTATTAGAGCAGTATCTTGAAGCATTTGTTGTTGATACATCTTATGAAATAAGACATGCTTAACCAATTGATTTAGCTTCTGCTCAAGCTATAGTCGAAGAGTTAGAAAAAGATAAGAAAGCATCTAGTAAATCTGAAATTCCTAGTTTTGACAGAGGTCTGGTCAAAGCTAAAGGGAAAGAAATAACGGAGGTAGAGCATGAACCAATTGATGGATTAACTCAGATGATTAAAGAAATGCTAATTGAGCATGCTAGGGAAATGAGTGCCATGCAATCTAGGTTGATTCAAATAGAACGAAATCAAGCTCAAAATATTTAGCCTAGAAATAATAATAATAATAATAATAATAATAATAATAATAGAGGTAACAATAATCCATAGCCAAGAAGGAATCCTACCAATGATCAAAGGCCTCCCACCCCGCTTGAATCCACGAATGTCATCGATCAACCTATTCATTTTGCAGACCTTGTGAAGGATTCCATGAAGAGAGTTCATGTGCCATCGCTAGAAGACTCCTAGATGAAAGAACCAACCAACAAATAAATAATGTAAATCATAATTCGTTAAAGGAAAGTGGTTTCATGGACATGATTCCTTCATCTTTCACCATCAATAATTTCAGTGATGAAAAGGATCCTATGACATGGATATATGGTGAAGCGTCGTCTCAAGAATAGATTCTGGAAATTGCTAGAAATAAAGGTTACACTTATCAAAAGGAAGGTGAAGATCAGAATCAGAATAAGCAACAGGTTGCATCTAAAAGCTATCAATCAAGATTAAAAATTGATTGGGTTGCATGGATAAACAATGTTAAAATTTCTGTCCTAGTCTTACAACTCTTAAAGATTCCTTCCCAAAGAGCTGCTATTGTCAAGGTGTTATGCATAGCTTAACAGGATAAGACTGATGTGCACCAAAAGGATGAAGAAATCGAGTTAAAGGATTTAAACTGTGATATGACAAATGAAGATAATCAACCTTTCTTCTTGACTTTAGAAGTTAGGGACCTCAACTAATATTATAACTTATGACTAAGGAGGTCATGGACTAGTTGAACTTAATAATTTCAAGGCCTTATCACAATATTTGCTCTATGGATTCAAAGAAGATTGAAGACCTCGGTGTAGTTAAATATTTGCAAGTATCCTTGGCCAATTACCCATAAAAGATTATCACCATGGACATAACTATTATTGATGTGCCTGATGTATAGGGAATTTTCTTATCAGGGAAAGTTGCAGCTAATCTAGGAGGATGTATTTAGTTGGATTTGTCATATGCTTCTATTCCTGTAGTAGCAGTAGGTATTGTCAGATTATATAGGGAAGTTGAAAGAAGGTATCATGTTAAAAATTCTAATTAGAAAGACAATGATGAGGAAATTGAATGACAAAGTCATCTTTCAGAATATATTGCAGTTGTGTCGTATTCCCAATTTTTGTGAGTACAAATTTGCTGAGGTGTTTTGCCAATTTTGGAGATATTAAATAAAAAGGAGAAATAATAATTTTGTGGGAGAAAAATGGAAATTATTATTTTAATGGAGAATGGTGCAAAGTATTGGAGAATGGAAGGAAACTATTATTTTGTTGGAATGGCGGGAAATTATTGTATTATTCAAATGGTGGCAAAAAGTGAAAAATGGCCCCCACCAATAAAATAATATTGACAAGGGAATCTAGAAGCTTGGAGAAGACTCAATAAAGTGTTATAAAAAGAGAATGGACTCATTTTGCTAATCATTCTAATCTGGATAACTTCTCTTGTGTTTTTGGTTCGAGCTCAAGCGAGTTCCTACAAGAGAGTCTCAAGCGAGATCCTAAGCTAGTTTCGGTGGACAATCTCTTCTGCCCTAGCTAGTACCCTACCAATTTCGGTGGATTCCTTATGCCACACTAGTTGGATTTTCTCAGGAGTTTATTGAAGATCTGATCAAGTTTGGATTGCAGGAAAACTACAGTACCAAGGAGCGCATTTTTTGTGCATGAGAACAAGTTTGTGTTTTGCAAGGAGGCCGAAACCTAAAGACAAATTTACTCTTGTGGGGGGTGGGGGTGGGGGGGGGCAAGTTGCGCCAAGAATTACACTCAAATCTCAGAGGCTAAATTTTGTTTTCCATCAAGGGCCAAGTTTTCCTGGAGATTCATAACTTTATGTTGGCTTAGTGGGTCGAATCTCCCATCATTTGGAGGGGCACAAGTTCATTGTGAATTCTGGGCCAAGTTTCTTTTTATTTCCTGTTGAATGTGATATCAATGGGTGAAGGTGGTTTATTTCCCCAACTGGTCGAGTTTTGGGTTGAGAAGCAGCGTATTTTGTGGCATAGAGTGAGTCCTCGAAGTGCACTAAGAGGGGACAATGTTCATGAGATCAAGGCAGTGTTCAATGAGCTGTAGAAAACTTGAAAAAGGGCTGATTTTTCATTCAATTTGAGGGCTGTCTATTCCCTAGTACAAGATTGGTATTGAAGGGCTTAATGTAGAGTCTTCTCTGCTATGGAAGGTTGATCCCATTGTGAAGAAATATATATTAGGTTCCCCTAACTCCTTATTGTTGTAATATCTATTGCCACTGTACCTTTTATGAATATGTATTCCAAGGAAGAATGAAATTTAAATGTCTGTCACTAATGTTGTTTACCGAGTTTATGCTTACTTAGTCCATTATGAATGCTATGGCACTGTTTTGAAGTATTCTATGGCATTATACTTGTGTCAAAAAGAAAATAAAATAAAAAAATAAAAAGACAAGAAGCATACACCTATAACACTTTGCATACATATTACAAACCATTTGTAAAAATTCTACAGTGAGCCAGCATATATAAACTCATAAATTTCGTGGAATTTCCATTACATTCTGAGAAGGCAACATCTCAAGTTGTGATTGAATTATTCGCACCTATCCATCATTTTTCTTCACTCCATATTCCAAACAAGAAAAGAAGAAGGCTCGAATTTGGAAAATATATGCAGTGCAGTGATGAGATCCTTCATCAACCTAAAAGTGTCGGAATTCAACAAGGGACATCTGACAAGCAGCCTTTTGACCTACCTGTAAGCATATAGGTATTCCAAATTGTTCCACAAGGATGACACCTGATGCCATAGGGCATCCTCTGTATTGTATACCTAACCCTACACTCTTAGTTAGGATTTTATTTATGCATTGACATTTTATATCTTTACGTTTTGATGTCTTAGAATAGGTTTTTCTATTCCAACAAATGTTTTATGTATACATTTTGATTTTGATTTTGAGCGGATATCTATTTGATGGAATTTTGCTTTCTTGGGTATAGGATTTTGGATTCTCATATTCCTTCAATGAAGCAACATACCCCCTAGTAGAGCCAGGTGTTGACCACACTTTGTCAACAGCGCAAGGAAGCAAAGTACAAAGAAATAAAGCAAAATTTTTCAAAGATCAAAGTCATCGACCAACATAATTATATCATTGTAAACCCAATTTCTGCAAATTTTATTGTAATTGATGCTAGTATTACCATTTAATTATGTAGCAACACCTAGGTAAGCCTCTACTTTTGGCAAAGGATTTTATCCTAGGAAGTTTTTTAACCACCTCGAATTATGTGTGTGTGTAAACACACCTAATCGACATAGTTTTTCTTCTAGCTTAAACTCCAAAGCTAGGATGAAATTCGTTGGCAAGGTCTTAGGTGAGTCCTCTGTTATATCGAGTCTTGTAAAAGTGTGTTTCAGAATAATTTTGGTGCATGGTCCCTCGCAGTTAGACACAGTTGCTAAAATATTTTGTTACAAGCATACTTAGTTTCATATTAGATCCTATTGTGTCGTAGAATCGGGTAATGTCTTGAGGGTCTAGTCTAAATGTGTATTTCCCCTTCCAAGGGTAGATATTGTAATTATCTTGATGTAAAATATTTTAGTGAATGGTCCCTCGTAATCAAACACTATGACTAGAATATTTAACGGTGGAAAAATTATTAATCCCCTCTAGAGTCAATTAATTCTTTTTTTTCTGGCAAAATTAAATAACAATACTAAGCCATAAATTAATTAATTGAGTCAGAAATTAATTATAGAGATTAATATCTCTCCAAGTGGAAAATAATAAAAAAATTCGTGGGTAAAAAAGAAATCAATTTTTGGAGGTCCCCCACCAAGGGAAAAATGGATATTTTAAGAAAATTTGAGCACTTGGACCTTGGTGGTTACGTCAAAGTCAAATTTTTGGGGAAGTTAATCAAAAATATTAATTTTTGGATTAATAAAAGATGGTTTTTAAGAGAAATTCGAATTTTTCCTCAAAATAAAAAATTCAATTATGGAGATTAAAAGATGATCAAGTTATTTTCAACAATCGAGATTATTTTGACGAAGATGAAGCCAACTAGCCATTATTTTCCACTTGGAGAAGTTTCTCTATATAAAGAAGCCATTTAGCTTCTATTGTCATGATAATCTCTGGATGAGAAATTTTTTGTAATGATGGTATTGAGTTGATGCTATGCTGGGAACATTTTTGATCATAATAGAAATACTTTGGGGTTTGGTGCATGGAGTTCTTTTATCTATCGATCTGTGATATATGTTAGTAGCTATGTGTTATCCTATATTGTGCCGAATAATTTTTTTTTAAATGTTATTTCATTTGTCGATGATAAGAACATTCTATTGGTACAAGTTATCTTAGGTGGTCTGATTCACCATATGATCTAAGAATTTTATCTTGAGAAAATTATAGAGATTTACAGGTATGCTAACCCTTGAGCTCCAAGTTCATAGATTGTGGGGAATGTTGTGAAATTAGAAAGGCATTTTCTTTTCTTATGTTGATAATTACTTGTGATGTTCTTACGTTCTTATTAACTTTTTTGTGTTCTTCATTTATCTTAGTTCATCAAGCAATTACCAAAACCATAACATGAAGATCAAAGACACTAGATGTAGGTAGACAAATAAGGCAAAACCCCTATCTAGGGGAAAACCCAGTCAAACCTCTTCCTTCAGTTGTTTCACAAGACAAGACGAGATAATCCAAGACTCTTTGACCTAGACACAAACTTCCTCCAATCACCAAGTCAACGCTCCCTTCTTCTTCAGATGATAACCTTCTAGTAGCAACTTCAACCTAGAACTTTGACCTTCGAGTAGCAGAACTTCGACCTAGCAGCAACAACAAAAATTTGACCTAGTAACAGCTACAAAAATTCGACCTAGAAGCAACAACAAAAACTTCGATCTAGTAGTAGTAGAAACTTCGACCTCCTGCAATTGCCTTGTAATTTCGCACGTGTGAGAGATAGATATCCAAAACTTTGATTTTGTCCTTCTCTGCAATTCTTCTCCTTTTGCAACTTCACACTTTTTCTGCTTCCTTTTCTTGTATATCGAACTTGTGTGTGTGATGCACCAAATGAATCAAACTGCAGTTATATATCACCTCTTTTGTGGGTCGAATTACCCTAATTTAGGCCGACTTCATCAAGTAAGGGCCGACTTGGTGTGGAGGTGACAAATGACTTATTTGACTCAATACAAATTCTTTTAACATGATACAAAATCCCATGAAGGGTCTCATAATAGGGACAATGACTCTAATGACTCAAGATAAAACCTAGAAGTTCTCAATGGGGACTTTGGCCTAAAACATTATGACCCAAGCATGAAACCCATGCTTTAATAAGTCATAATAATAATGATAAAAATTCTTTTTCTTTCTTTTGATAGATATATTTCATTACGACTCATATACAATTATGAAGACCAAACCTAGTTACATTCTTCAACACTTCCTCTTAATTTGGGAGGTCTTCATAATTACACACATATATACAAGTACATGGAAGATCTCAAAACACATGAACTATTCAGAGTTTAGGCACACACGGTGCCACGGACTAGATTCCTGACCAGGAGAATCTATCCGGCTGGGACTAAGATGGACTAAAGCTTTCAGCCTCTATAGGTACCATTAGGCTTACTTACTAACCATCAACCCAGGGAACTAGGTGCATAATGCAGGGTCAGAGCTCTATGACCAATGCCACCCTCTCTTCTTTGGGAACTAGACATCAACACACATGCCGACCAAAAGTCCTCCTAGGCATTTTGTATTACACACGATGCCTCAACACTCCCAATTATTCAAATTGATAACAACAAATTTCTCTCGATCGAATAGATCGTTAACATCAAATCAAACATGCTTCCAAAACTTCAAGAGATTTACCTGTACAGACACAACCCCAATCAGTAAAAAACTTTCAAATACACATAAGTAAACACAAACCTTCGGGGTATTCAATCATCTTGATGCCACTAATATCAAGTTATTCACATGCAACTAGTCAGAAGCTTTTCTTCAAGACATCCTCAGTATACATTCTCCAATTTCTTCTTCAATGTATCCATCATGACTATCATAATATGCCCTCCCTCTTCTTCTTGGGAGATATATCCTTTCTTTAATCCAAACTCCCTCTTAACTTAGGGAAATCACCTACTTTCTGTAACTTCCTTCATCATGCTTACCAATCAAGTCAACTTTGCTGACGAATATCTTCAAAATCTTGAAGATTATGTACCTGCACAACTTTAGCAAGTACAACCAAATACATATATAGAAGCATGAAGTTAACTATATCAGAATCATACAATAATGGAAGCATTAGACTTTAGACATCAAATACCTAAACTTAGTTGGGTTCAAGAGACACATACTTCTATACTTCAACTTCTTGCTCGTGATTTGTTACAAATCTTAGATCCCATCATCAAAACTTAAAGTAACTCAATTAAGATATCAATTTCATTATATCTAGGGCCTCAATATTACCTTCCGAGATATCACAAACTCTTACTATAATATATTGCAAACTCTAGAAGAAATTTAAACAAGTACAATTCTACAATGCATCTAACAATTTTAGATTCTACTAGGATTTAATGCAAACCCTAGATTCTATCTTTGAGATACTAAGTCTTAGATGTCAACAATCAAAACCAATCATAGCACAATCTAAGGTTTCAACAATATGAGCAACTTCTCCTAGGGTTTGTTGTAAACCCTAGATTCATCATCAAGGCTAAACAATATTATATCCTAGAATATCAAACTTCTACTTGAGCTTAGTTAAAAACCGTAGAATTTACATACTATGAGCATCAACAATTATGTTAACACATACATATCTAAGATATCATAATCATGCACAAGCATATCACATCAACATATATCAGACAAACCTAAGACACAAATATCAATACATTTAACTTAGACATATAACAATTTTGATCAGGATAGGGTTACGATTAGATGAACACCTATACACCTAGGGTTTCATTCCTAGGAGCTTACTCTATATATTATAAGGGTCTTACTCATAAACCCTAATTTACCAAAAAACCATAAAGGTATAGGATTTCAATATATAGACATTACCATTCAACTTTAAAGGACTAGGATTTCCATAAAACCCAAACATCAAAATAATAGTAGTTTCTGGATTTCATCAATAACCCTAAGTAGACTAGAGTTTCATAATCAATATCGACACACCCTTAGGTTAGGGTTTTACAAAGAACCTTTTTAGGGTTCCAAAAAAGTGATGAATGATTTTAATGAAGGTAGATTTAATCTAATGATTAATCACCCAAATAAGAATCTTTATGATTCAAAGGTCCTAGACATAACGATGTTAGTAATGTCAAGCAGATTATTAAAAAAAATGAATATACCTTTGTTATGAATAGAACAAAGCTTATGGTCTAAGACATACCTTTGAGTTGTTTCTTAACAAACCTTGTAGGACATTAATCCGTGATGAACTTCCTTTGCAACAAAACTTTTGTCATGCTTTGTCTTATGAGGTCTCCTCTACAACCTTTGAGAATTCAACAAGCTTTCCTAAACAAGGAAAATATGAAAAGAAATGTTATTAGCATCTAACACAAACACATATAGATAAAAGAGGGAAACCAATTATAAAAAGATAATATAAGGAGTAAGATACTTATCTTTGGTTAAATGGTGAGGGCTCCCTCTTAATCCAATCTCAGGGAATACCTATAACTTTATCAAAACAATTCAAAAATGTTTTTCCAAGTCATGTTAAACCTATCAGTTCTAGAAATCAAAGCATAAATGAAAACAATTCAAAACTTAGAGTATAAGATTAAGAGACATAAGAGAGAGATAGGACTTAGTAATGTAAGTCCTTGATTTCTGATTCTTCAGTCTTGTTCTTCTTAGGTGAACTTTCATCGACAATGTTTGCTTGATCCTTGTCCCTCCTTTTATTTTTTGGATTCTCAGGACAATTTCTTCTCTAGTGACCCATCTTGTGACAATTGTAGCATTCAATCTTGGATAGGTCTATCTTTTTCCTTGGCCCTTTGAACTTCTTGAAGGTTCCTTTATTCTTGTGATGAGCGGAATAAGCGTTCAATATTTTCTCTTCTTTATTCTCCCTGTTGCTTACTAATGATATTTTGACTTCTTATTGACTACATGCATTCCATAATTGTTCAAATGTAGAAGTATCCTTCCAACTATTGATCCTTGATGCAAAGGTACTCCAAGATGTTGGTAATCCTAAAAGAGCAGTAATCACTAGCTCCTTTTCAGGTACTATTTCATTTATTTCTTGGAGTCCATCTTTGATTCTAGCTATTCTTACAAAGAAGGATGCCACAGTGTCATCTTTTGTCATCTTCATAGTTCTTAGTTCGTTTTGAGGCTTGCAATTTGACCAAGATTATTGATTGTGAAAAATTTGGATAAGGCTTCATATATCTCTTGAGCAGAATCTATGTTGGATATATAAGGGATGAGGTTATCCTCTATTCCATCCACTATTAGGCTCATGACCAATATCTTTGTTTCTCTAAACTTTGCTTTTTCTGCTTCACTTGATTCATTTGTAGGCTTCTTTACTTTTCCTTTGACTAAATCCAAGACTTTATTCTTCTCGAGGATGAGATCTATCTTCTTTTTCCATGCCCTGTAATTGGAGGCTCCTTCTAATTTGTTTTTTCCGTTCAATGAGTTAGACATGGTTCTTGAAGATAGTAGGCTTGTCTCTTTATATGATCCTTTTCCTTGATGACTCGTATTTTACTTCTTAAGACTCCTTATTCTCCTTTCAATAGATCTTTAGGCTGCCTTTTTCTTCCTTCTTCAGCTTAGCTCTGATACCATGTTGGAAAATGAGAAAGGCAGAAAGATTTTCTTATGTTGATGATTACATGTTATATTCTTATGTGGTTATTAACTTTCTTGTGTTCTTCTTTTATCTTTGTTCATCAAGCAATTATCAAAACCATAACACGAGGATCAAAGACACCAGATGTAGGTGGACAACCAAGGAAAAACCCCTCTCTAGGGGGAAACCTAGTCAAACCTCTTCTTTCAGTAGTTTCACAAGAAAAGACGAGATAATCCAAGACTCCTTGACCTAGACACAAACTTCCTCCAATCACCAAGTCAACCCTCCCTTCTTCTTCAGATGATAACCTTCCATTAGCAATTTCGACCTAGAACTTTGGCCTTGCAGTAACAAAACTTCAACTTAGCAGCATCAGTAAAACTTCGACCTAGTAGCAACAACAGAACTTCGACATAGAAGCAACAACTAAAACTTCGACCTAGTAGCAGTGAAAACCTCGACATCCAGCAATTGCCTATTAGTTTGACTTGTGTGAGAGATAGATAGCCCAAAACTTCGATTCTCTGCAATTCTTTTCCTTCTTTTGCAACTTCGCAATTTTTCTGCTTCCTTATGTTGTATATTGAACTTGTGTGTGTGATGCACCAAACAAATCGAACTACACCTATATATAGCCTCTTCTGTGGGTCAAATTACCCTAATGGAGGCAAACTTCATCAAGAAAGGGCCGACTTGGTGTGGAGGTGACAAATGGCTTATTTGACTCAATAAAAAATATTTTTACATGATACAAAAGCCTAAGAAGGGTCTCATAAAATGGACAATGACTCTAATGACTCAAGATAAAACCTAGAAGTCTTCAATGGGGACTTTGACGTAAAATGTTATGGCCCAAACATGAAACTCATGCTTTAATAAGTCATAATAATAATAAAAAATTTTCTTTTTCTTTCTTTCGATAAATACATTTCATTATGACTCAAATACTATTATGAAGACCAAACCTAGTTACATTCTTCAACAAGGAAGAGCCGACTATGTTTGGGCTCTAAGATTTCGTTGTGGTAAATTATTTTGCAGAAGGGTTTTGGCCAATCTATCTTTCAAAATTATTCATCCATTGTCATTTATTTAAAAAAATATTTTTTCGAAATTATTGTTTGAGCTTGGGCTAAATGAATTAATATGCTAATGAGAGCTTGTAATTTTATTTTGTAAATATTGTACATTTGTAAATATTTTGTAAATTATTTTTCTAACCTTTTTTGTTTTGCAACACTTGGGTATTTAGGGTTTTATAATTTTGTATATATATCTGGGGTTTGAAATTCTTTTATTCATTTGTGCTTTTCGTAGGTCAAGGGTTTGAAGCAGCAAAATTTTATGGGCTACTCATCCAAGCAAGGAAGGCTGATCTAGGCCCCTGAGGGTAAGATCTAGCCTCCCCAGCTTCCAAAAAACTCAACGTCCAACTGAAGTAGGGAAGACGTCCAACATTTTGAAGTGATCATTAGCATTTTTGTGCAATTGCATGGGTTTCAAATTTTTTTTTAGTCCTTCTAGGCCCAGGCACCAGTCGTGACCCCTAGAGGAATTTTATCGCCCTCGACCCTCCTCCTCTCCTTGGCCGCAAACCCTTTAGGTCTCGCTGTGGCATTTTCAAGCCTCTTTCCTTAGGTTGCATCACCTTAAGGGGATTTCCCTTGGGCCGCTAGCCTTTTAGGCTTAGCGAAAACGCTTTTTAGGGCCCTCGGCCCCCTCTTTTCCCTTTCTGCAACCTTTAGAGAGCTGCTCCCTCTAGCCGCAAGCCTTTTAGGCCTGACCGTGGCCCTAGGAGGGCCTCAAACCCTCTCGATCCCCTCTATTAGCTCTTTTCTCCTTGGCCGTTGGCCTTTTTAGCCTTTCTAGCCTCATATTTAGCCCTCTTCTAGCCCTAGTCTATCCTTCTAACCCTCATTTGGTCATTCTTCACTCTTTGATTGAGTTTGCATTAGATTTTTATGTCTAACAATTTGTTTTGCAACGATTTTGGAGCTAACTTTGTGGTTGTAGGTGGTCAAGTGCATTAGAAGAAGTTCTAGGCACCTATAAGGCCATTAGGCCTCTTGGTTTGCTCTCTAATCCCTCTTTGTCATTACTATTCTCATCTTGAATTCTGAAACATTTTATGACCACAATATATTCAGAGCCTAAATACATCTAAAATAATCCTAAATATTAACAAGTCAGTTAAGGCATTAAACACTAATCTTGAGGTTAAATTGATTGCATATAAGTGGATTTTTTAAGGACTATGAGTTAATTTCCAGATCTTATATGTTTGTTACAGCCATATAAAATCATCTACAACAGTGGTAAGATAACGTAATTTTGGTATAATAATCAATTTGCTAGCATATTTCTTCATTGACATATCACTTGCTTTAGTTGGGCTTGCATTTCTTGAAGGCTGTCATGATAATTTGAGGTCTGATATACACTGCATAAGGTCTGCATATAAACATTACAGTGGTGTTAAAAGTGATTGATAGTCCTCTAATTTCACTTGGCTCTTGTTCCTTGCACCTTGTGCATATTGAATATTTTTCTTCTAGTGGAATTGGGTGCTTTTCTTATTGCTGCAATCAATTGGTCTCTTGGCTGCTCCATCTTGCATTTAATTGCATTTTTGCATCTCTTTGATCATTGGCATCCATTTACACTTGCATAAGCGTATCTCTAATTGCATTAACAAACACAAATTCTCTAATTTAATTGGTGATTGTTTGTTGAGATTGGCTTAAAGAGTAACATTATGATTAATGCTCTAAATTCTTATTGCTATGATTGGTTATTGGATAAGTGAATACATTGCTCTTCATTTATATTGTGGAGATAAGTATCTCTTGTGGATTTATAGTGTTGTTAATCTAATTCAGTCCTAAAGCACTTAATCAAGTTAAGTCATAATCGTGATAAGAGGAATCTTGAAATAAATCAAATTGTATTCTTAAGGAATTCAATTTTTTTGTGTATCTAATTGGCATATTGGCGTCCCATTGTTATGATTTTGAAGATTTGCTAATTGTGGATAAAGATCCTTATCTAATTGTTGAAGGAAGAATTTATCTTGTTAATTTAATTGTATATTTTATTAGCAATTGTCTATTGGTAATCTTGGCAGCATTTTCTGGCACTGTTTATTTTGAACACTTTCTTTTGTGGTGAGGATTGTCATTTTTCATAGTACTTAATTGTTCTAAATTGAAAACCACTATATCTTATCTTTAAAGTATTTAAGAATCTTAACAATCTCACCTTAAGAATAATCACTCAATGTGCATCCGCTTTTTAGGATTACTTTTGCATTAACTAACTTACCTTCAAGCATAAGCTTGGTTGATAGAAATATAGGATCACCTTTCTCATGTAGCTTGAGAAGTCTAGACCCTCTTTAGTGGATGACATGGTGACATTGCAATCGTCAGAGCCACAGTCTCTGTGGCGCCAGAGGCATCAGATGGTTAGAACCCTAGGGGAGGTATCGTTAATATAGCCTCTGCTATCTGCCCTTGAGTTTCTCTCTTGCAACCTACTCTAGAGACTAGCTTCAAAATAGTTGAGAGGAAGGATTCGTCTAAGTAGGCATATAATTTAAAATAAACCAAGATTCTGCTTATCACTTAGATTTTAGGAGTTTCATCTCATTTAGGATAGTGAAGGATCCTAAGGCAACCACTGTTCATCCGATTACTTGGTAAATAATTTGTATAAAGCATTTGACTCCATGCATTGATCTTTCAAGATAATTTATTCTAATCTTTAAGCTTGCTAAATTAACCAAGTTGCTAGGCCATTCAGTTGTGTTTTCCAGACTAGTCGGTTGATGACAACGAGTCTTTCCATCTTCAAATTCCATAGGAACTACCTACCATAGCTTGCTGTAAGGAGAGAACTAGAACAAAGAGGGCGGGGATCAGAGTGACAAACCCCACCCTGAGCATTGTCGCATCTTGCCTGTACAATTTGGGTGAGAACAAGAACCATTGTTAAGCATTTGAAAATCTTTGGTTGTCTTGTTTATGTTCATGTGCCCAAGGAGAAAAGGAAAAAATTGGAACCTTCTGGGAAGAAAGGAACTTTGTTGGCTACAGTGAAAATTCAAAGGCCTTCAGGGTCTATGTACCATGAGAAAGTTCTATTGAAACATGCAGGGATGTTATCTTTGATGAGGATGCTGCTTTCTGGAAGTCCAAGGGTTCACACTTGGACTCTGATGATAAGATGCATGTGGATCTAAAGAATGTGGAATCAAATTCTAAAGAACCTAAACCAATGGAACAAGATCCTCATGAAGAATCTAATGATCATGAATTTGTTGACACTCCAAGAGCCACTGTACCTGAGACTAGAAATAGACCTAATTGGCTTAAACGAACATTGAAGGAAGCTGGAGGACATGCTGAACCTCGTGAGACCTTTAGGGAAAGAAAGAGGCCGAAGAAGTATTTTGGTTATGCAACTATGATGTGTAAGATTATTGAGTCTGAGCCATCCACATATGAGGAAGCAACTGAGCATCAAGTTTGGAAAGATGCTATGATCAAAGAGTATCAATCTATATTGAAGAATGATGTCTTGGGAAACTATGCCAAGACCTGAACGGAAGTCTATTGTGTCTTCAAACTGAATCCACAAAATCAAGCATGTAACTAATGGAAGTGTTGAAAGGTACAAGGAAAGATTTGTGGCATGTGGTTTCTCGCAAAATAAGGGAGAGGATTATGAAGACACCTTTGCTCCTGTTGCGAGGTATGCTTCTATTAGATCTCTCATTGCTCTTGCTCCTATTGTAGGTTAGAAATTGCATCAAATGGATGCGAAGACTATTTTTTTGAATGGAGTGATTGAAGAGGAAGTCTTTATTGAGCAACCTCAAGGATTTGAGGTTCATGATAGAGATACGCATGTATGCGAATTGAATAAAGCCATGCATGGGCTGAAGAAGGCTCCTCGTGCATGGTACTCCCATATTGATGGCTAGTTGTTGAGTCTTGGTTTCAAAAAGAGCAATGTTGATCTGAACTTGTACTTCAAAGTTGTTCAAGGCAGGCCCTTGATTTTGTTGTTGTATGCAGATGATTTGTTTCTGATCGACGCTGAAGTTCTCGTTGTCCAGTGTAAGCGGGAGCTTATTTCTGAATTTGAGATGATGGATCTTGGTCTTATGCATTACTATTTGTGAAAATTCCAAGTCCGGAATCCTACTGCAACCAACTGAAAATTCTTCACCTACTTGTTATTTAATGGACAAGTTATTTGCAATGTTCTACCGAAAATATTGAAGAAAATTAATACTGCAACCTTCACTTAATTAATTAATATGCGGAAACAAGAAATTGAGCAATAAAGAAATACATCACAGAGGACACCATTGTTTTTGGAGAAACGTCCCCGAAATAACCCAATGTGGAAAACTTGTGCAGTAGATGTGAGGGTTTTATTATTAAGCAACAATTATTTATGAATACAATCTTTGGATGCCTTGCTGGAAATCCGGTATAGAGAATATCACTCAACAGAAGAAAAATTGTGAGATTACCTCACTGTGCAAGTCCTGGCTGATCTGGTAGGTGAAGTAACGAAACCCCAACACCCTCTGTGCTGCCTCTGCGTAGTAATTGCATAGGTCTGCGTGGGGACTTCTGAAGAACTGCATCACCTCCTTTGCTGAGTCAATTTGCTCTTAGGAAACTCGATTCCAGCCTTCTCGGCTCAGAATTCCGATCTCCCAGCAAAGTCTCGGACTTCTTCTTGGAATACTGTGCTGCCTCTGCGTGTGGCCTTCGTGGCCCTGCGTCGCCCTCTCTGGGTATTGCGCCACCCTTTCTGGGCACTTTGTTGCTGCCTCTGCGTCTTTCGCTGCTTCTTTGTTGAGTATTCTTGGCCCTGGAGAAGATCCTCCAACCAAAATTTCTTCTGCCCGTCTCTGCGTGAGAATCTATCGATCAAATTTTTCCTCTGAGCACTGCTCACTTCAGAAAATTCGATCTCTTGATCTCTCAGTGTGTTTTTCCAAATGACCCTTAAGTCTTCTTTATAGTCTTCTCGTTGAGATTTCAACAACGAAGATTAGATCTCCAATCAACGACTAAGATTATATTTTGACTTGATCTGCTTTTTCTACAAGTTATACCCACAGATTAGATTAATACCTATTAATTATTTTAATTTCCTAAGTTTAGACTTAGGGTCTCATTAAAAGTAATTAATTTATTAAATAAAACCGTCTCTGGGTGGATTTTCCCAAAACAATTTATGGGTTATCTGGAATACATGTGTCTAAGCCTCTCCACAAAGTTTGAGACTTAGAGCACATTTGATGCTACCCCAAATCAACACTATTTGGGATGGGAAATTTGGAAAAATCCTGATGGAATCTTTGTTGGCCAAGGCAAGTACACTATTAAGGTCCTTCAGAGATTTGGCATGATGGACTGCAAGTCCATGGACAATTCGATGGCGATGAATTTGAAGAAGATACGTGACTGTGATTCTGATTATTGATCCCTCTATGTAACACAAATTGATTGGCTCGTTGAACTATCTTGTGAAAACTAAACCTGATATTTTCTATGCTGTGAACACATCGAGCCAATTCTTGGTTGAGCCCCTATATGTGCACTGGGTTGTAGCGAAACATATACTGAGATATCTGCATGATGGTCTGAGCTATGCTTCTAGTGAAGATTGGTAGCTGCATGGTTTCACTGATGCTAATAGGGCTGGAAGCTTTGATGATAGAAAGAACACTTATGGATTCTGTTTTAGCTTGGGCTTCACTATGATTTCATGGTCTAGTAGAAAGAAAACTTCTGTTGCTCTGAGTACGACTGAAGCTGAGTATATAGCTGCATGTTCAGCCTGTTGTGAAGCTGTGGCTTCGAAAGGTGTTTGCTGGATTGTTTGATTAAGTGCTGGAATCGACCATTATATATTGTGATAATCAAAGCTGTGTGAAGCTTTATGAGAACTCGAATTTTCATGACAGGTTGAAGCACCTTGAGATCATGTATCATTACATCTATAATATTGTCTAGAGAGGAGCTGTGAAGCTCGAGTATGTCCCTACTGATTAGCAGATTGCTGATGTTTTGAGATAGCCATTGTCTCAGATGAAGTTTGCTTATTTCAGAGAACAACTTGGAGTTATTGTGAACCGCTCTCTGAGAGAGAGGGAGCCCTGATTGTACAACATCATATGATTGACAATATTCCTTGGGTTGCGACTGAGAGACCTATGGATTGGTCAGGAAGATTGTCACTTCCATAGTTCAGTTGACTGGGAGACCAATGAGTTTGGTTGGGGAGCTTTGTGTTGAGGCATAATAGAGTGATCTCTTAGGTTGTGATGACTGAGAGACTAGTTTGGTCGGGGAAACAAATTTTGTGATCTCTCCTTTGGGCAATTGTGTTGAGAATTTGTAGGGCTTGAGATTAATACAAAAATTCTCTTCTTGATAATTACTTGTGAGCTTGCTTATGTATTCTCTTCTTTAACTTAGATAATCTTTCATCAAGTCAATTATCAAAGTACTTAGTCAAATGTAGAGACAAAATTATTTTCACTTGTAACTGAATATCTTGAAATGTAGTTAGGAAGGTAAATCTCTAATTTACCTTCCTCACTTTCTACTGCCTTTACATCAGCCTGTCTTCTTACAATCATTGTCTTGACGTTGGAAAATTGTTTCAATAGATACTTTAAAACTCAAAGATATCCGTACTGTACCCTTCTGCACCTATTCACAATCTAGCTTCATTAATCCGCAATCCTGTCCCTTGTTGTACCTATCTGCAGTCTATACCTTCCTGTACCTTTCGTAATCTTATACCCTCCTATACTTTCCGCAATTTGTACCCTCCTATACTTTCCGCAATCTGTGCTCTTCCTGTCCCTTTATTTCAGATTAATCCGCATTGCTTGTTCTCCAAATGAGTCACAGGACAGCCATATATATATGTGACTGATCCAGCTATTAAGCCAATCCTTCAGCTAATATTTAGGCCGAATTTATAACTTAAAATTTAGGCCGACTTGTAGTTTATCTTCTCCGGCATTTTATGAGGTATTACTTCACATGTATTCCAATATTGTTGAAGGTTGTTTCCGCTATATTTGGAGCTTGTCTTCCAACACTTCTGGAGAGCTATTGAGAGCTTCTTTACAAGGTCTTGGAGCATATCCATCTGAACGGGATCCTTCATGATTTTGACACTTAATCCTAGAAGACAAGAACCTAATAGACATCAAGAAGAAGTCTATCTACATAATAAAATCTTGCTCATGAAACCCATGAAGCAAGTACAACAAAATACATTTTATTATCTTTGTCTCCTTCTTTTCATAATTACATAGTCAACTTGAAGACCGACCTAGTTACATTTTACAACACTCCCTCTTAACTAGGGAGGTATTCATATAGTTACATGATCACTTTCAAACTAAAGAATCTCATAAGAAAAATCGGATTGGCAATCACATCTGTATAGCATCATATCAACCGACATTGTCCTAGTGCAAGGCCTTGACTAACAACCCCATCTCTTCAACGAGACAATGGGCTTTAATGCTGGCAAAACACATGACTTATAGACACCTTCGTCATTGTCTCTCCACCCGGGTGTTCCCAAAGTATGACCTTCTTGGACTATTCTTCTCTTGGCAGCAAGCCTTCAAAGAATATCGGTCCCCGACTACTCTTATCTTGAATGCCCTCTTACATTCTCAAAGAGTATCGAATGCCATATGATTACCCAATCCTCCATTTTGTCTTCCCAAGACCAGAATGATGTGTCTATCTCTCCCTCTCAACCAGGGTGGACCTTATTCCACATGGGAATGTACTCATTCTTATACAAAGAATGTACCTAAGCTCATCCTTAGGAATTATTAAGTTTCTTCCAAGTAAGAAACTTACCATCAGGCTCCCTCTTAACCAGGGACCTCTAGTAGCAATGGTGAGACACCCAACTGTTCATGGAGAATTCCTGTCCTCGATGTCATGGATTTCGATATTTGAGGAATCTCCAACTTTTAGCTTCATAGGGCACAAATCATCCATCACTTCCATCTTGAGTCATGTCAATCTATTAGAGAGTGTTTCTTCAGACTTTCTTTATCTGGTCCATTGTTATGCCATGCTGCTTTCCTTTGAATCATTTCAAGGGATCATACATCCTTTCTCATGATTAGCAGCCCTGCACAAATTCATCCAGATAAACATATTCATATTAACTAAAGTTACCTCAGTAATGATCTTTGACCATGACATTTTCCTGTAGGCATCGACATCCTTCATACTGATTGACACATCTCCTAATGATATGGTTATGCCACGGGTCTTCATCTTTACCAGTCTTCCGTTAGATTCTACATATCTTCCCAGGAGATCTTTTAGTCACATCTTCTTGGTCTCCAGATGATATCTGCCTCTTGACATGGTTGCATTTCATGATCTCTTCCTTTTTGTGCATTCTTCATTCCCAGGAACTTACACATTTTCCAGTTCCTTGTTCATATATAGCCACCTCATATTTCATGAGGACATATTATGTTGATTTCATCTATTTTGTGCATTGAGAAATACTTCTCCATAGATCATACTTCTAAGTACATAAGTTCATTACCTGCAACCATATCACATGGCATCACAACAGCCAATGTCAGCATATAAATATATACATACCTCATACCTTTTTCCCTTGAGTCATCTTGTAGCAATTTTTAGGAATGAATAGCTTCATTCCCTTGGCTTGTTTCATCAATATGTCATCACATCCCAGAAGTATGTTCCTATGATGACCCTTGCTCTTGATGACTACTTTATTAAAGTTTGTCAAAGAGGTTTTCCCGGAGCTGATTCACTAGGAGCTCATGCCATGCTTAGATCAGGATGCTACATTGCTTTCTATCATATAACCAACAGAAATCAATTCCTTATTCATAAGTTTGCGTGATTTTCCTTGAATCTTCTTTTCTTTCTCCTATTGAGATTGACCCTTTAGGACCATCTTTTTTGTAATGTCCATGAGTCTTCCACATTTCCTCAACTTCCCTTTTTCTTCTGCAAATGTTTGAGTCTTTTATCCTTCAACATTTCTGCCCTTGATTTTTCTTTTTCCATCTAGTATAGAGACCATAAGTTGAATGAGGTAATTTTCTTGTCTATTTGTTACGTTGTCCATCTTGTCGTCTTTTCCAGATCTCACAGTTGAGATCGTATGAATATATCCCTTCATTCTTTGATACCTCAATTTTGTGTAAATCGGGTCTAAGTGACAGAACCTTATTTATTGCATAGAATAGTTCTTTCAGCTTATCATATATTTTCTTGATGTCTCCAATCCTTCATAGACTTTTCATGACTTTGCTTTCTTCGAGGACTGTGACTATCCTCCTCATGCAAGGATTCTTGTTAACCTAACTAGCTTATAGATCTCCCTGCAATAACAAAGTCATTTAACCAAATTTGATTATAAAATGAAAGATACTTACTTGATAAGTGAAGATTAAGTTTTCAGCTTGAATTTTTCGATGGTTGTTGAGAAAAGATGTGTTAGTGCTTTCTCTTTGGATGATCTTCTTCAAGGGTAAGGATTAGGTCCTTGTTGTAATGATGATAAACCCTTCTTTTGGTTGTCTATGTCTTGTGCTATTTCTGTCATAAAACCGAGGTCTCATTTTGATACTGAAATCGTTCTTTTAAGATAACACTATATTATTGTGATTGCACAGTGAGTTCTCAAAGATTGCGGTGTTTGCACAAGAATCATCTTAAATGTAGCAACACTAAATCATGTACCACCATAGAGTATCAAAGTGGGTGATTATGTTAATGTAGATAATACCAGACCTGAAGTATCACTCTGAACTGCACCAGGTATGCCGAGAAGTATAGTAGTTAGACTACTGAACTGAGTTTGTCAAAAATACTCTTGAAATTTGTCTGAGATGATCCTAATTGTTGACTGTGACATTCAAACTGTGATTGCTTCTCGAAATTTTTAGAGAATCCTCCTTTGCTTAGATGTTTTTGAAATTTGATCCGTAAGTGACTCTTAGATGCCCTTCCTTAACTGTTACCTTAGCTGTGAAGCCATGTTGAGAATTTGCAGGGCTTGAGATTAATACAAAAATTCTCTTTTTGATAATTACTTGTAAGCTTGCTTATGTATTCTCTTCTTTAACTTAGTTAATCTTTCATCAAGTCAATTATCAAAGTACTTAGTCAAATGTAGAGACAGAATTATTTTCACTTGTAACTGAATATCTTGAAATGTAGTTAGGAAGGTAAATCTCTGATTTACCTTCCTCACTTTCTACCACTTTAAGATCAGCTTGTCTTCTTACAATCACTGTCTTGACGTTGGAAAATTCTTTCAATAGATACTTTAAAACTCAAAGATATCCGTACTGTACCCTTCTGCACCTATCCACAATCTAGCTTCATTAATCCGCAATCCTGTCCCTTGCTGTACCTATCCGCAGTCTATACCTTCCTGTACCTTTCGTAATCTTATACCCTCCTATACTTTCCGCAATTTGTACCCTCCTATACCTTCCGCAATCTGTGCTCTTCCTGTCCCTTTATTTCAGATTAATCCGCATTGCTTGTTCTCCAAATGAGCCGCATGACAGTCATATATATAGGTGACTGATCCAGCTATTAAGCCGACCCTTCAACTGATTTCTAGGCCGAATTTATAACTTAAAATTTAGGCTGACTTGTAGTTTATCTTCTCCGGCATTTTATGAGCTATTACTTCACATGTATTTCAATATTGTTGAAGGTTGTTTCCACTATATTTGGAGCTTGTCTTCCAACACTTCTCGAGGGTTGTTGAGAGCTTCTTTACAAGGTCTTGGGGCATATACATCTGAACTGGATCCTTCATGATTTTGACACTTAATCCTAGAAGACAAGAACCTAATAGACATCAAGAAGAAGTCTATCTACATAATAAAATCTTGCTCATGAAACCCATGAAGCAAGTACAACAAAATACATTTTATTATCTTTGTCTCCTTTTCATAATTACATAGTCAACATGAAGACCGAGCTAGTTACATTTTACAACAAATTGGTGAGAGACCTATGGATTGGTTGGGGAGATTGATCTTGAGTTCCCTTCCTTGGGTTGTTGACTGAGAGAACAACGAGTCTTGTCAGGAAGGATGAGTTCTCTCCCTTGGGTCATGGACTAAGAGACTATATAGTCAGGGTCTAAGATAGGGATTCCTCCCTTGGATCGTGGACTGAGAAATGGTCGAAGAGATGGATCTTGTGTATATGATTGGAAAGTGTTGCCTCATTGATTGATACCATTGGTCAGTTGGGCATTGACCTGGATGCCATTGGGTTTTGGATTATGGGAAGTGTTTTGATTATATGTATCTTTCGTTATGATGATATTTGTGATCTTTCCCTTGGGCAGTTTCTGACAGTCCTATGTGTTGGTTGGGGAGATTGATCTTGAAAAAGAGAAAGACTTGTACATTTGATCCCTCCCTTGGGCTATGGTTGAGAGACCTATGGATTGGTCGGGGAGATTGATCTTCAGAAAGAATGAAAAATACCTCCCTCGGTAAGAGGGAGCGTTGAAAAATGGTAGCTATGGTTGGTATTTTCATTTGAAAATCAATGGAGAAAATTCATATTTTAATGTTTGACCAAGTCGACCTAAAGTACACAACTCGACTCCACATGATGAAAAGCCTCCTCCTAAGACACATATAAATACAAGTTCCTTGGAGCTCATTTTGGCATCACATCACTCACACTTTCGGTCTGAAATAGCTAGGAGAAGTTTACACATGCGAAGGAGTCAAGAAGTCTTTTTGTTCTACATTGACCAACCTTTATTCTTCTGTTTGACCAACATTAACTTGGGAGAGATAGCTTCTGTTTTATCGAGCTCTTTGACTGTTTGGTGGCCGAATATTCCAAGGATCTGTTGACTTTGTTTGATGGCATTTTGTCTTTGCTCTGGGCTTGTTGACTGCAAGTCCACCTTAAGGCTTTGATCTAGGCGTTGAATGGTTCGTTGACTGTGGTTATGACTGAATTTTGACCCTTGATTTTGGGCTACCTCAGGCCGAAATTTGGCCCTCTGTTGCAAACTTGTCTTTGGCCAACATTGACTATATTTTCTCTCTCCTTTGACTAGTTTGACTTGGCAATTTTGAGGTCAGGAAAATTGGAATCTTGTTGGAATATTCTAATGTGCATTTCATGAACTAAATTTATCTCTCATAAGGAAAGATTGTTTGTGTTTTCCCCTTTTGGGTTTTGCCTTGGCTGCTAGCCTAAATATTGGAGTCTCTTGTCTCTTGTTTTATTGTCTACTATGATCTTGATTGCTCTATTGATGAAAGTGAATGGTTGAATTTTTTCATGTATAACCACTTAATGATTGGAATGCTATAAGAAGTCAAATTGTATCATTGGAAGTAGTTATCCATTTGAAAAATTGTACTAGTCTTGATTGCACTAGAAAATCAACATGAAATGCTTTAGTGAAACTTCGGTCAAATTGAAAAGTTTGACCTATGGTCAACCCTTGTTCAATGACCAAAACAGGAACAAAATCTCAGTAAACGAACAATCAACAAATCAAAGAATATTCGACCTCCAAGTCTAGTAAAAACTCAGTCAAAAAACAACAAAAAGATCCAAGTCAATGTTGGTCAAAGCATAGAAAAGAGAGGTCAAACTTCACTGAAACTTTTTGTATTCTTCCTGCTTTGCATGTGTGAACATAACTACTTATGATTGGTTGAATGAATGAGTTGATGATGATACCAAAATGAGGTCCAACGAATGCCAGTTTATGTGTGTCAAGAGGTGGGTTTTGACCTTGGGGTTTGTTACCACTCAAACCAGCAGGGGACATAAAGGGGTTCCAATAGGGCAACTATTAGACTAAGGGCAACGGTGGAGGCTTAGCCCACTATCACCACGGCTAAGACTCCATGCTCTTTAGGGACTTTCACCGATGGGAGGAGTCCCGGTAGTGTAGTCACTTATAAAGTATATGTCAATGGATAGGTGGAAAGTGACCTTGGAAACCCTTTCCCTAGGATGGAGTGAAGAATGGAGCTTGCTTACTCTTCATGCAAGGGACTTGGTCCACTAGGGGTAAGGGATGAGGATTGGAGGGTTGAGGGAGAAGGCATGGGCTTATAGACGAGGCTCTCAATCCTTATAATTCTTGGGAAACTTGGATTCCCAAATGGTCCTTGACAAATAATCCTTATTGAGAAGTGGGACCACATGGGGCGAAGTGGACCCAGCCCAGGTTCGGGAATGGAATACAACAGCCAATGATGTTCCTACCTTGGACAAGGTGAAGGGAAAGGACCAAACAAAAATATTTGCTTCAAAAGGTTGAATTGATCTTGTTGAGATCTAGGCTTGGGGATGCCTGGGCAAAAGTTAGGGCTTAAGATTCCTGGAGATTCCACGTTTAGAATTGCCTCAAATTTGGAGGAGAGGGAGGGGACCCACTAGTGCAGTAGCTTGTAGGAGATCAAAATTTTTCCTTGTGTCAATTCCCGAGAAATTGATGCCCTAGGTGACCTTTGAGGGCTAGACCTGGAAAAAAGTGAAAAAAGGTGAAAAAGGTGAAAGGATGACACCCTTTTTAGGGGTTAGTGGCTAATCCACTTGGGGATATGGATGTGGAAATTTTACACTTGAAATCCTACTGCAATATCTGATATTATTTCTCCTACTTATTATTCAGAATTAAGTTATTTACATAAATCTCTTCCGTAGATATTGAAATAAATTCAATTGCAGTCTTCACCATACAATTACTGAGCAAAATAATAAGAAAATACTAGCACAAAAATGACGCAGATTTGTGGACAATTGTCCTCGGAAAAACCCGATGTGGGAAAACCGGTGTAGTAGGTGAGATTTTCTATTATTTTTTAGCAAAAATCTTCTTGTACAACTTACAATTAGCAGTAATAAAGAGAATTCTCTATGATAACACTGGAGAAATTTCTCACACAATTTTCAGATGAGAAATGACCCCAGAAGGACCCTCCTGGGCCACATTTTTCACCACTACGCTGGATCTGCGTGGGTACTGTGCAGAACTGCGTCACCCTTTGCACTGTTCCCTTCCTGCCTCTGCGATGTCTCTTCCTTTCACTGCGTAACCTGCTCATGCACCCTGGATCGATGCTGAACCCTCTCTGTCTCTCTTCCACCTGCTGTTAGGATATTCTGACACATAGGAAATAGTTAAGAATAACTTAGTCTAGTGTAGAGTTAGGTAAAGTGTGTTTCTTTACCATGTACATTTGTAACTTATAATCCGACGGTCACGATTTGTAGTGATTCGACGGTTATCTCTCACCTCGGTATTAATGGCACTTGATCCGTGGCTTAACACCCGATTGGTCCATGATCTCTATTTAAAGAGCATGGAGGGTCATTTGTCCAGTAATCGTTTATGAGAGAAACATATGTAACTTTTCTTTTATATTAATAAATTCCCTGAAGTGGCTGCGTTGGCTCAGGGCGTGGATTGTTTCCCTCTTTGAGGGTTTTAACTAGTGTTGCGAACATCTCGATAACATCCTGATTTTATCTTGAAATCACGATTTTTTGACCTAGCCGATGTTTTCCGATTTTTATAGATATTTTGATGGTATCTTGATTTCACTGATGTTTGCCGATTTTTACCGATATTTTCACGATTTTTACGATTTTTTGGTTTTCTGGACCCTTGCCGATTTTATTCCAATGCTGATGTTTGCAACATTGGTTTTAACCACGTGATTATATTGGTGTACTGATTTGTGATCTGTTTGTGAGCGGTGACCTTTGGTTCTTGATCTACGGAACTTACCCTGTAAATTCCTACATGGTATCAGAGCATTATTTCCTTGGTCTTCAAGTCTTGCAATCCAAGGAAGGCATTACCCTCTCTCAGTCCAAGTATGCCTGTGATCTTCTACACCACTTTCACATGGAAGACTGTAAGCCTGCCCCTTCTCCCTTTCATTCTGGAGTCAAGCTTTCAGTCAACTGTACTACCCCTGAAGTTGATGCTACCTTATACCGTCAACTTGTTGGTAAACTTTTGTATCTAACCCATACCCATCCTGACCTTTCCTTTGCCGTTGGTCTTGTTGCTCGGTTTATGCACCAACCTCATGAAAGTCACTGGAAAGCAGCTAAAAGAATGCTTCGATATATTCGAGGTACAATTCAGTTCGAGATTCATTACAGTGCAGGAGCATCTCCCTTGTTGATTGGTTTCACTGATTCTGATTGGGCTGGTGACCCTAATGATCGGAAGTCCACTGCAGGATATGTATTCAGTCTTGGTTCAAGACCTATTACTTGGTCTTGTAAGAAACAAAGTGCCATCTCCCTTTATTTAGCAGAAGCAAATTATCATGGTGCAGTTGAAGACAGCAAGGAAGCCATGTGGCTTCGTCAGATCCTGTCTGAATTTGGTCTTCATCAGCGGCATCCAACTACACTTTGGTGTGATAATCAGAGTGCCATTCAGCTATGTAAAGATCCAGTTCAACATCAGCGTATGAAACACATTGAACTCCACATACACTTCATTAGAAAGCTCATTCATGATCGTGTTCTTGAAGTGCAGTACTATCCAACCAATGATCAAGTAGCCGATATCTTTACAAAGGCTCTCACAGAAGCGAAGTTTACCAAACTTCGATCCATGCTTGGAGTTTAGGAAAGTTGTCATTAAGGGGGGATAGGCTCTAATGCCTCCTTCCTTCTCCTATTGTGTCACTTTTGTAAATCCTTCAATCCTATCCCAATTTGTTCTTAAGGGGGGATGTTAGGATATTTCGATACATAGGAAATAGGCTCCTTTTGTGTCACCTTTGTAAATCATTCAATCCTATCCCAAGTTGTTCTTAAGGGGGGATGTTAGGATATTCCGACACATAGGAAATAGTTAAGAATAACTTAGTCTAGTGTAGAGTTAGGTAAAGTGTGTTTCTTTACCATGTACATTTGTAACTTATAATCCGACGGTTATCTCTCACCTCGTTATTAGCGACACTTGATCCGTGGCTTAACATCCGATTGGTCCATGATCTCTATTTAAAGAGCATGGAGGGTCATTTGTCCGGTAACCGTTTATGAGAGAAACATATGTAACTTTTCTTTTATATTAATAAATTCCCTGAAGTGGCCGTGTTGGCTCAGGGCATGGACTGTTTCCCTCTTTGAGGGTTTTAACCACGTGATTATACTGGTGTACTGATTTGTGATCTGTTTGTGAGCGGTGACCTTTGGTTCTTGATCTACGGAACTTACCCTGTAAATTCCTACACCTGCAACTCTTCCTCTAGATCGATTTTCTCTTGCTGAACTTCAACCATTGAGAAAATCGATTTACTTGGGCAACTGAGTATCTGCATTGGTGCATTTTCCAAATGACCCTCAAGCTTTATTAAATAATCTTCTCGTTGACATTCAACAGCCTAGATTATAAGCTAATCAATGGCTGAGATCAATCTGACTTGATCCTCGTATTCTTCTAGAAGTTATACCCACAGTTTAGATTAATAGCCATTAATGTTTTTAATTTCCTAAGTTTAGACTTAGTGTCACATTAAAAATAATTAATTTATCAAATAAAACTATCTCCGGGTGGAATTTCCCAAAACGATTCCTGGGTTATCTGGAATACATGTGTCTAAGCCTCTCCACAAAATTTGAGACTTAGATCACATCCGATGCTACCACAAATCAACACACCCTGTTAGCGAGGAATGTGCTCTAGCAATACACCCTGCTTCATACTGCTCTAACTCTGAAGCATCTCCCTTTGCGCTGCTGATGTTTGACACGCTGTCCACCAACCACTGCGTTGCTGCTGCAATTGTACTGCTACCCATGACATTGCTACTGCAACTATTGCATCCATACTACAACTCCCTCTCAAGTGTTGCAACATCCATTTTTGTTGTTGAAATGGATTTTCAACCATCCCCATCTTTTCCCTGAAGTGAACAAACTTTGTTCTCCCTAGCGCCTTGGTGAGAATGTTTGCTACCTGATCTCTTGTGGGAACGTACTGCAATTGTATTGCCCCCCGTTGAACACAATATTTGATAAAACGACACCTGATGTCGATGTGCTTCAACCGATCATGAAAAACATGATTCTCAAAAAGCTTAATGCAACTTTGATTATCACACAGAACGTTGGTTGCCTCCATCTTCCTTCTGAATAAATTAACTAGCAGTTTCCTAAGCCATATGGCCTCACACAAAGCTGTGTTAGCTGCCATATATTCAGCTTCAGCTGAGCTCAGTGCTACGGACTTCTGCTTCCTACTGCACCAAGAGGTCATTCCTAATCCAATATTGAAACAATACCTTGAGTTACTTTTCCGATCTATCGAACTTCCTGCCCAATCTGCTTCTGTGAATCCACTCAATCTGATATCATCGCCTTCGATGTATTTTAATCCATAATTTACTGTTCCTCACACATATCGGAGAACGTGCTTAGCAGCTGCCCAGTGCGCCCTCTTTGGCTCTACCATGAATTGACTGAGGGATTAACATTGTAGCAAATGTTTGGCCTGGTGTTGACCAAATACATGCGAGATCCTATGAGATGCTTGTATAAGGTGGGTTCCACTTCTTTATCTTCAGATGCATTGATTTTCTTCCAAATGGTAATCATTGGAGTAGCCATGGGTCTACAGTCCCGCATTCTAAATCTCTTTAGAATTTTTGTAGCATATCTCTCTTGCCCAAGGAAAATTTCTCCCTTTTGTTGCCAAACTTCCAATCCTAAAAAATAGTGCATCAACCCCAAATCCTTCATGTCGAATTCTTCGGCCAAATTCTTCTTGCAGTCCTTGATGAGCCTAGATGATCCTGTAAAAAACAAATCATCTACATATAAAACCAAAATCAAAGGCTCATTCTGTACTGTGAGATAGTAGAGATTAGGATCAACGTCACTCTTGACAAATCCCATATGCTGCAAGTAACCATTAGTTCGACCATACCATGCTGTAAATGCCTGTTTTAGCCCATGCAAGGCTTTCTTCAACATGGATACATGAGTTTTATTCTGATGTGTTTCGAAGCCTTCTCGTTGTTCGATGTAAACCTCTTCTTCTATCACACCGTTCAAGAATGCAATCTTGACGTCCATCTGGTGAATTTCCCATCCCATCTGCACTGCAAGGGATATAATGGATCTGATAGAGGTGTATTTGGCTACAGGGGCGAACGTTTCTTCGTAGTCTATCCCTTCCTTCTGAGCATATCCCTTAGCCATGAACTTGGCCTTGTACTTCTCTACATTTCCATCTGTAGCATATTTGATCTTGTAGATCCACCTAGAACCTACAACTGATATATCTTGTGGTCTAGGTACGACTTCCCATACATCATTAGTCATGATAGAGCTGTACTCCTCTACCATAGCGTCCACCCAAACTTGATGCTGTTCGACCTCCTGAAAGCTAGAGGGTTCTTCAACCTGTGCAACCATTGCTTGGTATTTGTCAAGCTGTCTGTGTTGCCTTTTCCCAGTTATAGGAGCCCCAACAAACTCCTCTGCATCCCTAAGCATCTGTCGTACTTCTCTGTTAATTCTGCCATTGGTAGTGGGTGGCTCAATCAGTTCTTCTTCCAGCTGCCCCATTTGCTGTGGGCTACTTGGATTTTCTTCTCCTGAAGAAATACTAGTATTGGTCACAGTGCTTGACCCTGATGGCTGTCCATCTGCTGGATCTTCTCCCTGCTGCTGCTGTACAAGGGGTCAAAGGAAGGGGCACCACACCCGCTTCGCCCCACTCCCTAACCTCCTACCTCAACGTATCCACATCTGACAACATTTCACAAGCCTCCTAGTCGACCTCCAAAATCGCTCCGCACACTAACATAATCATCAGACCTTTTGTTACGCAGGCTGATCGGAAGCAGATCGTGGATCACAACTCCGAGAATGCCACCACGGTCACTGTCCAACTCTCCAAACTCTCTCACACTGCGAAGCTCATCAACAATGCGATTTCTTTGGATGCTGGAACCATGCAACCAGCGATTGAAGATATGACAGCAGAGGCGGTAGCTATTCCCAGTGACAATCATCCTACTGCACGCCATAACCTTGACACCGGGCTGCAGGGTTCCACGACTCTCTTTAATGATGAAAACCGAAGTGAAAACACATATTCCGAGCATAACAACAACGGAATGCATATCCATCAATGCATCATCTGAAACAAACGTAGAACAACAAGTCAGAAGTGCACGGAATGATGAGGAAAAACGCTATGTGAAAACACAGATTTCGAGCATAACAACAACATAATGCATATCCATCAATGCATCATCTGAAACAAAAGCAGAACAACAGGTCCGAAGCGCACCGAGTCCGCAAACTGTTTTTCAATATTCGAGCATCCCTAACAATAATAATAAATAAATAATCGATTGGGTCAGCAATAACAAGGTAGTTAACATCTCTTCTTACAGTTTGAATAACGAAGAGGCAGAGGTTCTAGGCAAAGGGCTCAATTTTGCCTTAGCCCCTAGTCGGATTCCAAAAGAAGAGATCATTTGTAACCTCGAAGATGGAATTAAAACCTTAGAGGAAGAAGAAAAAGATCTAACAGGGCAAGAATGTGCCGTCATCCTTAGGAGAGCAAGACGTCGTAAAAGCAATTTGAATAAAGAACAATTAAAGGCCATTAAAAACCTAAGGCAGAATGATAGCATTCTCATCCTTAAAGCAGACAAAGGAGGGGCGACAGTGGTAATGGACAAAGAAGAATACATTAACAAAATGAGTGACCACCTCTATAACAGTGGTAGGTATAAAAAAACTCAAAGAAAACTCGATCGCCAAGATTATAAAAACTGTCAAAAAAGCTATTAAGGAGTCTAACCTTGAAAAACTGAAAAAGCGACTATCCCTGGATAGTGAAGTCACTCCTCGTATCTATGGTGCTCCTAAAATTCACAAAGTTGGTGCCCCCCTCAGGCCTATTGTAAACACTATTTGGGCTCCTACTTATGAATTAGCCAAATTTGTGGCTAGCACCTTGGCTCCGCTAGTTGGCAAAACCAACTCTTTCATCAAAGACTCTAAACATTACATGGATTTCATTAAAATAACTAGTCTTGAACTTGGTGACAAGATTGTAAGCTTTGACGTGGTCCAACTATTTACAAAAATCCCCTTAGATGAAGCTGTCGAAGTTGTTAAAGAAGTCGCTGATCCCTTGACTGCAAAGCTCGCTGAAATATGTCTTCACTCGACTTTTTTCTCATTCCAGGGTGACCACCTCTATAACAGTGGTAGGTATAAAAAAACTCAAAGAAAACTCGATCGCCAAGATTATAAAAACTGTCAAAAAAGCTATTAAGGAGTCTAACCTTGAAAAACTGAAAAAACGACTATCCCCGGATAGTGAAGTCACTCCTCGTATCTATGGTGCTCCTAAAATTCACAAAGTTGGTGCCCCCCTCAGGCCTATTGTAAACACTATTTGGGCTCCTACTTATGAATTAGCCAAATTTGTGGCTAGCACCTTGGCTCCGCTAGTTGGCAAAACCAACTCTTTCATCAAAGACTCTAAACATTACATGGATTTCATTAAAATAACTAGTCTTGAACCTGGTGACAAGATTGTAAGCTTTGACGTGGTCCAACTATTTACAAAAATCCCCTTAGATGAAGCTGTCGAAGTTGTTAAAGAAGTCGCTGATCCCTTGACTGCAAAGCTCGCTGAAATATGTCTTCACTCGACTTTTTTCTCATTCCAGGGTGAAATTTTCGAACAAACATCAGGAGTAGCTATGGGATCTCCGCTGTCCCCATTTGAAAAGAAAGCCTTGGAATTGTTCCCATTAAAACCAAAATTCTGGATTAGATTCGTGGATGTCATGAGTGTCAGTTGGCCTCATGGGGAGGAGGAGCTTAAAAGGTTCCAAAACCACCTCAATAGCATATCCAAGGATATCCACTTTGCAATGGAAGATGAAGATAATAATTGCATTACATTCTTGGATATTCTCCTCATCAGAAATAAAGATGGATCAATTCGACATAAAGTGTTCAGAAAGAAGGCGCACACTGATAATTACCTCCACGCGAATTCACACCACCATCTCGCCCAGAAGATGGGGGTGCTTATGACTCTTTTCACACGAGCTTTTAGGATTTCTGATGACAATCATGTTGAAGAAGAAATTGAATATTTAAGAAAGGCATTCATAAGTATGGGATATAAAAACAAAGACATCATCAAGGCCATTCAAAGAGCCAGATCCAAAAATAAAAGAAATCCCTCGGATGATTCGTTCACCACAAAAGCATACCTCCCTTACATTCATGGAGTCACTGACAAGCTGGTCAAGGTTCTCGCTAAAAAAGATATAGGACCTCTTTTAAGCCTCTTATGACAATTAGACAAAGAATGAAATCTGTCAAAGACAATCCTGATCCCCTCCAACAAAAAGGTGTGTACAAAATAAATTGCTCGTGTGGCTATTGTTATATTGGAGAAACAGGAAGGTCTTTCAAAATTAGGCTTAAAGAGCATGGTGCCGACATCAGAAATGGAGAACCCATACCTCGGCTCTGGCTGATCACTCCAATAAGACTTCTCACCATATCTGCCTTGAAGATGCCAGGGTGATTGCCAGTGAAAAACACCATTTCAAAAGGAAAATCCGTGAGGCACTTGAAATCATAAAACACCCCAAAAACCTCAATAGGGACGGTGGTTTGGAGGTTAGCAAAAATTGGGTACCCTTTTTCCCCGCTCTTAATTTTTTTCCCATCTCTGTGCTCTTTCGTCTGTTAACCCCCCCACCCCCTCTCCTTGCTCTAAGTCACCCCTAGCACCTGCTCTCTTCCCTCTTTTATGTCCCTAGACGACCGCATAGAAACTTCATTCTCTCCTCCTCCTTCTCCTTTCTGTTCATTATACCCCCTCTTAATACTTTATGTCACCCCTCCATCTCACCTAGTCGCCCTCTTTACCGTCACCTAGCATAAACCCCTTCCTTTGACCCCTTCATGTTAATTCTAAATAATCTCCTAAAAATTAACCGCACATTATTCCTATTCATTTGACCTAATATTAAAATATAATCTTGTGACTTTATTATTAGTATTAATTAACAAATATTATTGGTAATAGTTGACTATTACGAATTAATATTAATTAATATTACTAATACTAATAATAAAAAGTAGAGTATATATTTTAACAATATTATCAATCATCAATTTACATTAGCATTAATTTACAACATTAATTCTAATATCAGTCATAATTTATAATAATCATTAATATTACTTTCTAATTAAACAACCCTCATTAATGATATTAATTAAATTAGGTATATACCATCCTTAGTATTATAATAAAACATAATAAATACCTGCTTAACAAAATAAATTACATTAGATTATTTCTAAAAATAAGTTAAAAATAAATTAGCTAAACATTATTAATAATAAAATATTTGTTTATTAAATAAGCTATAATTAACTTTCATTTGATCTAATAATAAAATAAAAGCATATGACTTTACTATTAGTATTAATTATTGGTAATGGTTGACTATTTGTATTTAATATTATAATTAATATTAATAATAGTAATAATAATAATAAGAATAATTATAATATATTTTTAACAATCAATTATATTTATGATATCAACTATTAATTTACATTAGCATTAATTTACAACATTAATTCTAATGTCAATCATAATTTATATCAATCATAAATATTATTTACTTATTAAACAACCCTCATTAATGATATTAATTAAATTATGTATATACCATTATAATGAATCATAATAGATACCTTTTCTTAACAAAAATAAATTTCATTAGATTATTACTAAAAATAAATTAAAAATCAATTAGTTAATATAATTAATAATGATAATTTAAAATATTTATTTATTAAATAAACCATAATTAACCATTTTTCCTTGTTATTTTGCTGGTTGGCAATTTCTTTCACCTCTTTCACTCCTTTCGCTCGCTTGTATTTATCTCATCCATCCTCCTCTCCCTTGGCGGGTTTGTGTCCTGATGATGAGTCTTGGTTAGACTCTAAACGTAGACGTAAAAATGGATACTGTGGAGATTTTGAATTCCCCACCTCAAAACTCACACCACAAAAACCTTCAAACTGTCAATATACCAATCATCTAATGGTGCAGAACTAGAAAAACACACATATTCCATTTCCAGCCTTGAGGCCAACTTTGAAATAACGTGATCTTCCATCTTCTTCATGTTTTTCCTTTTCCTGGTAGCTTTTGTAGAAGGAATGCGTGGGCCCTCAGGGGTACGATTTGCTGTTGGAGCAGCAACACAATTTCTCTTTAGCATAGACCATCCTGCTTTCTTGTCCAATCTTGCTCTGATACCTTGTGAAAATTTCACACTTGAAATTCTTCTGCAATATCTGATATTATTTCTCCTACTTATTATTCAGAAATAAGTTATTTACAAAAATCACTTCAGTAGATATTGAAATAAATTCAATTGCAGTCTTCACCATACAATTTTTGAGCAAAATAATAAGGAAATACTAGCACAAAAATGACACAGAGATGTTTGGACAATTGTCCCCGGAAAAACCCAATGTGGGAAAATCGGTGCAACGGATGAGGGTTTCTATTATTCTTCAACAAAAATCTTCTTATACAACTTACAATCAACAGTAATAAAGAGAATTCTCTATGATAACACCGGAGAAATTTCTCACACAATTTTTAGATGAGAAAGGACCCTAGAAGGACCCTCCTGGGCCACCTGCGTCACCACTGCGCTGGATTTGCGTGGGTATTGCATAGAATTGCGTCACCCCTCTGCGTTGTTCCCTTCTTGCCTTTGCGCCGTCTCTTCCTTTCACTGCGTCACCTGCTCCTACACCCTGGATTGATGGTGAACCCTCTCTGTCTCTCCTCCACTTGCAACTCTCCATCTGAATTGATTTTCTCTTGCCGAACTTCAGCCACTAAGAAAATCAATTTACTTGGGCAACTGAGTATCTGCACTGGTGTATTTTCCAAATGACCCTCAAGCTTTCTTAAATACTCTTCTCGTTGACATTTAGCAGCCCAAATTAGAAGCTAGTCAATGGCTGAGATCATTTTGACTTGATCCTTGTCTTCTTCTAGAAGTTACACCCACAGTTTAGATTAATACCATTAATTATTTTAATTTCCTAAGTTTAGACTTAGGGTCACATTAAAAATAATTAATTTATTAAATAAAACTGTCTCTGGGTGGAATTTCCCAAAATGATTTATAGGTTATTTGGAATACCTGTGTCGAAGCCTCTCCACAAAATTTGAGGCTTAGAGCACATTCGATGCTACCGAAACAAGCATGGAGTCAAGGATGATGATGAGTAAGAACTTGGTTTCTTGATCAGGGAGGCTCGGAAAGTCAGCTTCATCCAATGTTTAGAGAAAGAAAATAAAAGTGACCTTCAAGCATTTATACTTCAAAGCAAATGATGCAAGCTTATCAAGATAAATAATCTCAAGGACATTTCATTCATATAACATTGGCCCATACATGAAATTAGCTAAAACATGCTTAATTCCACATTTCAATCATGCAGCAACTAGCCCTAATTTTAGCAATATGCAACAACAAGAATACCAATGTTAAAATTTACTTAGAACGTTATAGAGTATATCCAACTAGCATTTCGTTTGCAAGACAAAGCTCTAAGACAAAAAAAAAAAAGCCGAAATCCATACATCAAAATTCAACCATCTCCAAAAATGTCCACCAAGGGAAAAAATGTGAAGTTCTCTATGATTAGAGAGATCCCAGGTCAAGTGATGATACAAATGAATGTATTTAACATCAAAATATACCCTCCTAAGGAGTTCGAATTAGCCTATGGGCCTACATGAGCCCCTAATGATAAAATAATGTGCAAATAAAACCACTATTGGTGACAAGCCCACTAAAATAGCTCACAAATGGAAAAAATAAGCCTCGCATGGGCCAAATAATAATATGTGCATGACGTGGGCCCCCCCAAAGGCCTAATAATGTCCTAAAGTGCCATAATGAGGAATAAATTTCTCGGAATATGATGGACAAGGGGGTGGCCCCTTGTTCTCCAAGTAGTAGACTTGTGGTTCTCCCAGTGGGTGTGGGGGCACACAAATTATCCCATGGGTTTCCATATGAATCAGAGATGCTTGTAGATCCTCTGCAAGGGCTCGAGTGATGGAAAGAACGTGCCATGACATCGTACAAGTTCTGGGACACCTACCAAGAGTGTGGGGCTCTTGTGGGGTCTGCTGGGCATAATGTACCAAGCACATCACCATCATCCGAAAAGTGGATTGCTAGTAGTCTGTGAAGGTCGATGAAGATCCGTGGAGTACTCTGTCTGCTAATATGGAGGCCCATGGCTCTCTATGCACACCCTATATTTGTCAATGTGGCCCTCTGGGGGTTAGGATCCCGTATAGGGAGACCAAACCCAAATGGAAACCACCCACAATCCTGTACAATGTGTCCCCTAGGCTTCTAGTACATCTAGTCATTAGAATAATCGTGTAAAAGAGCTTACAAATCATGGATAAGAAAGTGGACACTTCACAATGGCATTCCGTAGTGGGCTTTGGCATGTGCTAGTGTCTCCATACTCCAAAGGGGGTTAGCCATGTACCTTATTAAGTGGTTTCAACCCTTAAAGGGGATAATAGGTCCAAGGCACATCCTTTGATCGGGTGTGGCAAGTGATAAATAAGTGAAACGAAGTAGGGAATGAGAGGGGCAATCTTGGGCAACAGATCAGGGCGTAGGGGTAGCCAGACAAGGGGAAGCCCACACCAGGGTATATAATGCGTAGGAGGGAGTATAAGCCCCTCTCGTCTTTGATTTTTCCACCCTTCTTTATATGCCTTTTGCCTTTTATGAATTTTCTTTAATTCACTGTTTGGGTGTTAGGTCCTTATATTACTAGTATAGTCCCTTATTGTTGTTAGTGTAACCCCCTTATTGTTATTGTTGTACCTCTGTAACCCCCATATTGTTATTATTGTGCCCTTAAATTATTATTGTTAGGTCGGCTAGGATTATATTGGGCCCCACTAGGATTACATTGTGGCCCCATGGACTCCTATATATAGAAAGGAGGTTCTGTCATTTGTATCATCCAAGAATTGTTCATTCATGTAATGTATTGGAGGTTGCCCCCTCGAAGTGGCTTATTTCTAAGGCGTTGATATCTCTTTTCTTCTCTTTTTGGAGCTGGTTTCACAACATTTGGTATCAGAGCTTTGGATTCTAGGGTTTCACTGCACCAAACAGGTCATCGTGGCATTTTCGCTATAACTTCTTTTCTATGAAGGTTCAGAAGCTGAAATTTTTAGAGAACGAAGCCGAAATCCTGAGGAACATTGTCGCAAAATTCCAGAGCTTTTTTCCAATATTTTCGGAGATATGATCTGTGGAAGTTAGGTTTTTTTCAGGCTCTCGAATTTCATCTCAAAGAGGTGATCGTGGGAAAATCTTCAGAACTCTCTCTCTGAGCATCGGATTGGAATTCTGTAAAAAGTGGTTGGAAATACACGGACTGTAGTTTCTTCTCTATCAATTTCAGAGCTAAAGGAGCAAAAAGTGACATATGGCAAGTCGTACAATTTCCCTCTACTGAACCAATGCATAATGTTGAGAATCTGGAGGGGTTATAAATTCTCTTCTTGATAATTACTTGTGAGCTTGTTTGCTTATGTATTCTTCTTAATTAATCCTTCATCAATTCAATTACCAAAGGGTACAGGACATAAATGATTTAAGCATAAGTAATACTTTTATTATAGGAAGGTAAATCTTCACAGATTTACCTTCCTTTCATTACACTTCATAATTCATCACAACCCTTGCAATATCTGCATTGTAACCTTGTAAGTATCCGCACTGTATTCTTCTCAAACTAGCTTCATCAATCCGTAGTTTATACCTTCAGTCTATTCCTTCAGTTTACACCTTCAGTCTACGCCTTTAGTTACTCTTATTTCAGGTGAATCCGCATCCCTTTTCGCTGCTGTACCATCTCAGATAAGTCCGCAAACTCTGTAGTCTCCAATACACACTAAACCCTGTCCTTTTGATCCACACTTCATCTCAGAGCAACCTCAAAAAAATCCGAATTTTCTGTGTCTTTACCGCAACATATTTAGGGGTATAAATATTTGTCCCTGCCAAATATTAAGTCGACTTCAACACAGTTTTGTAGGCCGACTTTCATATAGTTTTGTAGGTCAACTTCCTTGTATCAATTAGGCTTATCTTCAACATTGAATATGGGCAGTCTTTGAAGGCCATTCTTCCGTATTGTCTAGGAGGATATTCTTCCATTTTCATGGCTCTTAATTACATAGTCAGTCATGATTCCCATATGGTCCCCATTTTTCAACTTTGTGATGGTTCATTGTGGGAGATTGGACGCATGTTTGCAGCAGAGAATCCAAATCGAGTCGACCTGTGGCATTCGAAGAGGATTCGGAGGGGTCGTACCAAGGGGCCGTTTAGATAACGAAGATCCGAAATCACGGGGGAATAATTCGGTTTCAGCCTCGAGCTCCTCAAAAGCAAGAAAAAGGTGTGTATTTTTCGAATACGTAAGGAGAGTCTCGTTTGAAAAAATTAGTTTGAATTTATTCAAGAGGCATATTGTAGAATAGACATCAGTATTGGATTCTAAAATGGCCCCTAAAAATAATTCAACACCCATTAAGCCTTTAGAAATCTCTGCTATGACTCATGAAGACGAAGAATGGCAACATGACATATCAAAATTACAAGAGCAAGTGCAACAAATTTCGCTCTCGCAAAGAGCAACAAAAAATGACATGGAAGTTTTGAAAAAAGGCGTGGAAACTAAGATGGATGGTTTGAAGAAAGGCGTGGAATCTAAGATGGATGGTTTGGAAGCTAGATTGATGGCATAGATGGTATGCAAACTAAGATGGATGGCATGGAAGCTAAGATCGATGAAAAAATGAAAGACAACATAGAAAACATGAAAATGATTTGGCAAAATTGATACAAGAAATGTTTCCTAATGGCGAAAAGATAGTGAAAGAAGCCTCCTTGATGAAATAAAATACATATTAATCATGATTTCATAAACTCTAATGTTGGATGGAAGAACCACCATATTCCAAAGATGGATATGAGGAAGTTTGATGGAAAGGATCCCGTAACATGGATACTACATATGGAGCAATATTTTGATCTCAATAATGTGCAAAACACACGAAAGGTACACATTGCAACTTTACATCTAGAACAAAATACATTTGTATGGTAATGTTGGCTTTGCTCCCGTAAAATAATTGTCACTTGGTCAATTTTGACGGAGCAAATGATAGCACATTATGAGGATACAAAGAGCAACACCTTCTTTAGCCAATTGATAAATCTCAAACAAAAGGTTTTAGTGGTGGAGCACATTGAGGACTTCCAAAAATTGAATATAAGGGTAACTGATATTCCAGAGGAACACAGGATTGATGTCTTCATAGGGATAACATCCAACATGAAGTTCGCGTTTGGGAACACAGTTCATTGGAAAAAGCTTCGAGTTGTTAAGAGAAAAATTGAATGTAAAATTATGGTGACAAGGAAGCATACACTCACATCTATAAATGTCGAAGTGTTGCTATACTGAACTTCCACAGCTACGAGGTTGATACCCTTTGATGGAAGAAAAAGAGCAAAAGGGCTTTGCTACAGTTGTGATAGAAAATACACTAAAGGTCATAAGTGTGCTGAGAAGAAATTATTTTACATATATTGTGAAGAGAAGAAGAAAATGAACAAGAAGAGGATATACACCAGGAAGAAACCTAGAAGAAGAAGAAATGAGTACGACCATATCATGTAATGCATTGGCAGGAATTACCACTCCTCAAACTCTCAAGATAGAAGGACATATCAAGAAGAAAAAGGTAATAGTGTTGATTGATTCGGGTAGTACCCATAATTTTATTCATTGTAAGGTAGCCAAGGAATTGAATTGTTTCCTATACCCAGCACCCAAATGTCAAGTGATGGTTGCAAATGGAGGAACTATAAATTGCTCTAGAAAATGCCATAATATCAAGCTAGCCATGGGGGAATATGTATTGAATAGTCCAATGCTTTCCATCCCAATGGAAGGTGCTGATGTTGTACTAGGAGTACAATGGTTACAATCTTTGGGGACGATAGCTTTTAATTTTCAAGAACTTTTCTTGAATTTTTTTCGGAAGGAAAGGAAATCGAATTACGGGGTATCACAGGGAAGCCAGGAAATATAATAAGCTCTAATGTCATGACAAAGCTTTTGAAGAAAGAATAACGGGGCGTAATTGCACAATTATGCTCACTAGAAGTTCCAACATCAAAATCATCTATTTCTCCAGATCTCTAAAAAGTCTTGGATAATCATTCCAAGGTGTTTGATACACCCAAAGGACTCCCACCTATTCGTGATCATGATCATGCTATTCATTTGATTCCAAGAAGTGTTCCTCCAAACATCAGGCCTTATAGATATCCTTATGTCCAAAAGAGTGAAATTGAATGTACGATTGCAAAAATGTTAGAGGCAGGTATAATTCAACCCAGTCAAAGTTCTTTCTCTGCTCCAGTAGTATTGATGCACAAGAAAGATGGGTCATGGTGCATGTGTCTGGATTATAGGGAGCTCAATAAGCACACTATTAAAGATAAATTTCCCATTCCTGTGATTGATGAATTATTGGATGAAGTACATGGAGTAATTTATTTTACCAAGTTGGATCTTCGTTTAGGATATCATCAAATTAGCATGAAGATTGAAGATATTCCGAAAATAACATTTCAAACTCAGGATATCATCAAATTAGAATGAAGACTGAAGATATTCTGAAAACAGCTAGTATTTTTTGATGATATACTAATCTACTACAGGTCTTCTAAGGATCATGTTCTACATGTTGACATGGTGCTCAAACTATTGGAGGAGAAACAATTATATGCAAAAACATCCAAATGTTTCTTTGGAGTACAAGAGGTGGAATATCTGGGTCATATTGTATCTCAGGAGGGTGTTAAGGTAGACCCTAACAAAATTAAAGCCATTAAGGAATGAAAAGTTCCCACAACCATAAAGCAGTTGCGAGGATTTCTCGGGTTAACAGGGTATTATCGCAAGTTTGTTAAGAATTATGGGAGAATAGCAGCACCTCTAATAACATTATTGAAGAAAGATGCATTTTCATGGACTCCTGAAGCAACTAAGGCCTTTGAACATCTTAAAGAGGCAATGTGCCTAGCATCAGTCTTAGCTACGCCAGACTTCACAAAAACCTTTATTTTGGAATGTGATGCCTCAGGAAATGGAATTGGTGCTATTTTAATGCAAGAAGGAAGACCCATTGCTTTTGAAAGTCGTTCAATCAAAGGAAAGTATTTACAATAGGCTATTTATGAGAATGAAATGTTGGCAATACTACATGCACTAAAGAAATGGAGACCTTACCTAATGGGAAGACACTTCAAGGTAAAAACTGATCATGATAGTTTTAAACACTTTTTGGAACAAAGACTAGCTTCAGAAGAGCAGCAAAAATGGGTCACAAAGATGTTGGGTTATGACTTTGAAATCATCTACAAAAAAGGGAAGCTAAATGTTGTTGCAGATGCACTCTCAAGAAAGGAAGAAGAGGTGGCAGCATTGTTTTGTGCCATTTCAATTATCCAACCAGATTGGATAACTGAAGTAAGGGATGAATGGAAGAAAGAGGAAGAAGTGTGGACTCTCATTCAAAAGTTGCAACAAGATCCTAATACATCTAATACATTTAGTTGGAAAACTGATTCCTTATGGTACAAAGATCGCTTATATATTTGCAAGAATTTCCAACTAAAACAAAAGATTCTATTGGAATTGCACACTTCTCCTTTAGGAGGACACTCGGGATTTTTAAAAACTTACCACAGGGTGAAGAAAGAATTTTTTTGGGATGACCTTAAATCTGATATTCAAAAGTTTGTGGCGAAATGTTTGGTTTGCCAGCAAAATAAAGTGGAGACAATTAAGACCCCGGATCTTTTACAACTTTTATCCATTCCAAGTCAACGTTGGGAGGAGATTTCAATGGATTTTATCACAGGTTTACCTAAGTCCGAAGGAAGGAGTGTCATCATGGTGGTAGTTGATAGACTTACTAAGTTTGCACACTTTTGTGCATTATCTCATCCATTTAAAGCAAGTACAGTTGCTACTGCATTTATGGAAACAATTCAAAAGCTACATGGAAACCCGAAGATTATTGTAAGTGACAGAGATCCCATTTTTACAGGAAATTTTTGGACGGAATTATTTTCTTGTTTGGGTACTCAACTAGCTCATAGCTCATCTTATCATCCTTAATCCGAAGTCAAACAGAGATAGTGAATAAATGTTTGGAAGGATATCTTCGTTGTTTTGTATCTGATAAGCAAGCACAATGGGTCAAGTGGTTACCTCTGGCTGAATAGTGGTATAACACTTCCTTCCTTATTGTAGCAAAAATGACCCCATTTATGGCACTTTATGGATATCATCCACCATCCATCACATCTTCTTTAAGTGAAAATTCTAGGGTTCAAGCAGTGGAGGATCACATCGAGCATCAATAAGAAGTTCTCCAACTCTTAAAGGATAACTTAAATTTGGCACAAAATCGAATGAAACAATAGGAAGATCAACATCACAGTGAGAGAAGTTTTGATGTGGGAGACTGGGTATTTTTATTGCTACAACCATACAAACAAATGTCCCTCAAGCATGCTAAGAAGGATAATAAATTATCACCAAAATACTATGGTCCTTACAAGGTGTTGCAAAAGATTGGTACTATGGCATACAAATTGGAGCTTCCTACTTCTTCACGAGTGCATCCGGTTTTCCATGTTTCATGCTTAAAGAAGGTTATAGGTGAAAATATTCCAGTTCAAACAATATTTCCAGAACTTGATGAGGAAGGAAAAATCATATTGGAACCTGAAGCGGTCACGGAAACAAGAACTCGACAACTACAGAATCGATCAATTTCAGAGTATCTCATCAAGTGGAAGAGCTTACCCACTGAAGATTCTACATAGGAGGATGAGAATTTATACAGAAGCACCTAGAGCTACTCAAGCGTTGAGGACAACACTTGTTTGAAGGAGAGGAGCATGTTAGGTCCTTATATTACTAGTATAGTCCCTTATTGTTGTTAGTGTAACCCCTTTATTGTTATTGTTGTACCCTTGTAACCCCCATATTGTTATTATTGTGCCCTTAAATTATTATTGTTAGGTCGGCTAGGATTACATTGGGCCCCACTAGGATTACATTGTGGCCCCATGGACTCCTATATATAGAAAGGAGGTTCTGTCATTTGTATCATCCAAGAATTGTTCATTCATGTAATGTAATGGAGGTTGCCCCCTCGAAGTGGCTTATTTCTAAGGCGTTGATATCTCTTTTCTTCTCTTTTTGGAGCTGGTTTCACAACATTGGGGCTCAAGGATAAGAGCATGATGTGTCAGATATAGTAGTGATTACCCCTTTTAAGGTAGGGCGGTTCATTGCCCTCTAGGGGGTTGGGACAATCATGGGTTCCTGTATGATAGAGGAGGCTCATTTAGGGCCTATGGAACCAGGGTGATTACTATGGGTAAGGTGCAGAGCTCATGCATTGGCTTTTGCCCACGTGCTAATTATTTTTGTCCTGACTATCTTTTGCATTTTGTGGTACAATTTCCTGTTAAGTGTGGCCAATTATACTTTTTTCTTTTTCTTTTAGCTACTTCAACCTCCGGGGCATCATTCCAGGCTGACCCAAGGCGGGGGCAAGGGGATGGGGAGGCTGACCCCATGTGGACCCAGGTGGGAGAAGTGATGAATGGGAGCATAATGAGTAGAAAGCGGGTAATGTATGCAGATAAAGGAGAGGGACCACACACCCAAAGTCGGCGTTTCCCAAGTAATACCACACTAGAACCGAATGGTCACTAAAGGAGATCCCACGGGACTAAGATGCAAGGGTAACACCCAAAAGAGATCAAGGGGGCAGGAGCATAGGCTAATCCCACTCCTTTCGCCAAATCCCCCCATCAATCGATGCCCAAAAGCATCCATGATAAGTAAATCCAATACTCAATTACCAAAGGACAAGACATACCTTTAGATTCGAGAGGCCCACTTTCAAACATATGATCAATACAAAAGGGACCACATGGCTGGATCAGGTGGCAGAGAAATGGCACAACGAGCTAGTAGGATGCTACAAGGGGCTGCTAGCTACCGGCTGAGGTCCATCATGGAGAAAAAATTCTCTTAGGGATATCATCCACGAAGTGGTTGGTAACATCTAGCTCCAATTGGGACGTTATCTCTCGAAGAAGTGGGCAAGGCTACTCGAACGGGAGGTCACGAGAACTCCAACGATCACTTGGTCATTGTAGACCTGTTATTTGCACACGTGAAAGATTAAAACTACAGGGAAGCATGCTTTTCATGGTGTCTTATGAGCACCCATGCTTAATGTCAGCCCATAAAACCAACAAGTAATAAAATATGCAATTTTTTAGTCTAAATGCAGTTAATCTATCATGAGAAATATCATATGAGGTTAATTCTAATGTAGAAAATCAACATGCAGTGCATCCTACTCTAACATGCATATGGTGCGAAGCTAATACTAAGTGTAATCATAAACCCTGTGCAACCGACATATCATTATATCAATATAAACTTGTTTGTCGATATGTTTACTAATGTAGTAAATCCCAAACCGAATGTGAATACAATTGCATGGAGGATCAAGCGAGTGGGAGGTGGGAAAATATGATGGCTACTCTTGGATGATCACGTGAGAAGAGGTAAGAAAATGATGTAATCTAGTGCATGAGATCCTCTCTTCTAGCCAAAATATAGAGATGCCAATGATTAGGCTCATAATTTTTTGATGGATGGCAACCTCGAGCATATTATCTCCATTATCATTTATGTTATACGTCATTGCCTCTACGGGGTTATGATTAGTAGGAGAGGGATATTGATGAGATGGAAAAACGCAAGTTGGTTGCCCATGATGATCGCACTGGAAAGTGGAGATTATAGATTGATTATGACCCTGGGGGGGAGGGGGGGCACAAGGAGATAAAGTATATTCAATGAGGGGTTCTTTCTTGACACCACCCTCGGAAGGGAAAAAGGGCTTACAGACATTCGAGGTCATATGACAAGGGGTGAGGGAATCACTTACGGGGCACTTAACATGATGAATAAGAGGAAAAGACAAAGGGGAAAATGAAGCATTATATTCAATGGGTCTCTCTTCCTCCAAATCATAATCTAAAAGCTCATGTGATTTGAACATAGAATCATAAGGAAGATAGGTGGGAGCCTCGTCGATTTCATGATTATTAGTATAAAAAATTGAGTCTCTCGTAAAAGGAGAATCAATTATCCCCAATTGCTCCTCCTCATGCCAAGGAAAATAGTAATCCTTCTTCTTAAGGGTATCGATGGATATGTCATCGTAGGTAATGCTTGAGAAAAAAGGAAGTAATCTCAACCTCATCCTTCTTATCGGTGTCATAAATGGGAGCACAATCAAATCGATGAGAAACAATTTCCCATTTCCCCTTTTCAATGTGGAAGTAATCTTCAATGTCATTTTCCAAAGGGCTAATGGGATCACCCTCCTCAGGGTTCTCAAAAGGGGATTCATCGAGAGTAATATCCTTGAGAAAGGAAAGGTTAGTCTCAACTTCACTTTCCGTGGACTCATACTTCCCAAGACATGTGTTCTCAAAATCATCCTTTTCATCATGTGGACCCAAGGAAGACTCATCTTCCCATTCATCACTTAGATTCTCAAGGTCTTGATGATGCTCGATGAAGGCTTCCTCTTGAATACTCAATGCGAGATATACGTGAAAGTGTGTAAGAAAGCCATCAATGAACTCCTCAATAGATGATATAATCCTAGGTTCATGATTTTGCAACCATCAGTTATGACCATAGAGGGAACTAAAGAATAAAAACATAAGGACATCGTGGTGGACCACTTTCTCCTTTGAAGTATGTGCATTAAATCTTTCAACATGGTCAATTACCGAACTTGGGTCACCATCGAACACGAGTACCCCACGTACCATCCTTCCTGTGACATGATTGTGGTGCCCAGAGATGCTAGCGATGTCCAAAGAAGGAAATTTATCGAAGAAAGACAACCTGTTTGAGATATGCATGAAAAATATGTAGGAGTCGCCAGGGTGAATTTAAAGATGCCTAGAAAAATGCTTGCTTCACCCTACAAGCATCAACCTTAAAGTTCAATGAAGAACTAGGGCTTCGTTCTTCCAATGGAGTCGTCGATAATGATATATCAATATGTCATATGGGGAACAAAACACACGTCTTGTGTCCCCGGGAACAACGCCATAAATGTTACGACTCAAACCAATAGAGGACCTAAAGGGGTTCCTAATAGGGCAACTACTAGACTAAGGGCAATGGTGGAGGCTTAGCCCACTGTCACCACGACTAAGACTGCCTGCTCTTTAAAGACTTTCACCGATGGGAGGAGTCTTGGTAGTGTAGGAATCACTTGTAAAGTATATGTCAATCGATAGGTGGAAAGTGACCCTATAAACCCTTTCCCTAGGATGGAATGAAAAATGGAGCTTGCTTGCTCTTCATGCAAGGGACTTGGTTCACTAGGGGTAAGGGATGAGGATTTGAGGGTTGAGGGAGAAGGAATGGGCTTATAGATGAGGTTCTCAATCCCTATAATCCTTGGGAAACTTGGATTCCCAAATGGTCTTTGACAAAGCATCCTTATTGAGAAGTGGGACCACACGGGGCCAAGTGGATCTAACCCAGGTTCAGGAATATAATACAACAACCAATGATGTTCCTACCTTGGACAAGGTGAAGGGAAAGGACCAAACAAGAATATTTGCTTCAAAATGTTGAATTGATCCTATTGAGGTCTAGCCTCGAGGATGCCTGGGAAAAATTCGATCCTAGAGCTAGGGCTAAGGATTCTCGGAGATTCCATTGTTAGAATTGCCTCAAATTTGGAGGAGAGGGAGGGGACCCACCAAGGCAGTAACTTGTAGGAGATTGAAAATTTTCCTTGGGTCAATTCCCAAGAAATTGATGCCCTAGGTGACCTTTGAGGGCTAGAGCTAGAAAAAAAATGAAAAAAGGTGAAAAAGGTGAAAAGGATGACCACCCTTTTTAGGTATCAGTGCCTAATGCACTTGGGGATATGGAGTCAAGGATGATGATGAGTAAGAACTTGGTTTCTTGATTAAGGTGGCTTGGAAAGTCAGCTTCATCTAATGTTGAGGGAAAGAAAAGAAAAGTGACCTTCAAGCATTTATACTTCAAAGCAAATGATGCAAGTTTATCGAGATAAATAATCTATAGGACATTTCATTCATATAACATTGGCCCATACATTAAATTAGCTAAAACATGCTTAATTCCACATTTCAATCATGCAACAACTAGTCCTAATTTTAGCAGTATGCAACAACAAGAATAACAACGATAAAATTTACTTACAATGTTATAGAGTATATCCAACCAACATTTCGTTTGCAAGACAAAGCTCCAAGAGAAGAAAAATAACACAAATCCGTACATCAAAATTCATCTATCTCCAAAAATGTCCACCAAGGGAAAAAATGTGAAGTTCTCTATGGTTAGAGAGATCCCAAATCAAGTGATGATACAAATGAATGTATCTAACATTAATATATACCCTCTTAAGGAGTTCGAATTAGCCTATGTGCCTACTTTAGCCCCTAGTGATAAAATAATGTGCAAATAAAACCCCTATTGGTGACAAGCCCACCAAAATAGCTCACAAATGGAAAAAATAAGCCTCGCAAGGGCCCAATAATAATATGTGCATATCATGGGGCCCTCCAAAGGCCTAATAATGTCTTGAAGTGCCATAATGAGGAATAAATTCCTCGGAATATGATGGACAAGAGGGTGGCCCCTTGTTCTCCAAGTAGTAGACTTGTGGTGCTCCCAATGGGTGTGGGGGCACACAAATGATCCCATGGGTCTCCATATGAATTAGAGATGCTTGTAGATCCTCTGCAAGGGCTCGAGTGATGGAATGAATGCTGCCATGACATCACACAAGTCCTAGGACACGTGCCAAGAGTGTGGGGCTCCTGTGGAGCCTCCTGGGCATAATGTACCAAGCACATCACCATCATCCCAAAAGTAGATCGCTAGTAGTCTGTGAAGGTCGATGAGGATCTGTGGAGTGCTGTCTACTGCTGTGGAGGCCCATGGCTCTCTATGCAGACCTTATATGTGCTAATGTAGCCCTCTGGGGGTTAGGATCTCGTATAGGGGTACCAAACCCAAATGGAAACCACCTGTAATCCTGTATAAGATCCAATGTGTTCCCTAGGCATCCAGTACAACCAGTCATTAGAATAATCGTGTAAAAGAGCTTACAAATCATGGATAACAAAGTGGGCACTTCACAATGGCATGCCCTTCCGTAGTGGGCTTTAGCATGTGCTAGTGTCTACATACTTCAAATGGGGTTAGCCATGTACCTTATTAAGTGGTTTAAGCCCTTAAAGGGGATAGTACGTCGAAGGTACATCCTTTGATCGGGGGTGGCAAGTGATAAATAAGTGAAACGAAGTAGGGAATGAGAGGGACAATCCTGGGCCACATATCGGGGCGTAGGAGCAGCTAGACAAGGGGTAGCCTACACCAGGGTATATAATGTGTAGGAGGGAGAAATCGTGGTACATGAGGTGTCCTAGCTTTAATTTTTCCGCCCTTCTTTATATGCCTTTTGGCTTTTATGAATTTTCTTTAATTAACTGCTCGGGGCTCAAGGATAAGAGCATGATGTGTTAGATATATTAGTGATTATCCCTTTTAAGGTAGGGCGGTTCATTGCCCTCAAGAGGGTTGGGACAATCTTGGGTTCCTGTATGATAAATGGTGCAGGAGCATCGAACCACCCTTAATCATAATATAAATTCAAAGCTGCGAAAGGAGAGACGTGGACAACCATTTGAAAAGGGGACTAATTTCCATGAACATTTGGTTAAAATGATAAATTTGTTTTCTCAAAGATGGAATCGATGCATCTAGAAGATATGATTAGTTTTAAAAATCTCCCATGTAATTAAAATAGAGTGATCTCAGGGATTAGTTAAACGATTGTGGGAGGAAATCATAGATCTTAGATGATCCACTCGTTTTGTAATTTCTTTAAAATGTGAAGACTGTGTTGTATGGAGACACAACACAATGTAACCTCAGGGCGAATTTGTGATTCAGGCCCATAGTGGCCTTAGCTTGTAATTCGAGCTTGAGATAATAATGGAATTTGTGTATTTTTATGTATCCAGGAATGTTCTGGATCTTGTGGTATTTGTGTGTGTTATTGAAATTCGATTTCTCACAGTGTATACATATTCTTTTCATTTTTGTTAAATTGATAGGTTGTGTGAATATGAATGGTGAACGAAGTTCCTATGAACTTCGTTGGAGATCAAATTATGGCAGAACATAATTTTATTAAAGACGCGATTCTATCGACAGATATCCATGTGCAGGTGGAATGGACGGTCGTGATCAAGTCGTAGAAATGACAACGAGAGAATGGACGGTCGTGATCAAGTCGTAGAAATGACAACGAGAGAATGGACGATCCATATTACATCGCATCCGACCATAAGATTGTTACCGCACATCGCTATCGACAATTTTTATATTTATCTATTAAGTCATCGCAAGTTAATTGTTGTAAGTTGCGATACGATGCGATCACATATCGCATATGATAATATGAGCTTAATACGTGACATCGTAAACCTTGCGACATGCGATAAAGTTTTCGCAGCGATTTGCGAAATCGCAAAATCGCAAACATTGCAATATATGTTATGTGCGATGCGCAATGAGGCTAATGTTTCCGATCTGCGATCTGTTTATAATTGCGAAGTTGCGATATTGCGACCGCTATGCCTAGTGGAAATTTTTGTGAGCCCATAACCCACAGGTTCGCGTATTATATAAAAGATGTAGTTTTGCTGCATCAATAAAGGAGGCTCATTTAGGGCCTATGGAACTAGGATGATGGCCATGGGTAAGGGGCAAAGCTCATGCATTGGCTTTTGCCCACGTGCTAATTATTTTTGTCCCGACCATCTTTTTCATTTTGTGGTACAATTTCGTGTTAAGTGTGGCCAATTATGCTTTTTTCTTTTTCTTTTAGCTGCTTCAACCTCCGGGGCATCATTCCTATCCTGACCCAAGGCGGGGGCATGGGGATAGGGAGGTTGACCCCGTTTGGACCCATGGGGGCTATGTGGACCCAGGTGGGTGAAGTGATGAATGGGAGCATAATGAGTGGAAGGGGAGCAATGTATGGGAATAAAGGAGTGAGACCACACACCAGAAGTCAAGGTTTCCCAAGTAGTAACACCCTAGAACCAAATGGTCACTAAAGGAGATCCCACTGCACTAAAATGCAAGGGTAACACCCAAAAGAGATCAAGGGCACAACACAGGCTAAGCCCACTCTTTCTGCCAAATCCCTCCATCAATCCATGCCCAGAAGCATCCATGATAAGTAAACACAATATTCAATTACCAAATGACAAGACATACCTTTAGATTCGGGAGACCCACCTTGAAACATACGATCAATATACAAGGGACTACATGGCCAGCTCAGGTGGCAGAGAAATGGCACAACGAGCTAGTAGGAGGTTGCAAGGGGTTGCTTGTTGCCGGTTGAGGTCCATCATGGAGAAAAAATTTCTCCTAGGCATATCAGCTAGGAAGTGGTGGGTAACAAGGTCAAACCCCTTCAACTTGTGGGGCCAACTTGTCCAATTAAGGACAACATGGACAATTGTAAAATAAGTAATTTCTCCTTTAATTTTGACCATGAAGATACCGACCGCAAGAACGGTTTTTCAACAAAGCCAACCTCATAGTTCAAAATAACAAAAGATGCCATAAATGCCCACGCGTGTGGGAGAAAGACTTCCTCAACTATAATGTCATCCTCCTAATGAGCTATAAATGCAACAAGAAAGTGTCATGTGGGCTATTAAGTACTCCATACTCCAAGATGTAGCCCCTAGATCATGGGCATGCCTCTTAAGTGCCTTTATACGAAGACATCATCTGCATGGTACCCAACGTCACCCTCTAAAGGACAAGAGGGGTGTTGTAGCACTCTCCTACTCGAGCATTGGGGCTAATAAGTGATGTTGAATCCCTCCCTTGTGATCTCAAGGATAACCATCATCATTTGACCTCTAGAACAAGCAACACCCATCAAATAGTGTCAAGGCCAACTTGGGGCGTCTTGGGTCCACTATGCATATCATCAATATCTCCAACACCAATCTTCATGGGCTCAACTTTTTAGCATCTCAAGGTATCTTAGAGTGTCAAGTATCATGTGGGATCATTAAGTAGCCCAATGCTTTGCTCTAGATAGGCATTATTACATCAACAAGGTCATATGTTCTCTTTGGAATGGGTGAAATGACCTTTGTAATGCTACTAAAAAAGGAGGTTAATCATCTCAAGAGGCCTGTGTCGCTGTGTTGAAACCTCTAGAAAAAACCCTCTCATGATCAAGTAAAAATCAACAATCATTAGGTACAATAACCATAGATGCATCATACTGGGTCATATATAATGCTAGGGGCATAGTTATACTTCACACAAAGCTCACCTTCAAATGTCTAACTAGATGAAGTCCCGTAAACATGTTACCTCCTTATGATGGGGATGTTTAGATGGATAATCCTATTAGGTGTTTCTAACTGCCAAGGGGAGTGACATGTCCCAAATTAACCCATGAATCCATAGGTGTGTGAAAATGGTGGCGACGTAGTGGGAATGAGTTAAGGGAAGGATGCCACAATGAAGTGACCAACTAATGGAGGTCCAACATTCCAAGTGTATAGATGTAATGGGGGAGCAATCATGGAGGCATGAGTTACCCCTTTCCTTAGCATGCTTTTTCCACCACTTTGGTGCACCTTCTACTGCTTTATGATTTTCTTTGATTCAGGGGCATAACTTAGGGGCCTGAGCTTGCTTTCTGAGGTTTAGCATTTAATACCCCTTAATGATGAGTCAATTTATTGCTCATCAGGATTGAGACAATACAAGAGTTCTTTTTATAGATGGAGCATCATGTGCTCGAGAAATTGAGTGATGGCTAATGAGGGGGGTAGAGCTCATGCTAGGATTTTGCGAACCTTTTCGCTGCATCAACCTTTAGCGCAATGTTTTTTGGCCCTGAGTTATGGATGGGGATGAAAGGGTGCCAATCCCCATAACCAATGACCACCAGCTCGAAGAATGGAAATGAATATAGCGACAAAGATGGAACGTGGTACGCATAGAATATCTTGGACATGCTACTTCAATCAAAGCTTCCCTAGTAGTGCCCATCCTAAAACTCTAAGGCCTCAGAGGAGGTCCCATTGGACTAGTGTCAAAGACTAATCTCCCAAGTGAAGGGAGGGAACAAGAATAAAATCAAGATTGATCAATCATCCCATTTTCCCATTGATCCATATTAGTATGCCCATAACATTAAGTGAAAACAAGTGATTACAAAATGATTAAAGTACTTGTTGATGGATGACCCACCTTCCTTCAAGAAAGAATGCCAAATGGGAGAGAGAAATTTGATGGGAGCAAGAAGTGGAGGGTTCTGGCATCATGTAATGTGGTAATCAAATAGGGGTGCTAGCTGGCTGGTTGTCCAAGAAGGAGAACATTTTCTCCTCTAGGTTACCCACATTTTGGTGGGTAACATGGACTGAGGACGACAAGTGGTAAAAAGGCACAATGATTCCCATGCAACAATTTCTACAACAGTGTAACTTGGCCACCTTTTACCTGAATTTCTCTTGTGTCACCATTTCAGAAAATTGATTTGGATCTATTATTGCTGGATCCATTTTTGGGGGATATGAGTCGGAGTAATAACAAAAATATTTCTAACAGAATCTTTCTTATCATCTCTAGAGAGATGGTTCACTAATAAACCAAGGAAAGAGTTAGTTAAGCCTAAACCAAGAAAGAGTTAGCTAAGTCACTGACATTCAGTTCATGCATGTTTGGAATCCATATTCTGCAAGGAGACATTATTTTCGCTAATTCAAAGGTAATATTGAATTGTTCCATATTTTTCCTATGTTGCACAGGGACTCGTCCCTCCCAAAAAAACCCATGTACCATGTGTTCCTGTGTTGTGGGGACTTTTGGACCCTTAGGAAACATCCCCAAATTGCTGGGGACTTCATTGGGGACTTGGGGACTTCATCTCCAAGACGTTCTAGACATATTTCAAGGTGTTCCAGATAGATTTCGAGGATGTTTTTGGCAGATTTCAAGGATTTTCTGGGCAACTTTCAGGGATAATCCAAACATATAGCTTCAGCTTTGAAAATCATGGACATTGATGATTGAACAATATGATCATCTTTCCCATTCATTGTTTTTCGTAATGCATTGAATCTAAATTTTTTGTACAAGTTGCAGCTCAAACATGGGTTTTGTATGATGGGTTTCAATTTGGAATTTTGGTGATTTAGATATTGTATTTTCATGGTAAAATTACAAGAACTAGCTTCCATGTCAAGAAAACAAAAAATGCAACATTTTAAATGGCTAAACCTTGTGGTTATTGTTCTTGTTCTTTCTCATTTTTGGATCATCTCAGCGTTTTTATATATTGTACGTGGGTTTCGAGGAGTCATTCAAGTTCAGTGCTTCCACTATGCCAACTTCAAGCATTGTAAAAACAATCAAATAGTGGTGACTTGGATTGGATACTAAATGTTTAAATAAATTCCTGTTCAATCCCCTTCTTAATCTGAAATATGAATTTAATATTTTAAAAAAGCCAACGTATTTCATAGTGGTTTTCAACACAGCTCTAAAGTTTGGAAAACCTATTAAGAGGGGAATTCATTTTATGTTTAACATAGTCATCATTAACAAGAAATAGGAGGGAAAAAAACTGCTGTAAAGACAGTTATCTGTGATAGATCCTTCATGGACCTTATTACATATTGAAAGTAGTTATAGTTAAGTTTCCTAAAGCTAAAGCTTATGTCTTGTGGCCAATAATAGAATGTCAGAACCCTTTTTTTATTTGTTCGAGATTTTAATTGGCAAGTGTAAGGGTTGTGCATAACACTAAAAAGAATAGCTTGTTATGCTTACAAGCTTGAGACAGCTACAAATGTTAATCTTGAATTCTGAATATATATATATTCAGAATTCAAGATCTTGAAAAATTTGGGGGTGTGCTCTAACTGTTCCAGGGATGCATCACCCCATCCCCGCTGTTCCCCTGTCCAAATGTTACATGTTCTAGTAAAAAAGAATGCCAGGCGACATCTATGATTTTTATCAATGGATTGCCACTTTCTGAAGGTCAGTATAGTATGTTTGCATTTTGCAATGGTTGATCCCATCGCAAATGTGCCCATTTTGTTAGAATACATATCAATACTTTAAAACTTCAGTGACGATATGAAACTTGATATTTTTTCTAGTGTGTGATGTGAATTTTAAACTATGATATATGTGCATCATTTTAATGAATATGAGTGCTGATATCGAACACTGTAATGAATATGAATACTTATTCACATCACTGTAATGAATATGAACATGATTGTCTGAGAAAAGGGTTCTTGGATTAAAATATCATTTTGTTGTGAAAGCATTTCCAATTAGGCTGTTTCTGCTGTTTCATTGATATTCTGATTACCGTATGGAAGCTCATGCATAGATTTTGCACTGTTCTTAGGACAACGACTTGTCTGAGTTTGATGAATCTCGAGAAATAGTTCAGAGCTTAGTGGATGAATACAAAGCATGTGAGTCACCGGATTATATCAAGTGGGGCATGGAGGTATATTCTTCCATCTTATCTCCATTGGCTTTTCTGTTGTTTATGGACCTGTGGTTTTTGTCACATAAAAAGTATTGATTTTGTTTAAAGCTTTAAAATAACATTTCAAGTACAGGATCGGAATCGAACATTGACTGGTGACGGGAGTAGTACAGGAACTTTGGATTCAAGACTGGCATTGTGAAAGTACTAAGTATGCCTTTCATCCCTGTGAAATACTGGATTCAAACTATTTATCTTAGGTGGATTTAACTATAAAGAAGGCACACTAACACATGCAAATTTTTTTATCATTGGAAGTTAAACATTGATTTGCATTTGCTTAATGAATATCAAGTAACTAAACCAGAGAGCAAAGCAAGCTTGAGTTCTATAGAAAGGTGTTCATTTCAAATTTTGACATCTGTATTTTTTAAAGCAGGACTAACATTTTAGGACATAATAACAAATGACTACCTTATCGTTCAAGCTAAACATTGTTTTGCATTTGCTTATTGTTATGAAGTAGCTAGAGAAAGGAGGCAACATGCTTGATTTTTATTAGAATATGTTGAAAGGAATTCGAATGATTGTATGCTATAACTATATGTTCAGTGTATTTAGACAATTGGCCTATAAAAGTTGCACACACATACACCAAAATATTTGCAGTGAGAAAATAAATGTTTGATATACTAATCAGTGTGCAGTAACTAATACAATGATTTGTATGGGAGAGAGACCTACATTAGACAACCATCACTATCCAGTCATTAAAATAAGTGTGACTTAAACAATTAATTCACCTTACTTAGTAAGTTATTAACTATTTTTAATTTAAAAGTACTGAGTGTGATCCATGATATGATTATTATTAACACATTCATTCTATCAACATCCCTTTATTGTCATATGGAAAACAAATGTTTGTCCCAAAATATTACAAGCTTGTTGGGATCAATGCTACATTTATCGTTATCGACAAATTATCGTTGGGGGTCCGAAATTTAACTTATCGGCAATATCGGGGAAAATATCAGAAATTATCGGGAAACTTAAAAAATACAAAAATAATCAATTTTTTTTCCAAAATTTTAACTTATAAAACAACATTAACATCAAACAAACATATTGCTACATAAATATGAAAATAAAGTGATATATGGGATGTTTAAGATGTCAAGTGATACATCATAACATCAAAATCATTGCCTATATTGGGATCCTCCACATCAAGATCACCCACTAAGCATTCAATAAGATAGAAAAAGCTTAACATCCTAATCAATGATTTTGCTTGAGTGAAGCGTACATTTTCACTAGGGTCATGAAGGAGGAGCTCAACAATCAATTCCACCAACATTGAGGTACATACAGGGCTTGGTGATCTTGATTGAATGTTAGTTCCATACACTTCTACATCACAAAATCCAGTAGAAACATTGCAATTCCGCCAGTATTGAAATCTTGAACACTGTTAAGTCTGCTGGATTTTGACTATTGAATGGGATCTTAAATTTTTTTTTCTCCATATGAAATCCAATGAGGTCGGAACCACTCTCAAACATCTTGAGTCAATTAATGGTAATATTAAAAGTTTAAGTAAAAGTGTACCTTAATTATTGCAACAAATTCGAAATAGGAAAATTTATCGTGATAAGTTGTGGCAATAATATCGGCGAGGGGCAGTTTGGCGCTAATATCGCGATAATTCCAATATTATTGCGATATGTGCAACACTGTTTGGACCCAGAATATTATAGAGGATATCCACAATCTTGCCCTGAATAATGTGCAGCAGATCAACACCTGTATGTGATAATAGAGGAAGTCAACCTGTTGGAAATCTTCCATTCTGCTGCCCACAACTCACATCCCATTGATCTGTCCATCAACGAGATGCCTTTCTGAACTTTACACCAAAAATCAGCTTTTGATGTTGCGACATATTGAGAGATACAGCTAGCTGCATAAGTTGTATTTACTATTGACATGGTTGATGCAGATCATGTCAAGCCACCAAAGTTCAAACACCTGTCCTTCCATTGACTTGCTAGTCATATTAGAGTCGTTGTTGGGGAAATTTGTAGCCTACCTGCGCAGATGCAGTAGATTATTTTAATTCCAACAAGTGAGTTTTTTCTACAACTCAGTAATAAAATATTTTAATCCAGAAAAACCAAGCCTTCGGAACGTACTATAACCTATAATGAGTCCTACTCACAAGGTCCTTAGTTGAAAACTGCAGCCTTTGTGGCTGATTTTTAAGATTCTTTATGTCCAAGCTGCTATTCCACCAACCAAATTGTATTCCCATGTCTAACACTAACTTTTGTATGCCAAACTTCACTGTATGAAAAATATTGCCTTCAACCTGCATGAGTTCTTTCTTCCATTCATCTTTGGCTTTTATGTTCTAAAGGATTTTCCATGTAGACAACAAAGCAAAATAAACGCGACGTATAGTTTTCTTACACCTTTCTTTATGGTCTACCACTTGGCCATTCTTCTTTGGGTTGAGGAAGTTCATTCGAAGGTTGCTAGAGTGTGGGAGCGGGGAACTGAGAGCACCATTTCACAAAAAAATCTTGGAAGCATATATTATACTTCATTTATATTAAAAAATCATGCAGAATGCCAAATTAGTTGCAGAATATGAAACCATGTATATTTGTGCTACTCGTAGATGGATACTGCATTATTATGAAATTCATAGTAGATTAATGATTAAGCATTCGAGCGTTAACCATTACAGGCATACACTTTTTTATATCATATAACAGGAAGTAGACCATTAATTTATGGAATGAATTAGGTTGTCTGCCAATTATGAACAAGACCAAAGAGTCATGTTCATAAATAGGCCATCTGCATAAGGTTTGTTATCACTTAGAGACTCCCTAGAGGAAAAGTCCTAACCTCATGCAAAGGGGAAAGCCTAAGGACACTATCAAGTGGTCACTACTTGTCACCTGTTGACTCACTCCTTTCTTTTGGCTTGAAAAATTCCAAAGACAATGGAGATTCCCTTAACTAATCCTAGTTTTATCATTGTATAGGGAAGAAAATGCCTAGGACTAGCCGATCTAACTAACTCACTCAAGGATCCAGAATCAATGAAACTTGTAAGGGTGAAGGTCCCAAATCCCAGTGGCTGCTTAATGATGTTTGATACCCAAAGATTAAGGATGCTGGTGGAAATTTCGGAAATGAGCACATACATATAATCTGAATAGCAATTGTGGTGCAAATCAAATTCACTAGACTATATAATGTCACAAAAATTATGTCTCATGCAGGTCCCTAGAAATGTAAGGGTGGATATGCCATTCATTCATGTGTTATTCATGATGCAACTTCAATCATGTTAATTCATATAGCAAGAGAACAATGTACGGAGAGCACAATGATTAATCTCAAGATCTTTGAATTCAAGAGAGAAACTCAATATGCCATGGGACAGGATATAGCCAAATATATCATGAATTCATGAAAATCATACATTTAAAAGTAAACACCACATTGTCGCAAGATACCATTTGTGTGTTCAGTTCAAGCCTTATTAGTAACAACGGATCAAGAAATGCAGTGACACTGCAGAAAATGTTAAAATTTGACAGCTTGCGGATGAATTTCTCCTAGACGAAATCATATCTTTCAGTTTTGTTTGTACCACCCATAATAAAATTTCATTTCTAACAACTCTAATATGACTTTCCAAAAATAGTAAGTCACATCTCAATTTGGAAGCGACTTTCCAAAATTAGAGTCTTGTCTAAATAATCAAGGATGATCTCGACATATGGAATCCACTTTAAATCCAAATCAATCATGATTATACAAGTCAAGAATTAATATTTTTATCCTTACTGGTATTATTATTATTATGATACTATTATTTATAAAATAGTCTAGAGGCATTCACGTTTAATGGATTAATAAAATCGAATTCTCTCATGAAATAAGCAAATTAAATTGAGAATCTCTTACTTGACAAATTGAACCTCTCTCTTGGAATAAAATAGTAACTCCACTCTTAAGAGAATGTAACTCTCCCTCACTAATTCAACGTATGGAAAAAGTGTAATTATTCATTAAATGCACTTGTAACTCCCTCATTCAATTCAATTTGTAACTTTCCCCAAATATTCTCTCATGTCTATGTGTAACACTCTCTCTCTCTCTCCCTAATTCGAATTGTAACTCCTCAAGAGAAGTGTACCTATCTCTCTATTCTTGGGATGAGTTACACTTCTCCTCAAGTAACTCCTCCGTCATGGAATTCAATTCTCCTATTATTGGCTCAAGGAACGAATTCATTTTGTAACTCCTCTCCTTTGTAATCTATTTAAGCAAGAGAAAGTGAGAGTTGAGTGTAACATGTTCGTTGTGAATAAGGAGATCTAGAGTTGAGTGTGTGCAAGAGAAGTGTGAGAGAAAGTGAAGAGTAAGAGCAAGGAAAGAGCTGAAGCAAGTGTGTAGGAGAAGATCTAATCAAGAGGAGGAGATCTTCAAGAAAAGAGTAAGAGCACTTCAGCTGCAAATTGATGAAACATTGGTGACTTTATTGATTCTCATTCTCTCTCTATCTCTCTCTATGTACTATGCTGAACAATTGAAGAAATCTAATAGAAGAAGAATCATTTGGGTTTTCCCCTTGTGGGTTTTTACCTGGTCATTGGACCTAACTCTCAGTGTCTTATATTTGTGTTTGGCTATCTTCATATGATTCTTAAGTTTATGTTCTATCTACAATTGCTGATCTAAAAAGTTGTGAAGAAGAAATCTGCATTTAATTGTAACAACATAGTACATTCAAATTTCTGCAAAGTACATTCAATTCCATTTATTTTTCTGCAAAATACATTCAATTTTCTGCAATTATATTAAGTTTTCTGCAGAGAACTTTCAATCTTCTGCAAATAATTTTTAAATTTCTGCATAGAACTTTCAGATTTTAACAGAAAATAAAAATAATCACAATCCAACTAGAGTTAAGGAGTCAATTGAGTGGTCATTTATCTTGATGTTAACCATGTGCCACGTTTTTGAATTATGCGAGATTATTTATTTAAGCCAATACCACATTATCGTTCCATTGAATTAAACAAATTCCCACAAAAGAATGTTGCCAGGAATGGTTACAATCACCACACCAGACTTATTAATGGAATGTTATTGTGTGAATCATAGTCATGAAACAAGAGTAGAGTATAAAATTGTGCCAGTAAATGCAAAGAAAAGTGTTGAAGTAACATGTTATATTTCCAAAGCTATAAATTTTTGTAGATGTGCTATGCTTGATGCAACTTTACTTGTTATATCGATATCGGTCAATAGTCACATAAACAATAAAGTAAAATGCTGATAGAACATACCATTAGATCATTAGAAGACAAGTTAGAAATATATAAGTGTGTTGGTGCGTTATGGTGGTCAACAGGATGCTTCAACCAACAAAGTCTCAATATGGTCAGCCAACCAGAAGTGTCACACAACCCTCTAGGACAGCCAAAATAGTCAACCCAAAAGTCAACGCTGTCAGTCAATGGTCAACGCAAATAGCAGCAGCAGCTAGATCAACGTAGCCAAGTCAAAGTCAATGTCCAGCCTCAGGAATAGTGCCAAAAGAATGCGGATTTGGAAAATCGAAATTTTGGGAGAGTTTCAGGTCTGTTTGACCTTGCATTGACGAAAGTCAACGCTGCTGCAGAATCCCGAGGCCGAAAACAGAAAATTGCTGATTGCTGAAATTTCCCACGTGTGAAAAGAAGAGCCTTCAAGGTGATCGAACCAATCAGATGAAGAGAGAGAAATGTGTGAGGATGAGATGCGTGAAAATGTCCTCCAACGTTCACCAATATATATCCATCAATGAGGGTGTGTGACACAACTACTGGGGCATAAGACCTTAAGGCCGACCTACACATATTTTGAATAAATTCAAAATAAATGTTCTGCTCATCGGATCAAGATGATCTTTAGATCGATCTTGCACCTCTTCGAAAGAGGAATCCAATAAAAATATTGGCATCTTCATCTGAGCATCACAACATGGAGTTTGGATCTAGTTGTCCAAAACTAACTCTCCCTCTCAACTAGGGAGAACTCCATCTACCTGTGCAATCCAAACATCGTGCATCATCCCGCCGTAACTTGCTTTGTTGGCTTCTTTATTTCAAAACAGAAGTGGGTCAGTCACAAAGACATCATTCCCGGCTGACAGATTCAACCTACAGGTCCGAAACCTCTATAGGACTCACAAAGAGTCCCATACAAACCCGGAGTTGGTGTACTTGACCAGAAGTCAGTTGGAGGTCCGAAACCTCACTATACTTGATCCCAAATCAAGTGGTTGGATCGTGCCATCCTAGATAGAGAGTACGAAAATCTCTGATGCGTCCATTAGTCTTTGCTACAAGTCTCTAGCTTTTCCCACCTCACTGGCCAAATGAGAGGTACTTCCCATGAGCCTTGAACTCAATGGGTAGGATGCATACGGAGCACAGATAATGAGAGGTGAACCAACTCAATCATCATAATGGTGGGCAGAAGCACACCAACAAGGTTAGGTAAGCCTAGCCTTGTGGTTGCTTATAGCTCCGAGAAGCTATCCCCAAATCCCCCCAGAGCTCCAAGAGCTCATCGTCCAATAGGACCCTCAGCATAGGGTCGTTCCACGATACCAAGATTCTCACGGATGGTTAGGAACTTGACCTTCCCCAGGGGCTTTGTGAGAATATCCACGACCTTCTCATCAGTTCCTATATGATTGAGCCTTACAACGCCTTGCTGTACCATATCCCGAATAATGTGGTACCTGATATCAATATGCTTGGATCGATTGTGGAACACGGGATTCTCGGACAACCGAATCCCACTCTGGTTATCACAGAGTATCATAGTGGTATCTAGCACATGCTCGAACAACTCACTGAAGAGCTTTCGCAACCAAACTGCTTCACAACTGGCCATACTCGCTACAATGTATTCGCCCTCTGCTGTGCTCAAAGCCACCGACTTCTGCTTCCTGCTCATCCATGATATCGAAGCAGAACCAAGTGTGAAGCAACATCCCGATTTGCTCTTACAATGCACCGCACAGCCATCCTAATCGACATCAGTATATCCATGGAGTGTCACACTCTCTCAGCCCATGGTTTATTGTACTCCAAAGATATCTCAACAGATTCTTGGCACCAACCCAGTGAATGTGATGAGGCTCAACCATATGTTGACTCAAAGTGTTCGCTGCAAAACATACATCCGGACGAGTGTTCACTAATGTTAAATTTGGACAACTAGGTCCAAACTCCATGTTATGATGCTCATATTAAGAGGCTAATATTTTTGTTGGATTCCTCTTTCGGAGAGGTGTAAAATCCATATATAATATGTCTTAATCCGATGAGCAGAACATTTATTTTGAATTTATTATTCATAATAAATTATATGTGCAAGTCGGCCTTAAGGTTTCACACCCCCAGCAGATGTGTCACACACCCCAATGATGGATATAAATACAGGCAAAGTTGGAGAGCATTTCACCACAACTCAACACACATCTTCTTCTCTCATCTGATTTAGTACGAGCTCCTTGGAGGACAAGTTCAGCCCACACGTGTGAAGAAGAAGAAGGACGAATTTGTACGGCTGAGCTGAAGGACGAATTTCTGCAGCTAGGGTTTTGCTGGAAGTTTGACCAGCGTTGACTTTGGTCAACGCATGGTCCGAAAGGGCTGAAACTTGTTGGAAAGTTCGATTTTGAGAGGCCGTACACTTTGGCACAGAAATCGACGTCAAAGGGTTGACCAAATTGTTGTTGCGTTGACTTTTAGCTTGCTACCTTGCGTTGACTTTTCTGGACAGCGTTGACTTTTTGGAGTTGACTTGGGTTGACTCGGTTGCTGATTGGAGGACTGTTGTGACACATTCTGGGTTGGCTGACCAAGGAGACTTTGCTGGTTGAAGCATCCTATTGACCGCCGTAACGCACCACCACATTTTTCTTGTTTCTGATTTGTCTTCTATAAGATCCACATATATGTTCTATCTGCATTTTACTTTCAATTATATGTGATTCTTTACAACAGAAAAGTAAAGTTGCTCCAAGCATAGAACATCTACAAAAATTTACATGGTATCAGAGCTGAGGTGAAGACAAACTCTATCTTTAGCAATCACCACCGGAAGAAATGGGTTCCACTAGTGTTGAATTCAAGGAGAATGACAAGCTGACTGGAAGGGATGACTTCCATGCCTGGAAGATGATATTAGATCTCAAATTGGAAGACCATGATCTCTTGGATCATGTGCTGGGTAAGATTCAAGAACCTCCATCCAATGCTACCGCTGCTGTTAGAAACAAGTATAAGAAGGGAGAGATCAAAGCAAAGCTGATGATCAGGGAATCCATACATAAGAGCCCGGTTGCCTATATATCTGAACTAGGCACATCCAAGGAGATGTATGACAAATTGATCCTTATGTTCAAGGTAAACAATGTGAACCAAGTGCTATTCCTCAAGAACAAGTTAAAGAATATGAAGAAGGGCCGGGATGAGTCTGTTCAAACTTACTTTCTGAAATTGACCGAAACAAGGAACAATCTGCTAGCTATTGGGGAAACAATAGCTAATCGTGAGATGGTTCTCACCGCACTTGGAGGACTTCCATATGAATGGCAAGTATTCACAACTACCATTCTCAACAATAATACCATTCCTAACTTTGATGAGCTTCTGTCTAGATGTATGCAAGAAGAAACAAGGATGAAGGAATTCGATAATGACAGAAATGCTGCATATGGTGCTCATTCTCGAAAGAAGAACTCTGGTGGTCCTAAGGACAAAGGAAGAACGAAGACTCAAGAAAAGAAGGGCAAGTGTTTCACTTGCCATAGGCCTGGTCACTATGCTAGAGAATGCCCCTTCAAGAAGGATTCTCCAGATAGTGATGATAACAACAACAACCGAAGGAATGGGAATCGAAGAAATGACAAATCCAAAGGAAAGAGGAAGGCTCACTTTGGTGGAAACAATCAACCTTCTAAAAAGTCTAGAAATACCAGGTATGAGGAGTCTAATGTTGTTGATAAAAGAAATGAGTATATTCTTGTATCTGCTCTCTCTGCTACATCTCCGCCCGACACTATGGATGTCTGGCTAATCGATAGTGGTGCCTCAAGACACATCACTAGATTCAAGGAAGCACTCTCTAACATGGTTGAAAGGGATACTAATCTAGAAATTATCCTTGGGGATAATGCCACATCCCGTGAAAGGGACAGGGACTGTGACACTCCACTTGTCTCAAGGACAAGTCCTCCGTTTGCAAGATGTACTCTATGTACCTAAATTGAAGAAGAACCTTGTGTCTGTATCTGCCATGGAAGACAAAGGATTCAATGTAACTTTCTCTGATGGAAAGGTGCTCATGTGGAAGGAGAGCTTCAAGGAAGCTATCTCAATTTGTTTTAGAGTTGGTACACTCTACCAGGTTGGAGGGAGTCCGTTGGGAGCTATGACTTGTGATACTATCCGTCAAACCGAACTATGGCACCGAAGATTTGGACACCTTCATTACAAGGCCCTTCTCGAAGCAAGGAAGGTGGTGACAGGGATGCCTGATTTTGGAAATAATCATGAAGGTGTATGTAAGGGCTGTGCTGAAGGAAAACATACAAGGGGACCTTTCCCTTCAAGTGTCACAAAGACATCTGATATATTGCAACTGGTCCATTCTGATCTATCTGGTATGTTGCCCGTAACATCCCTGGGGGGATGTTCTTACTACATGACATTTACTGATGACTTCTCTCGCAAAACCTGGATATACTTCTTGAAGAAAAAGGATGAGGCTTTCATGTGGTTCCGTACCTTCAAAGCCTTGGTGGAAAATATGACCGGAAAGAAGATCAAGATTTTGAGGACTGACAATGGCACTGAATATGAGTCAAATGAGTTCAAAGACTTTTGCAAAGAAGCTGGCATTAAGAGGGAGACTACCACTGCATATACTCCTGAGCAGAATGGTGTTGTTGAACGCAAGAATAGGACTATTGTGGAAGCTGCCCATGCCATGCTATGTGACCAGGGTCTACCGAAGTTTCTGTGGGGAGAAGCTGCAAATACTGCTGTGTACATTCAAAACCGATGCCCTCATTCCGCTCTTGACTCCAAAACTCCCGAAGAGGTTTTCTCTGGTAAGAAACCTGATGTCTCACATTTTAGAATTTTTGGATGTCCTGTCTATTTTCATGTGCCGAAAGAAAAGAGAAGTAAGCTGGATGCTACTGGGAAGAAATGAATGTTTGTGGGCTACAGTGAGATTTCTAAGGCCTATAGAGTCTATGTACCTGGTCAAAGGGAAGTAGAGATAAGCCATGATGTCACTTTTGACGAAGATGCTTCCCTGAAGAAAGTGGTAGATCTTCCAAGATCTGGAGAAAATCATGAAGAAAGGCCTGGAAATCTGGAAGAACCGCAGGATGAGACAATGCCTAATATTGAAGGACCAATGGACCCTATCGATCCATCTCCTTCACTGGGAAAGAGACCATCATGGCTCGGGGACACCCTCGAAGATGCTGAGGGTCATGCTGCCCCAAGGGGGACATTCCGAGAAAGCAAGAAGCCTTGTAGATACCAAGGGTATCTAGCTGCCATGAGTACTATTGTACAATCTGAACCTGGATCTTTTGAGGAAGCCGTAAAGCATCAAGTTTGGAAGGATGCTATGCACGAAGAATATAAGTCCATAATGAAGAATGATGTCTGGGATGTGGTCCCGAGACCGAAGGACAAATCTGTTGTCACCGCAAAATGGCTCTACAAGATCAAACATGGATCTGATGGGAGTGCTGAAAAGTTCAAGGCAAGGTTTGTTGCCCGTGGCTTCTCTCAAAAGGAAGGAATTGACTATGATGACATATTTGCACCTGTGGCATGATATACCACCATTCGATCAATCATAGCCCTCGCTGCTACGCAAGGATGGAGTCTTCATCAGATGGATGTCAAGACCGCTTTTCTGCATGGTGCAATAAAGGAAGAGGTGTATGTGGAACAACCTCTGGGATTTGAAGTTCAGGATCGAGACACTCATGTCTGCAGGTTGAAGAAAGCCCTCTATGGGTTAAAGCAAGCACCCAGAGCTTGGTACGAGAGGATGGATAGCTACTTGATGAAGCTGGGCTTCACTCGAAGTAATGCTGATCCGAACCTTTACTTCAAGGTTGTGCAGGGGAAGCCTCTCATTCTAGTGTTGTATGTGGACGACCTCTTCCTGACAGGTGCTGACCCTCTCATTCATCAATGTAAGAGGGAGCTCGCTGCCGAGTTCGAGATGAAGGACCTAGGACTGATGCAGTACTTCCTAGGCCTGGAGGTCTGGTAGAGACCTGGAGAGATTTTCCTTTCTCAAGGAAAATACATTGTGAAGCTTCTGGAAAGATTTGGGATGGTGGACTGTAAGTCCGTGTCGACACCGATGGAACTCAACTTTAAGAATTTGAGTGGCCGTATTGCGGGAACTATGTTGGCCAATCCTGCGAGTATCGTCAACTCATAGGAGCTTTGATGTTCTTAGCGAACACTCGACAGGATATATGTTTTGCAGTGAACACTTTGAGTCAACAGATGGTTGAGCCTCATCATTTTCACTGGGTTGGTGCCAAGAATCTTCTGAGATATCTTCGGGGCACGATAAACCATGGGCTGAGATACACTGCCGGGAGTGTGACACTCCGTGGATATACTGATGCCGATTGGGCTGGCAATGTGGTGGATCGTAAGAGCACATCGGGATGCTGCTTCAATCTTGGTTCTGCTTCGATCTCATGGATGAGCAGGAAGCAGAAGTAGGTGGCTTTGAGCACCGCGGAGGCCGAATACATTGCTGCTAGTATGGCCTGTTGTGAAGCAGTTTGGTTGCGGAAGCTCTTTAGTGAGTTGTTTGGACATGTGCTAGATACCACTGTGATACTCTGTGATAATCAGAGTGGGATTCGTATGACTGAGAATCCTGTGTTCCACGACCGATCCAAGCATATTGATATCGGGTACCACTTTATCCGGGATATGGTACAGCGAGGCGCCGTAAGGCTCGATCATATAGGAACTGATGAGCAGGTCGCGGATATTCTCACTAAGCCCCTGGGGAAGGTCAAGTTCCTAACCTTCCGTGAGAGTCTTGGTGTCGTGGAAAGACCCTATGATGTGGATCCTGTTGGACGATGAGCTCTGGGAGCTCTGGGGGGCTTTGGGGATAGCTTCTCGGAGCTATAAGCACTCATAATGCTTCTGCCCCACCCTTGTGATTATTGAGCTGGTTCGCCTCTCATTTATCTGTGCCCCGTATGCATCCTACCCATTGAGTTCGGGGCTCATGGGAAGTACCTCTCATTTGGCCAATGAGGTGGGAAAAGCTAGAGACTATTAGCAAAGACTGATGGACGCATCAGAGATTGCCGTACTCTCTATCTGGGATGGCACGGTCCAACCACTTGATCTGGGATCAAGTTTAGTGAGGTCTGGGACCTCTGCCTGACTTCGGGTCAGATGAACCAACTTTGGGTTGGTTGGATACTCTTTATGAGTTTGATAGAGGTTTTGAACCTCTGGACTGATTATGTCAGTCGAGGGATGATGTCTTTGTGACTGACCCACTTCTGTTCTGAAATAAAGAGGCCAGCAAAGCAAGTTACGGCGGGATGACGCACGATGTTTGATTGCACTGATGGATGGAGTTCTCCCTAGTTGAGAGGGAGTGTTAAATTTGGACAACTAGGTCCAAACTCCATGTTATGATGCTCATATTAAGAGGCTAATATTTTTGTTGGATTCCTCTTTTGGAGAGGTGTAAAATCCATATATAATATGTCTTAATCCGATGAGCAGAACATTTATTTTGAATTTATTATTCATAATAAATTATATATGCAGGTCGGCCTTAAGGTTTCACACCCCCAGCAGATGTGTCACACGCCCCAATGATGGATATAAATACAGGCAAAGTTGGAGAGCATTTCACAACAACTCAACTCACATCTTCTTCTCTCATCTGATTTAGTACGAGCTCCTTGGAGGACGAGTTCAGCCCACACGTGTGAAGGAGAAGAAGGACAAATCTATACGGCTGAGCTGAAGGACGAATTTCTGCAGTTAGGGTTTTGCAGAAAGTTTGACCAGCATTGACTTTGGTCAACGCATGGTCCAATTGGGCTGAAATTTGGTGAGAAGTTCGATTTTGGAAGGCCGTACTGTTTGGCACAGAAATCGAGGTCAAAGGGTTGACCAATCTGCTGCTGCGTTGACTTTTAGCTTGCTGCCATGCGTTGACTTTTTCAGGACAACGTTGACTTTTTTGGAGTTGACTTGGGTTGACTCGTTTGCTGATTGGAGGACTGTTGTGACACATTCTGGGTTGGCTGACCAAGGAGACTTTGCTAGTTGAAGCATCCTGTTGACCGCCGTAACGCACCACCAAAAATTTCTGTTTCTGGTTTGTCTTCTATAAGATCCACTTATATGTTCTATCTGCATTTTACTTAACTATTTGTGTGATTGCTGTGAGAAAAGTAAAGTTGCTCC